>WFMF01000021.1:59072-407583 GCA_011033025.1 Beroe forskalii
ATCAACAATGTGGTCATCTTTTCTGGTACGCCATAAAACCTCAGTGCAGCACCCATCAGGTTATGTTTCACACTACCAAATGCGTTTTCCAGATCCATCCATACAATAAAGGCGTCTTTACCACCGTTTATCTTGTTCTTCATGATGTCTATGACAGTCTGATTGTGTTCTAGACATCCGCTGATCTTTGGCAAAAACCCTTTCTGAACATCGGCGTTGAAATACTTGTTCTTCAACATAAAGTTCCGAACCCTCCTGGCCCACACTCCCATGATAGTTTTCAGCGTCGTGTTGAAGAGTGTTAGGTCCCGGAAGTTCTTAAGTTCCAGAGAGTTGCCCTTTGGGATAAGTGTTTTGACAGCTACTCTGTCAGCAGCACATATGACCTGCTTGCTGAAGGCTAGGCGTACTAATCGGCACAATACCCCTCTAATTTTCCCGCCAACAAGGTGTCAACTGTAAACTTTCCAAATGCTAAACAGTTGCAATTTATATAGTTACGTCGACCAGACCGCACACGCGAAAATAAAATTAGAGGAGCTTTGGCGCGCTCTCGCCGCGCGGCTTGAGCCCGTCGAGGGACTGGTTGAGCCCGTCGAGGATCTAGTTGAGCCCGTCACGGTGATGTCGTGACGGGATGACGGGGTTTCTCTGCTAGCTCAAGCGATATCGTAACGGGATGTCATTTTTATGAGGGTAGCAAGAGTGCCTAATCGTTGAAATATAACAAACTAGGTCACTGTTAACTGGATTTCTTCATGGTCAAAGAGATACTGCTTGCTTCCTCCTCTATCAGTCACGTGAACCTTGTTCTGCTCTATCATTGGTTGAGGGAGTGTCCTCTGCTTTGTCATTTGATCTGACTGGGGACACTCCTGATTGGGATGTACAATTTTAACCCTGTATAGTACTAATGTACTTCTCAGCTCTCAATGTATAATCTTGAGCTTCCATTTTCCAAATTATCGCAATTATCAGCCTTGAAAATGTCACTGGCAAGATAAGCTGATCCTTAAATTATTTGCTATCTGCGTCTATCATAGATTGGTAACAGAAAATTCTATCATTCAATAAAGATAAGTCTTACCAATGCCATAGATAGCACAGAATTGACACAGACAACTCAGATCCGCGAACGCGCATAGAATTGCAATTGCGCGCGCGGAATCAGAGCGCACACAAAGTACTAGCAGGCGGATCACGTGACAGGTCACGTGATGTGACGTCACGAAACAGAAAAACGCCCATAGAGGCAAAGGAAGACATTGTCCATTTTCAAAAAACTTGATATCCTCGTGATCAGCTCACTGAGATCTACAATCGAGTCAAAGAGCCTAAAAAACTTTGAAAAAAGGGCGCACCCTAGAATCAGGCTAGTGTCCCATATAACTCCTGGCTCTTCATTATCTATGATAATGACGTCAGTCAGAAAAATATAGTTAAGCGCACCTAGCGCTTTAAGGACTAGGGTTAGGGTCACGATTAGGGTCAGGATTTGTTAGGGTTAGGGTTAGGATTAAGGTTAGGGTTTTGGTTAGGGCCATGGTAAGGTTTAGGATACAGAAAAATTGACCTTTAGGTCTGTGACGTCACTCAGCGCGGCGCTGATTCTCGAGAGGGCCTGTCAACGTCAGACAATGCACATTGAAACCTTGCCCATCGAAACCATTTTAACCACTTTAACGCAATAATTATGAATTAATTAATTATTCCATCCCATATTTGCTCTGATATTGAAGTATTTAATGTTTTTGTAAAATTGCATTCGTATGATGTTACCCTACCCTCGCGCGCGCGGCGCAACGTTCCACATTTGGAAGTCAGAAGAAAGGGACGGACATCGCCCGTCGAAATTGCATAAAATTTCAATTTTTGTTTTTAAGAAAAGTTTACATGGGAAAGCTCGAGCTTTCCCATGTAAACTTTTCTTAGAAAACAAAAATTGATCCTTTATAATATCAATCAATTCGAGGTATTTTGGTGAATGTGGTGTAGAGGTATTGAAACTGTACACTGCAGCTAGCACATAGGTATTTGGGTTCAATGCTCAGGTCATCCTAACCTTGAAATTGATTCTCATTCAAAAACTTGCTTGATCGATTTCATATAACTTTTTCACAATAAAATACCTAATGAATTTAAAATATTTAGCAATGTTAATGCTTTTGATTGAACTTAGAAACAAATTTTCAGCTTGAGATCTAACTGACAATGAATCCATGATTCAAGCAGACAGTAAGTAAATCACAATGATTGGACCATGGAATTGAGTAGAATTTATCCCTGTACAATGACATCCAAATCTACAATTTTTGCCAGCTGCAGACTTCAGTACCTGATTGTCCCACTTCTCGAATGATTTCACCCCTAACCAATATAAACAAATAAAGAAACTGGGTTTGAGGGGATAAACCAAATAGTTAATATAAAACTTATATTATAGTATTGGGGGTCTTGCAGCTAGAAACTGAAGGTATATTGCAGGAGTCTCTCAGGTATAAGTAGAGGCAGATGTTGACTTTGCAATTGGCACCAATCAGTGCTGATCAGCGCCTATCAGATGTGAATCAGCGCTGATCAGTGCTGATTGGCACTATTGCAAAGTCAACATCTGCCAAAGTAGATAACTATAACATCAGGGGTATCCTATTCGGGATGTAGTCTGGTCAGTATCATAAGTTGAAACAATACCTGTCCATCATTTCATGATTTTTGATCTCTTGAAATCATGCAAAAGGAAGCAGGATGTAATAATAACCTAATAACCATAAAGTGTGATGGCTTGATACCTACAGCAAATAAAATGTAACAAATAAAAAATGCATCCCATGGTTATGATACAGGAAATAGCATGAACAACACAAATCTTCAAAGAGTTCTACGAGTTGTGGCGAATGAATGTGCATGTCTACAATTTGCCACATGCATTTACCCATGAGCATGCGTGTGTTAAATCAAGCACTTAGGAGAGGGAAATTAAGTGCCTGCATTCAGGAACAACCGACAAGATATGGGCTAGCAGTTGCACTTCATATTTGTTGGCAAATGTATATCAACTTCAAGAAAACAACTATATACTTAAATAAAGACACCAATATCAAAAGCATTGTTTCAAAACTTGAAAATTAGCATTTGGGCCAGTCAGATAAGAATTAATATGAAGGATTTCTATCATCATACTGTCATAGTTAGATAGTTCTAAAATTCCTGTCATCATGAACAACTAAAATGAAGAAGTTATATCTTTAAAGATTATCTCTTTGTGAAGATTGTGGGTTAGCACCACTGTTTTGTGACTCTGAATTTGGCTTTGGTAGAACTCTACTGCTCATATATCTAACCATTGACCAAACACTTGACTGTCTTAAATGCCCTACAACTACCTCTTCAATCTTTTTCTCATAAAGCAGTGGATTTACTACTGAATTCAGTGGTAAAATTATAGTAGAAAACAAGGGATAGAACTCAGAAGCATCAAGCAGTTCCAGAAAATGAAGGATTGTGATCCCAATAAATGGGATCCAGCAAACAAAATCTGTGGCTATAATGATGCCAATCTTTGTGTATAGCTTTCTGTGCTTTCTTTGCTGGTTCATTTGGCTTCCACCTACAGCTCTTGATACCTTTCTGACTCTTAAATTCAAGGCTATGTAGCAGGATGCAATGACAACAAAGCACACCAAATTGAGACCCAAGACACTGAGTGAGAATTTGTGCTGTGGGTCAGCTGGTGTGACGAGATACTTGAATATGCAGACTCCATCATTGCCATAAAAGCCCACTGTGTTACCCAAAATACCACCATAATCCTGTGAAAACATTTCCCTAATCATCTGACGAATGGTTTTCCAAGTAAGACTCTGACTTGTCCTGTACCGATTGTTGTACTCTGTTAATATCTGTTGATGGGTAATTTTGTCAACAGCTCCTGAAAAAAGGGTGACTTCATCATAATACAAAGCATTTACAAAGTAATCTTCGAATGATGTTAAGAGGGGAAGCAATGCTATTCCAAATGCAGATGACAACAATAAAAATGCACATGAAATCATTGTCAGCCAACTTTTCAAAGATCTCCCATCATTACCCACCAATGTACCCATATTCTTTATTCTTGATACACTCAGGGCTGTCATTGAAAATAGTGAAACTTGTGAAGCAAAAGTGTTCGAGATGCCTAATACACTACAAAGTCGACCTGAAAGCCAAATGAACTTCCTTGTACAATACCTTGTAGAATAATAAATATTAGCCGAGGAAATTCCTAGGAGGTACAGCCCCATTTGAAAATCGCCTAAGGATATAAGACCAATGAGTAATTTGTCCATTCGATGGTGAAACACTCCACTTCCTAAAACATATCCTGGGGTTTTTACTAGTACCACAAAGTTGAGTGCCATTGCCATAAAGCCAAATGTCCAAGCTATCACATTTATGGCCCTATTTTTCAGAAGAAATTTCGAGGAGTGACTGCACTGGGAACCACACTCATCACTAAAATCCCTGCAATCAACCTTACCATTGCAAACTGATGCTATTGGCAAGAATTCTTTGCTAATTTTGCAATAAAAATGGTTTTTACATTGATGTTCATCGCTTCTATCCCCGCAGTCATCTGCTAAATTGCAAACTTTGTCATAGGAGATACACCTGGTGTTGTTACATGCAAAATAATCCCCAAAATAACGATACCTGCTAGCTCGTCTCACCATACGCACTGTGTATCTTGATGACAAGCTGAACACCTGATCGTTCTTTAGAATGTTTGTACAGCTGTGTTGTGAAACTGGTGGGACGGGGCATTCCATACTTCTACTGTTGCATGAGTCTGAACAACTGAAATACAGGTAAAGTTCTCCATATGCATGAGTACATTCTTGTTTTTGAGAGGGACCTAAGATTTGAACTTGTGTAACACCAATTATGTCTCCATCTGGATGTTTGAATGATTTTAACCTACAGCCACCCATCAAGGAAACGAGATTTTCAAGACCATCCAGACAGTAAGATAAAATTTTAATTTCATCATCTCTTTGAGATATGATGAAATTCCATGTCGTTTTCAAGGACTTAGACTTTTGGCAGATAGCTCTTTCCACACCACAACTCTCAATTTTGTCGCAGAGGTTTGCAAATTCTATAAATCCACTGCGCCCTGGACAAAGAAAAACATCCTTACATATTCCTGAATCCTCAGAGACATATCGTGCTGAATCATCTGAGCCACAAATGGCCCAGTTGCTTTCATCTTCATCTGCTCCATCAATGCAGTCGTTCAAGCCATCCATTATCCAAGACACTGGGAAAGTTTTAGCTATGCTTGGGTGAAATTTATTCACCATGCGTGTGCATTTTTTTGTTGTCAGGACTTGGCAATAAACTGCATTTTCATCCTTACCTAGTGGACAATCCCTTATTCCATCACAAATTTGAGCTTTGTGGACGTTGCAGCCTATCTCAGGCACCAAACATTCATTCTGATAATTGTCAGTGTCACACAGCTCATAATCCATGCACAGGGTATGAACTGACAGAGTTGTAGGGTAACCGCCCCTACTACATTTCATAGCGACCCTTGCAGGGTCACTGCAATTTATCTGGTCTAATCCGTCGATACATATCCTTTGATCAAGATCATCCAAATGCCATCTTGGAATCATATTTGGTACATTGCATATTTGAGGCTTGTATAGATTTCTGTATGCTGTTCTAGTACCATTCATTTCCAAGCAGGATCTGATGATGTCTTTGTTGGGACACTCTAATTCATGGTTCCCGGAACATGTTTTATAATATTGAATGGATTTTAATGCACCCATAATGGTATTTGGGCCATATTTTTCATCATCGTAATCATCTGTGTAAATGTAATAATCTTTTGGCCCACACATGCGATATCCTGGTATTTTTTCACCGTTTGGACAGATAAGGCCATACGTGTGGTTGTTGCAATCTATTTCGTCATCACAAAGAACCAGACAGTCGCAGAATCCATCACAGATCTTACTTATGTCAACTCTAAGGTTTTTTGTTTCACTCTCCACACTCGTAGCTACTTGAACTTTGTTCACAGTTCATTTCGTCTGCGTGAGTTTCTGGGCAATCAAGTATTCCATTACAAATCTGATCCTGAGATACTAATTTCCCGGCACAAACGAATGTCCCACAGAATGTAGGTGCTTGAGAGCCAGTGTTGCAGAAACCCATGGTCTCCCCACAGATTTGATAAGACATTGGATCGTTTGGGCAGTCAGCAGTGAACTTAACACTACACGGATCAGGTGAACTGGTGTAGGCATCATATGTTATGTTGGAGTTTGGGCATTTTATCCAGTTCGGTTGACAATAGTTTTTCAAATAAGTGTTTGAGTCGTAATCCGTTTTTGTAATCACACCACAAAAAATCTCAATCTTGCTCTTGCCTGTAAAAATGGAAAATGGCAATAATATTATACATTGTATTATACATTGTATTATACATTGTATTTTAGTGATTTGCATTTCATAATTTATTAAAATGTAAGTATTTGTATTGTAAAATTTCAGCACTGAAGATGATGTCGAACATCGAATTTTAATTGAAGACCATTAACCTTTCGTTTCCCTTGTACGTCGCAATTAGAGGAAAATTAGAATTTACTTCAATCATCTATTGTATTCAATTGATTTGAATAAAATTTTATTGGGCCAGCTAATACACAGCTCTCAGAACTCTCGAATTTCAAATTCAATAAAAAATTACCGCATCAAAAAAAACCCGATCCGTTCAAAAGTTGGAGAACACAACACAATCAGAAATGAGCGCACGTGCAATTCTCCGTGCACGTGTCACCATAGTAACCCACAAATGCAGACGCGTTACGAACATTCTCCCACCGTTACGACAAACAAAAAACAGAGAATGCGAAATTATATCAGAGATTTCGCAAATTGCGTTTCCATGGCAACAGTGTTGCAATAGGGGAAATTGCACATGCAGAATAATTGCCTACGTGTTCATTTCTGTTTAATCCTGTTTTGATTTTTTTTGCTCCGTTACTTTTGATCTGATTGGAATTTTTTCCTGTTCCCAATCGCGTTTTTGTCTTACAAAAAGACATTGAGAAAAGGTTAGCAGAGATCATGTTTTGTGGGGGTTGTGTGCATACTACCTTTACGCATACTCTAAAATCTGAAATAAGTGGTGGTGTGTCGTGATGGTGGTGGTGGTGGTGGTTGGTACATTTTCCTGCATACAACTGCTCCTTAGGTCCTTAATAATTTCACTTGCGTAACAGTAGCTTGGTGAATTCTTAAGTCTCAAATAGACCGGATTAGGGCATACCATCGATTCCGGTCATTGGCCATTACAGCTGTTGGAATAGAAGTATAACCTTCCAAATGAAAAAAGAAAAAAAGTCTGGTAACTCGGTAATCTGCCGATGCACACCTGGGGCACAACCTGGGGCACACCTGGGGCACATCTCGGGCACATCTCGGGCACATTTCGGGCACACCTCGGGCACACTTCGGGCACAAGACACACCTGGGGCACATTTGAGCACAACCACCTGGGGCACACCTCGGGCACCCTGGGGCACACTTGGGGCACATCTCGGACACAATTAATGCACAAACCATATCTGGGGCACAACCACCTGAGGGCACATTTCGGGCACACCTGATAGTGAGCCGTTAGCTCATATTTTTATATCGAACAGGAGGACCAGGATGGAATACCATGATAGAGGATCAGGACCATGATAGAGGACCAGGATAGAGGACCATGACAGAGGACCCACATGCATTCCAAGTGATCAGATCGCTTGTCAGTGCATGCGAATGGCAGTAACCAAATAACAAGCTTTGTGAGAAAGCTCAACGTAGTTAGCAGAGAGCGTCTTGGTCAATCACCCTGGAAAGAGATGTTCTGCTCCCTCCAAGAGAACGAGCAACTGCTTAGATCAACGATTTAGTTTGTTTATTTATTATATTATATATACTGAATATGACTATAATTCTCGAAATGTGCCCCAGGTGTGCCCGAGATGTGCCCCAGGTGTGCCCGAAATGTGCCCTCAGGTGGTTGTGCCCCAGATATGGTTTGTGCATTAATTGTGTCCGAGATGTGCCCCAAGTGTGCCCCAGGGTGCCCGAGGTGTGCCCCAGGTGGTTGTGCTCAAATGTGCCCCAGGTGTGTCTTGTGCCCGAAGTGTGCCCGAGGTGTGCCCGAAATGTGCCCGAGATGTGCCCCAGGTGTGCCCAGGTTGTGCCCCAGGTGTGCATCGGCAGATTACCGAGTTATACCATTCGGCTTCACCTCGTGGCATAAGAAATTTATCTCACTCGGTTCCACCTCATACGATAAAACCAGTAATGCACTGTACCTCAGCTACTGTAGTCATTTAACTTTTAGTATAATTTTTGGAGTGGAGCGATGTTTATGAGTCACATGCTTTGCTATAATTGTTGATAATTTCTGATTTCCCTTAATTTACGACAGGATGTGAAGCAGCTTCTAACTTTCTCATTTTAGATAGTAAATTGTAGTAAAACTTAAGATTGTAATGCTTTTTTATGTTGACTACTATCTGCCATCTTTGGAGACACTTTTGTTTGTCACAACTCACATTGTCGTATTGTCTACACTTTTTAGTCAAGTTATGTTCTTATGTTCAGAAAGTACTTTAAGATTTAGCACGTAAGTGATAAATTGCTCATATTCGTTCTAACGAAATAAAAATAGTTCTAAGAAATGATATAACAAAAAGCTACAAAATTGGCGAATGGTGCTAAGTACTTAGCACTTTGCTGATATTCTGATAGCTGATATTCTGATAGCTCATATCTGTCGAAATGAAGAAATAAAAATAGTACTAAGAAATGATTTAGCAAATAGCTACAAAATTGGTGAATGGTGCTACTTTCTTACTTTCAACATTTTTCTATGTTTTATGATGACAGCAGCACACAGGAAATATTGCCTTGTTTTTTGGAAGGTGACTGTCTCCCTGGCGACCCTTGGCTATGCTTTGACCATCAATAGTTCAATTAATAAGGGTTCAGTTTGGGGGGCAAGCCAGATTAGGCTAAAATAAGTGAGTTGCCTTAATGTTACTGGAAAATGGTTAAAGTTCCTCTAAATGACCTCAAAGGAAGGTTATTATGACTCTTAAATGATTAGAGCATAATTATAGTGTTGTAAAGTAAATGGTTAAAATTAATTCAGAATGTGGGTTTTTTAGTGGTTAAAGTAGAAATTATCGGTAATCGCACTATATAGAGACATTGCACTATATAGAGACACCATGTCTCTATAAATTGCACTGTCTCTATATAGTGTTTTTTCGCACTGTATAGAGACAAAACGTCGACCATATTATGTTGAAGTATGTTCCCCAAGATACTTCGAGTGAAAGCGCACTTTTGGCATATCCTTTTGCAGGTGCATTTTTATTCATATTTTTGATACTTAATTTATAAGTTTTACCATTAATTAGATCTATGTTTATATGTCTGACATTGCTATATTGCGATTTGAAATTGAATATATCTTTCTTTCTTTCTTTCTTTCTACACAGAGACACCGGTAAATTGAGCGATCCGTCGAGGCCAGTATCGCGCCAGTATCAGGCCAGTACCGCCAGTACCACGCCAGTATCGCGCCAGTATCAGGCCTACCTCACGCCGTTATCGCGCCAGTAGCACGCCAGTAGCGCGCCAGTAGCACGCCAGTAGCACGCCAGTATCGCGCCAGTACCGCGCCAGTAGCACGCCAGTAGTACGCCAGTATCACGCCAGTCGACACTAACTTAAAGCCAAGACGCCAGTAGCACGCCAGTTTCAGATCATATACTGGCGCGATACTGGCGCGATACTGGCGTGCTACTGGCCTGCTACTGGCGCGCTACTGGCGTGCTACTGGTGCGCTACTGGCGGGCTACTGGCGCGATACTGGCGTGATAACGGCGTGAGGTAGGCGCGTGGTACTGGCCTGATACTGGCGCGGTACTGGCGTGATACTGGCGCGATACTGGCCTCGACGGATCGCTCAATTTACCGATGCGCCTCCCCATTAAGCGTACAAGCGTGCCTTATTAGTGATCGCAGTAGCGGGTCACATTGCATTGGTCCCACACAACATGCAATCACAGTAACATGTACAATGGTTCTCGGACAACTGCACTTGATCAGACCACACCATGCTGCATATCTCGTTACGGCTAGTATATATCTTTCAGGCAAAGTTTCCAATTCGCACCATGTCTACTATATAGACAGTGATCCAGCACCTGCTTACTTATTTGCACCTGCACCTCCTCCTTCCCACAATCATGAAGAATGACCCAGCCACATCGCTGTCCACCTCTGTAGAGGAAGGCTGCTGACACTGACCTCCCCTCCAAACACCTTGATTCTGCCTGCCAAGCTGAGCTGGACTTGTGAAGATGGCCCGCCTCTCCCGCCAGACGTTTAACCACCCTCCTGTCAACCCTACCTCCCTGGAGACCCTGGTGATCCCTCCCTCCTACCTGCAGACTGCCATGCTCCTCTGGGACTCGGAGTACACCTCACACCTTCGGAGATCCTTCCTCTTCGGCACCCAGGAAAACTCTCGGCCCTCCCTGAAGCTCCTCACCTGGTCATCGACGGAACCTTCAAGGTGGCTCCCTCCATGTTCACCCAACTCCTGACTGTCCATGGGCCCCTTGATGACGGCTTGAGGATTCCCTGCTCCTACGGACTGCTTCCCAGGAAGAAGGAGATCCTCTACACCAATCTTCTGGAGGAACTGTACACCCGGGGACCCTTCCATCCTGACTCCGTGCTGGTGGACTACGAGATGGCTCTTCAAACGGTTGCTAATTCCTCTACATGCAGGCCTTCTGGAGGAAGCTGTCCCAGTCAGACCTGGTTATCAGTTGTACATACAAGTCCTAGAAGTCTATTGTCTCTATAAAGTGCGTTGTCTCTATATAGTGCGGGAATCTAAATTATCAAATTTAACCTCTTTCTGAAAACCTTTTTTGGCTGGAAATAGTCTCAGGTACTGAGATAAGCCTCTAGTCTAGCATTTAACTGTAATTTCCACTTCAAAAGCTATATTGCTGCCAGAAATGTGGTAAAAACAAACATTGGTAAAATAGCTGATATCCTTAAAATAGTGGTTAAAATGTTAAAAATGGTCTGTTGAAATTGGAAAATCCCATACATATGTTTTGGTTATTGAAACTACAAATATAATATGAAAAATAAACAATTACAAAAAATGCATTTTTAGCCCAAGTTTGGGCATTTCAACCACAAAAGTGGCGCCTTTGGTTGCTCAAAGGGTGGTTAAAAGGAGACAAGGAGATTAACCAGAGATGGCCATTTAAGCTCGCATATGTGAGCAATTCGTTTGATTGACAAAGGCCTCGATAAAGATCCGCAAAATTTTGTGCTTTCGACGGAATCTGTGTAGAAATTTGACGTGTGAAGAGGAAATCTGCGCTTCTTTATTTACATTGAGGCCATCAAGCGATCTGCACATATGTCATATATGCGTTATCACGAAAGAATGCCCCAATCAGGGGTAATTTTCGATCTATGTTGATAATGAATTGTCCCAGTTTTTAGTTTCAAGTTAAGTTAGAGTCATTAACGAGCTACACCCTATGAAATGCGTCCTTGAATATCAGTAGTATTAGAATCGGAAAAGGTGGACTACCAAGGTTAGCTTGGCACGTTTACCGCTTTTATAAGTGAGGATTTCCCTGAGACTCGAACCATGGATGTCACGAATGACAGGCACAGCTGTTGTCCATTCAACCAAGCGCAGCCCAACCAGTCTCGAATCTTTTACTACTTGTACCACTACATTACCATCAAATTCCACGTATAATTATGGCTATAGTACCACTCCCCTACAAATAGTAGGTACTACCATGCAATTAATAATAATAATAATAATAGTATAATGGCAACATAGCCATCTCAACTCTTACATAATAAACAGTGAACCTCGACCCCATTCCAAATCATACGGTTGATTTATTTTGTTTGATTGATAGCATACATATGAATGTTCTGATTTAATCATTTTACATTAATTTTTTTGATTTTTGCTATAATTGGGTTATTGAGCATAAAATTGGCATACGAATCATGACTATTATCGTTAATTTTAGACAGAAGCATTGGGCTTAGTTCCCAGAAATGTCCAATAGTGATGCCATCCTTTAAGCAGTTTTGTTTGTACTTCTGAAGGTGAGCCTTGAAAGTATCAACAGATGATGAGCATTTAACATCAGCAGGGAGCTTATTCCAGTAGTTGGCTATTCTGTTGGAGAAATTGTGCATTTTCTTTGTTTGACAATTTTGGCTCCACTGCGTGACATTTTAAACAGACGTTCACCATATTGGACTTGCCCACTAGTCACCTTGAATGTTTCAATCAAGTCACCTCTGGCTCTCCTTTCGAGTAAAGTCTTCAACCCAGTTGCTTCCAGTCTCTCTTCGTATGTGAGCAAGCCTATACCACTGATCATTCTGGTAAATGCCCTTTGAACTTTCTCGATTTCCATGATCATTTTCCAGTTTCCATGTGTTGCTGCCAAATTCCAGATCTGGACACCATATTCAAGGTGAGGCCGCACCAAAGTCTTATAAACATTTAGCATGACATCCATTTCCCGGGAAATTATATTCCTCCAGACCCAACCTGACACTGATTTTGCTTTGTTAACAGCTTTCTGGATGTGGTCATTCCAGTTCAATTTGGAACTTGTGTAAATACCCAAGTCTTTTTCACATTCAGAAACGGGAAGAGTATTGCCGTCTATTTCATATTTGTGTCCTGGGTTACCGTTTCCAATATGCATGACTTTGCATTTGTTGTCTTTAACATTGAACGAAAGGAGCCACTTCTTTTCCCAATCCATGAGCTTCTCCAAGTCAGCTTGTCCAGATAAGTGCTTTGAGCTTTGGACAATTAGTTTGAGATCATCTGCAAATAGAGACACAAAACTTTCAATACCATTTGGTAAGTTATTGATGTAAATAAGGAAAAGCAATGGTCCAAGCACAGTGCCCTGTGGTACACCAGAAACAACATTAAAGCATCTCGAGAAGGAGGAGCCAACTTTTACGACAAATGATCTATCCTTGAGAAAGTTTTCAACGATTTTCAAGACTTTCCCTGAAATTCCCATGCAGGAAAGTTTTTCAATAAGTCTCTTATGTGGAACCGTGTCAAAAGCTTTTTGAAAGTCTAAATACATTATGTCTACAGTCCCATTTTTGCTTAGGATATCATAGACTTCGTCTAGACATTCTAAAATATTGGATACACACGATTTACCAGGGAGAAACCGTGTTTGCTCTTTGACAATTTTGGCTCCACAAAATCCAATATGTGGTTCTGAGAATCTTTTCAAATATCTTAGAGAGAACACATGTGTCAGGCTGATTGGCCGATAGTTTTCAACCGAACATTTATTTCCTTTTTTGTGAAGCGCAGTTATCTCGGCCTTTTCCAAATCCCTGGAATTTCACCACTGTCGTAGCATTTCTGGAAAAGCTGAACTACCATTGTAACAAAGAAGGAATACTGCTGAGAGTCTTCAATAACTTCGGATGAATTCCATCTGGTCCATACGATTTCCAGATGTTAAGGTTTGATAACTGCTTCTGAACATCAGCGTAATCAAATTGAACATCAGTTATCGTTGTCTCAGTTTCATTTTGTGTCTTAGGGAATGTGACAGATTCTGATTCTGATACGAATGTGCTTTGGAAAAAGTTGCCAAGCTCATTAGCTATGTCCTCAGCACTTCTTAGAATCTCTCCATCCTTCCCCCTGATGTCTGATAAAGAAGCTTTGACTTTCCTCTTAGAGTTAACGTAGTTGTAAAAAGCTTTTTGGTTTCTTTTGATGTTTTTCGAAATTTTTGTCTCGAATTTCATCAAACTGTGTTGCATTTTTTTACTGAATTCCTCCTCCTTGCTTAGAGCTATGTTCAGATTCTCAGAGGTTGCATTTTCTCAATATAACTGGTCGTAGTACGGTAATCTAATGCCTTTAAAATGAGACACAAATTTGTATCCGGCTGATTCTTTGTGAAATTATTGACACTAATAAAATTATTCCCGTTCTCCTCGAGTGATTAAATAGTAAAGCGATTGACACTCGGCTTCGCCTCGTTAAATCACAGCAACGCAGTACCACTAGGTATGCGCCATTAGATTAGGTATGAGCCATTGAATAAGCGCTTATTTGGCACGCCAACTTATCAGCCTCGCCGTTCGCGGCACGACCGTTACTCCTCAGACTTAATTGTTAATTGTGAGGAGTCTTGTCGTTCGGCACAGCGCATCTTCGGAAGCGCATCTACATACATATGCCACAATGCTATAATGATATTAATGATTATTTTGAGGGCATAATTAAAACAAAACTCGCCTTGGGAGTGCTGAGACGTGGAGGATGATGAAAACGATGATGTTGATGAGATTGTTGATGAGGAAGATGTTGAGGAAGCTGTTTCTTCTGAAGAATGCGACATTTTAAGAGCTGATGTTGTTGATGAGGAAGATGTTGAGAATAGTGTTTCTTCTGGAGAATGCGACATTTCCTGAGCTGATGTTGTTGATGTCGAACTCAAAGTCATCTGTGGTAGCGATATTACTACTGCTGATGAGCTACTGCTAGATTCAGCTGAAAAATTAAACTGATTTAAGCCTCGAATTCTTAATATTCTGATGGTTAGTTCTTATGGTTAGTTTTCAAAGAACTAAGATCCTAAAGTAAGATGGGAAACTTAAGCTTTTTACTATGTAAAAGGGGCCGCACCCTCTTTGATCTGTTATATTGGACAATTTCGTATTCTCCCTTTTTTCCAGTAACGTACCCATACACACAGTTATTTTTTGTTACTTTCAAGCCCCTTGTCCCACCCCCTTCTTCTAAGTCAAGGTTACAATGGTGGTGTTTGTTACAATAAAAGAATAAAAGTTGTAACGTGATTGCATGCAACCCCTTCCTCCCAACCCCCCCCCCCCTTGACGATTACGAGATGAATGTGATCCTCACTGAAGTATAGGAAGTAAATGTTACCTGAGCCTGTAGCCACCCTCTGCTGTGCATTCAACATTGCTAACTCCAGAAATAGAAGTTTTAACTTCAGCCATGGCATTTTTCTAGTGCAACAGGGTTTCATAACTAAGCAGTAAGCAACTAGTTTGAAATTGTTGATTCCAAACAGAAAAAAGTAAATAAACAGTCATTGTGAAATGTGAATTTCGAATCGCAAGAAATGACTGTATCAGAATTGCAACAGAGTAGGGAACAACTTCAGGGGAAAAATTTTTCTGTAAATACCATTACGAACGGTATTTGTTGTAACGGTATGTGTTGTAAACTGTCTCATAAAGACGATTAAAAGTATTTAAACTTTAAAAGATTAAGTTTCAAATATGTAAATATGCATACCTACAGAGTACGTACAGACTTACAAAATTGAAAATACAACCCCACCGAAAATCTGGAAAACATTGTCAAACAAGAAGAAGAAGACAGGTTTGTTGATGATAAAACGTAAAAACCTCAATTTATGCTTCAAGTTCAGATAGCTTAATAAAAACATGAAATTAAGAAGTGGAGTGGTTCTTCATGAAATCCATCATCATGGTTGATTTTTTTTCAGTTGCATTGAGCCAGAAACTTTCCATAGTTGCTGTGTATGAAAGGGAAATTCTCTACATTGACCAGAAAAAATATGAGCAAATGCACTTTTCAATGCTGGTCTAGAAGAGCAGAAGACTGGTCATATGGGCCAGTAAATTAAGAGCTAGATATTAACGTAGTATGATAAATCTGAAAAAAATTAATATGTGGATCCATGCTATTTTCATAATGTCCCTATAATCGTCTTGAAAAGTCATAATATGCAATTGTGGAAGAGGTATTGTTTTGCGTGATTGACCCTAAAGGTTATTAAGAGATGGTTGACTTAGCTCAAAAATAATTCCATTTTGGTCTTGGGGTCGGTGATCAAGAGGCCATTTGAATATTCGAATAAGACTAGATGAGGCATGAAATGATTGTTGATTGAGGGATGCAAAAGGATGTAGTTCTAAGTTGACAAAGGTGTGTCAGCGAGTGAGGCTCAACTCGTTATAATGGGGCTCTTGAAAGAGGATGCGTAGCACGCTGCCAACGTCACGGCTCCTGCCAGAGCGCAGCCAATCGCAGTGCAGAGTCGGCTCATAACACCTATCTGTTATCACTATCCACTGTTATAACACCTACCCACTGCGCTGATGGACATGGCTACATGTTACGCGTATTTATAAGTTTATAAGTTGCAATCTTAGATCTTTAGATGGAGGTCTCAGGTACTGCAATTAAAATTTAATTGCTGTGTCATAGCCATCAAGTGTGAAAACTCAATATCGTATACATATAGAATGAGTGATCACTGATCCTGTCGATAAGAAATTGAATTCTGCAAAATGCAATGATAGAATGTTGAGCTAAATTATTAAATCGATCTGAATAGAATATTCTCATGGGAATGTTTAAACCAGTTTAGTAAGCGGTTACATGTCGAAGTGGTGACCGTATACCGCAACTTACATGGTCGAGGCGACAGCCGAGACTGTGTAAGTTGGATAATGGACGAGGCGTGCCGAGTTCATTATCGAAGGTATGCAGTCCTCTCGATGATAATTGGGATACTTGTTAGATTATCTAACGGACCCCGTTCGTTATTAGCCACGTGGTATGGTAACATGAGTGCGGAAGGAACCCACACGACCCCCGATTTCAAGGATGTCAGGACAGCCTTTCTGCAGGAAAAGGGGGCAGTTCCAGAGTACGATGACTATGCAGTGAGTGCTCTCATATTTTCTTAATTCAAAGATTCAATAATTAGTTGTTACCCGTTACAGTTCTCATTTCTACACGACTTCCATCCAAGTTACCACAACAGCGTGATGTGACGCAATAGATATCTTATTACCTTAATGAGCACTTGATTGTCATGCTTCTTATCTAAGCTGGACCCATTAATACATGAAGAGATCGTTCTTGCTATTCTGGTTCCCAAAGACAAATTTGGCATTTAAAGCAAAATTTCCCGTTATTTTTGGTTTTTCGTCCAATCATTTTTTTGTTTAGCGTTGTATCTGTCAAGCAATGTTCGAGATACATCTTTACATTTTGTACGCACCGTCACGTCCTGATGTGTCTCACTTCGTCAGGCCTGGCAGAGAAGCTCGGGTTTGAAGTCGTCACCCAGCACTGCAGCTACAGCTGGGATAACAGAGCGACCAACATCGCCCCAAACTGAGATAGTCCGACTTCAGATCAAGGTAAAGGAGGGTTCTCACTGCCTTATAACATAGTCACATCGCCCCAAACTGAGATAGTCCGACTTCAGATCAAGGTAAAAAGAAGGGTTTTCACTGCCTTATAACATAGTCACATCTTCCGTGAAGACACTTTGAAAATAGTAACATCTTCCGACTTCCGAAAAGATATTTAAAGTTCTAGAAGTAGTCTAGGATTTGATGGCGCTTCGTTGCCCTACATTTGTGGAAGATGACTGTCAAGAGTGATCGACAATGGACCTAATACCGCCATTGTCGGCGAAGAAAATGTTGCCATTATTAAAATTAACACTGGATCGCTACTGTTGACAATTTTGTTTTCAAATCACTTTTACCACCTTTCACTATATACTTATAAACCTATTCTAGTATTCTAGTATTCTAACTATTCTTCCCGATCTTCTCCTCTTAAACTCCCTCAGAACTCCCTCCTAATCCTATACTCCCTTAGAAGTCCCTCAAACTCCCTCTTAAACTCCCTCTTATGCTCCCTCTTATTCCCCTCTTATACCCCTCTTAAACTCTCCCTCAGAACTCCCTTAGAACTCCCTTTCTCTTTTTCCAGGCTCGCCGGAAGACGCTGCAGCAGTACCAGAAGATGCAGAGCAAGTTGGTGACGTGTAACTTGGAGCTGATGGGAGTTATTCAGGACAACGAGGGTGAAGTCCACGACCAGGTTACAGCTCTTCTCCAGCAGTACGAAAAGTTCAGGGTTAGTTCCAGTCGCTTCCTGGCACTTCACCTTTAGTTCCAGTCGCTTCCTGGCACTTCACCTTTTCTTCACAATAGTGTTAAGTTCAGGGTTAGTTCAGGGTTAGTTCCAGTCGCTTCCTGGCACTTCACCTTTTCTTCACAATAGTGTTAAGACTTTACAGGGTTAGTTCCAGTCGCTTCCTGGCACTTCACCTTTAGTTCCAGTCGCTTCCTGGCACTTCACCTTTTCTTCACAATAGTGTTAAGTTCAGGGTTAGTTCAGGGTTAGTTCCAGTCGCTTCCTGGCACTTCACCTTTTCTTCACAATAGTGTTAAGACTTTACAGGGTTAGTTCCAGTCGCTTCCTGGCACTTCACCTTTTCTTCACAATAGTGTTAAGTTCAGGGTTAGTTCAGGGTTAGTTCCAGTCGCTTCCTGGCACTTCACCTTTTCTTCACAATAGTGTTAAGACTTTACAGGGTTAGTTCCAGTCGCTTCCTGACACTTCACCTTTTCTTCACAATAGTGTTAAGTTCAGGGTTAGTTCAGGGTTAGTTCCAGTCGCTTCCTGGCACTTCACCTTTTCTTCACAATAGTGTTAAGACTTTACAGGGTTAGTTCCAGTCGCTTCCTGACACTTCACCTTTTCTTCACAATAGTGTTAAGACTTTACAGGGTTAGTTCAGGGTTAGTTCCAGTCGCTTCCTGGCACTTCACCTTTTCTTCACAATAGTGTTAAGACTTTACAGGGTTAGTTCCAGTCGCTTCCTGGCACTTCACCTTTTCTTCACAATAGTGTTAAGACTTTACAGGGTTAGTTCCAGTCGCTTCCTGGCACTTCACCTTTTCCTCACAATAGTGTTAAGTTCAGGGTTAGTTCAGGGTTAGTTCCAGTCGCTTCCTGGCACTTCACCTTTTCTTCACAATAGTGTTAAGACTTTACAGGGTTAGTTCCAGTCGCTTCCTGACACTTCACCTTTTCTTCACAATAGTGTTAAGTTCAGGGTTAGTTCAGGGTTAGTTCCAGTCGCTTCCTGGCACTTCACCTTTTCTTCACAATAGTGTTAAGACTTTACAGGGTTAGTTCCAGTCGCTTCCTGGCACTTCACCTTTTCTTCACAATAGTGTTAAGTTCAGGGTTAGTTCAGGGTTAGTTCCAGTCGCTTCCTGGCACTTCACCTTTTCTTCACAATAGTGTTAAGACTTTACAGGGTTAGTTCCAGTCGCTTCCTGACACTTCACCTTTTCTTCACAATAGTGTTAAGTTCAGGGTTAGTTCAGGGTTAGTTCCAGTCGCTTCCTGGCACTTCACCTTTTCTTCACAATAGTGTTAAGACTTTACAGGGTTAGTTCCAGTCGCTTCCTGACACTTCACCTTTTCTTCACAATAGTGTTAAGACTTTACAGGGTTAGTTCAGGGTTAGTTCCAGTCGCTTCCTGGCACTTCACCTTTTCTTCACAATAGTGTTAAGACTTTACAGGGTTAGTTCAGGGTTAGTTCCAGTCGCTTCCTGGCACTTCACCTTTTCTTCACAATAGTGTTGAGTTCAGGGTTACAGGGTTAGTTCCAGTCGCTTCCTGGCACTTCACATTTTCTTCACAATAGTGTTAAGACATTACAGGGTTAGTTCAGGGTTAGTTCCAGTCGCTTCCTGGCACTTCACCTTTTCTTCACAATAGTGTTAAGACATGAAAATTTTAATTTCATGCATATTTGAGGATTTGGTTTTCCCTGGCACTTTTTGTTCCTTTCCAATTTTGAATTTAATGCATCGAAAAATCCGACTTATAACTTTGAAGGAAATCCACTTTTTTATTAACACTTACTGTAGCTTTTTAATCCAGTTCACTTAATCACTTATAGTCACTTATGCACTTTTTTGACGGTTGACTTGACTCTTGAGATGAATTAATGTAATCTGTTGCTACTGTGAGCTCTTGTCAAGATCTCTTCATGCTTTCATGGAGCAATCGCTATAACTAAAATAATGATATCTGTCCTTGGTTATGTTGATGAAATGCTGCATAAGTCATCACATTGAGCTTCTATCTTTCAGGGGTGCAATCGGTAATATCCGTAACCAAAGCGAGGAAAGCGTGAAGCAGGCTAAGTTGAAGCTGGAGGAGACAAAGGAGCGTACATCGGAGGAGTTGGAAAAGTTGGAAGCTGACTTCAGAGAGCTGGAAAAGAAAGTTATAGAGAGGGCTAACGAGTGCGAGGTTCTTCTCAAGTTCAAGGTAAGGTTATTGGCGGGTTTTCAGAGCATCAAGTAATACTGTAATGGGAAAATTGGTTGGAAACAGTGTTTTAAGGCAATTATATAAAATATACTACAGGCTCATACTGTGTTAGGCCTGCATCCGTTATAGTACTTTAGTACAGCAGAAATATAAGAATATAGACTGATGTTTTTATAGGTGACTCTATATTGCATAGAAAATTGCCTAATTGGATCCATATTGGTGTAAACCCTCGCCCTTCGAGCTTCGGGTTTAAACCGTCTACATCCCTCGGGAAGTGTCCCAAAATGGACCTGATCAAACTTAGGTCTATGTACCTATTTTATAGAGCAGTTGCGTCCTGATCTCATGAAAGAATATGATATAATCATCATGCTGAGCTGATAAAATTTAAATCAGGAACACCAGGACTTTAAACTTTGATGCTCGGCAGGGCACTGATAAAGAGTACCATTTACGAGTAGCCCGAGTCAACGAACTGCGTATGGAACAGGAAAACTTGAACACTGAACAGAAAACAGAACGCAGCGAGCTGGCTCAACTCGTACAACGACACCACACCAACCTCAATGCTACCATCGACAAACGGTAAAACAACAGCTTTTTATCCTTTGCTTTTACCAAAGTAGCTTCCTCCCCATTATTACAAACGGTAAAACAACACGTTTTTATCCGATTTACAGTGATAAATCTCCTCAAATGAAGCGAAGATTAGCCTTCAATCATGAAAAAAGTTGCCCATATTTCACTAGGGTTGAAGTTGCCAGCTGCTTTTGGGATAAAAAAAATGCAAAAAGGGATCGTTCACATATTACGTATTCAATTTTTTGCCGATTTTAACGCCCTCCCTCCCCTCGTAATCAAGTTTACAGCAGACTCTGAGACACATCTGAGATTCTGAGACACATCCGAGACTCTGAGACACATCTGAGATTCTGAGACACATCTGAGACTCTGAGACACATCTGAGACTCTGAGACACATCTGAGATTCTGAGACACATCTGAGACTCTGAGACACATCTGAGATTCTGAGACACATCTGAGATTCTGAGAGACTTCTGAAACACATCTGAGATTCTGAGACACATCTGAGACTCTGAGACACATCTGAGACTCTGAGACACATCTGAGATTCTGAGACACATCTGAGATTCTGAAACACATCTGAGATTCTGAGACACATCTGAGATTCTGAGACACATCTGAGACTCTGAGACACATCTGAGATTCTGAGACACATCTGAGGTTCTGAGAGACTTCTTAGACACATCTGAGATTCTGAGACACATCTGAGATTCTGAGAGACTTCTGAGATTCTGAGACATCTGAGATTCTGAGATACATCTGAGATTCTGAGACACATCTTAGATTCTGAGACACATCTGAGATTCTGAGACACATCTGAGATTCTGAGACACATATAAGACTCTGAGACACATCAGACATGAACATCTAAGACACATCTGAAACTGTATTGTGCACACGAAGCACCAGCATTCGTTGATAGTCGTCTCTAAACTTCTCAGATTTTCACTGAGTTTTGAGAAACATGATGCTCATGTGATACTGTGATGTGCACGATATTTACCAACAAAATACTTCCATATGTTATGATTTCAGTTTAAGATAATTAAAAATTTTGCGATTTTCGTGATTTGTGATAATTCAGATGTGTATGAATTAATGACACGATTGAGTAAGAATATAATATAAAAAGTACTAGAATAATAACTAAAAGTGAAAAGAGTAAACTTTTAAAATTGATATTCAATTCATTTGTTAGGAGAGTGTTGTTACGTGAACACTAATGCCACACGCCCCACAGATGCAAGCAGATCCAAGCAGCGCTGACAGCTAACGCAGTAAAGAACATTCCAGACACCCTCAAGGAGCTAGCCCACCAGAACCGAGTCATGCAGCGGGAAATGGTCCTGCACCGAGACAGCATCGCCGACACGGAGCAAGAAATTGAGAAGTTAAAAGCTGAGATCGGGTGAGCTGGCCAATGTTTCTCGTGATTGATTATTTTCTAAATCTAATTTGCATAGTTAGGTTCAAAATTTGATTCTTCATTTCTCATTTCAGCGTCTTATTTACTAATTTTCACCCTATCCATCAAGTTTTTGCAGTGTAATGAAAGGAAAGGCGAGGGAGAAAGCTGTGGTGTTGCCGGCTCAAAAGTGAGTTTATTTATAGCATGGGATGCAAGATATTGAACATAATCAATAGATTCTTATAGAGATATAGCTGTAGTTCTTCTGTCTTCATATTAATACCACATGAATTAGTAAATTATACCTACTTATTCCTAAACTTCTACCCACAGGTTTACCAAATTGTACTCATTTTTCATTAATCTATATAGCTATATGATTGAAATTTAAACATGGCGGTCAATATGCTTTGAGGTTTCTCAAAACAATGCCTGTGAAGTTCATATTACAAGGTTCCCTCACATTTCACATGCATATGCATGCTTATGCTTAATGCTCTTATGCATACTTATATTCTGCTCACCCTATAAACTTATGATATAACAATAGGCCATCATTTCGATGCAGAGTCAATGTTTTCGCGCATTTGGAACAGAATTGGAACAAAATTGGAACAAAATGGGGACAAAATGTCGACATATAATCAGAGCTTTTAAAAGCTTAATTATGATGTTTTAAACATTCTAACATGTTGTTTGGTCATTCTTAACAAGTTCTTTGGGCATCTCTTTCGATAATTCATCGTGGAACATAATTCGGAACAAAATAGGGACAAAGTGTTGACATATTTTTCTAAATAGGGACAAAATGTCGACATATACTCAGAGTTTCAAAAAGCTTAGGTATGATGTTTTAAAGTTTTAAGCATTCTAACATGTTGTTCGGGCATTCCTAGCATGTTCTTTGAGCATCTCTTTCGATAATTTATCGTGGAACATAAATGGAACAAAATAGGGACAAAGTGTTGACATATTTTCCAAAATAGGGACAAAATGTCGACATATAGGTACTTAGAGCTTCTAAAAGCTCAGGAATGATATTTTGAACATTCTAACATGTTGCTTTGGCATTGAACTCATGATAAACGTCGAGATTATATGATGACTAGCCACTCAGGGACACTAAAATATGTCGACATTTTGTCCCCAAATTTGTTCCAATTTTGCGGAAACATTATATGTCGATGCATATTATGCATATTGAACTCGGCTCCCCCTCGTACAAAATGCACTACTAATATGCATGTCAATGCTGTCCTATAGTTATATATGTACTTTAGCGAAAGACCAGGAATTAACATATCTCTATTACATACGAATGAAATGAGTATGTAATAGGATATAAATATTGAGTAGCTTGCTACGAAATATTTATATCTAAGTATCTAATTTATCACGCGACACTCGAAGAGTGGAGCCGTGATAAATTTAGATATGTTATGAATGGCTTTCGCTAAATGTACTTTAGCGAAAGACCAGGAATTAACATATCTCTATTACATACAGATGAAATGAGTATAATGTAGGATATAAATATTGAGTAAGCTTGCTACGAAATATTTATATCTAATTTATCACGCGACACTCGAAGGGAGTGAGCCGTGATAAATAGATATGTTATGAATGGCTTTCGCTAAAGTAATATAATAGTCGAACGTGTTCTGCATATTTGTAACACGTAGGTTTATATGCAGCTGTGGTTTGGGGATGACTGTGAATAATATTCATCTTGGGGCTATAATTACATGAGGATACAAAGAAGACATGATAACTTGGCATGTGAATTAAAAGATCTATTTTATAAATGTTGATGTAGAAGATATAACATTGATGCGGTGTCAGTTTATCAAATAGAGCTCTGTAATAGATGGGTTTTTCATTTAGCATCCTTATAAAGTGTATGTAGAGACGCTAGATATCAAGGGATGTAATTCGCAGAGGAGCTATGTTAAATGTGCATGAGACTATTATAGTAATATAATAGTCGAACGTTCTCATATTTGTAACACATGGAGGTTATAGCTGTGGTTTGAGGATGACTGTGAATAATATTCATCTTGGGGCTATAAATTACATGAGGATGAAAGAAGACCCATGATAACTGGCATGTGAATTAGCAACCTGAAAAACTGTGGGGATGGGGAGGGGGGAAGGTGTCTTGTCCGGGTCTTTGGGAAAATATAATTTTCCCCCACCATTTTTCCCATAAATTCCCATAACCCGTGTCCCATGTACATTTATAAAATTGTTTTGGGTGTAAAATTTCCCTCAATTTTTTATCCCTTGTCCCTCCCGTAATAATTATTCATTAGGCAAAATTACACATGAGCTGTCAATCGTTTTAGTAGTTCATTATGCAAAGTGCCGTAAACATTAGACTGCTTTAAAATGCCAATTGATAATTGTCCTGTTCTCATTCCGGAGGTCTTGTGATGTTTCCTTTTGGGGTTTTCTTCTTTTGTCCCGTGTGCCCCCCCCCCCCTTTTTTTTTTTTCCCCCCGGCCCGTCCCCCCCCAATAAACCCCCCGCCCCTGTCCAGCCACCCTCCTTCCCCAAAACCCCCCACCCGTCCCCCGTAAACCCCGCTTAGTTCGTCCCATAAAATCCCCTTTTTAGCACGTTCCGAGTTTCCCTTCTGCTACCCCAGGCCCCCGTCTTGGGGTTTCCCATTTTCCCAAATCCCCTTTTGCCCCCCCAAATTGCCCCACCTAAAATCCCCTTCCACCCCAAATCAGTTCCCCCCCCCGTTGGGGGGTCCTACACTGCATCATCCCAAAAGCCCAACCCGCTGCCCCCTCTATCATAAACGCTCCAAATTGAAAAATTTAATTTGAAGGTGGTTAATTCCCCAAGTGGGAAAAAAAGATTCCCACAATCATGAAGAATGACCCAGCCATCGATGTCCACCTCTGTAGAGGAAGGCTGCTGACACTGACCTCCTCCAAAACGCCTTGATTCTGCCTGCCAAGCTGAGCTGGACTTGTGAAGATGGCCCGCCTCTCCCGCCAGACGTTTAACCACCCTCCTGTCAACCCCTACCTCCCTGGAGACCCTGGTGATCCCTCCCTCCTACCTGCAGACTGCCATGCTCCTCTGGGACTCGGAGTACACCTCACACTTCGGAGATCCTTCCTCTTCGGCACCCAGGAAAACTCTCGGCCCTCCCTGAGGCTCCTCACCTGGTCATCGACGGAACCTTCAAGGTGGCTCCCTCCATGTTCACCCAACTCCTGACTGTCCATGGGCCCCTTGATGACGCAGCTTGAGGATTCCCTGCTCCTACGGACTGCTTCCCAGGAAGAAGGAGATCCTCTACACCAATCTTCTGGAGGAACTGGACACCCGGGGACCCTTCCATCCTGACTCCGTGCTGGAGGACTACGAGATGGCTCTTCAAACGGTTGCTAATTCCTCTACATGCAGGCCTTCTGGAGGAAGCTGTCCCAGTCAGACCTGGTTATCAGTTGTACATACAAGTCCTAGAAGTCTATTGTCTCTATAAAGTGCGTTGTCTCTATATAGTGCGGGAATCTAAATTATCAAATTTAACCTCTTTCTGAAAACCTTTTTTGGCTGGAAATAGTCTCAGGTACTGAGATAAGCCTCTAGTCTAGCATTTAACTGTAATTTCTACTTCAAAAGCTATATTGTTGCCAGAAATGTGGTAAAAACAAACATTGGTAAAATAGCTGATATCCTTAAAATAGTGGTTAAAATGTTAAAAATGGTCTGTTGAAATTGGAAAATCCCATACATATGTTTTGGTTATTGAAACTACAAATATAATATGAAAAATATACAATTACAAAAAATGCATTTTTAGCCCAAGTTTGGGCATTTCAACCACAAAAGTGGCGCCTTTGGTTGCTCAAAGGGTGGTTAAAAGGAGACAAGGAGATTAACCAGAGATGGCCATTTAAGCTCGCATATGTGAGCAATTCGTTTGATTGACAAAGGCCTCGATAAAGATGCGCAAAATTTTGTGCTTTCGACGGAATCTGTGTAGAAATTTGACGTGTGAAGAGGAAATCTGCGCTTCTTTATTTACATTGAGGCCATCAAGCGATCTGCACACATATGCGTTATCACGAAAGAATGCCCCAATCAGGGGTAATTTTCGATCTATGTTGATAATAAATTGTCCCAGTTTTTAGTTTCCAATTAAGTTAGAGTCATTAACGAGCTACACCCTATGAAATGCGTCCTTGAATATCAGTAGTATTAGAATCGGTATAGGTGGACTACCAAGGTTAGCTTGGCACGTTTACCACTTTTATGAGTGAGGATTTCCCCGAGACTCAAACCATGGATGTCATGAATGACTGGCACAGCTGTTGTCCACTCAACCAGGCACATCCCAACCAGTCCAGAATCTTTTACTACTTGTACCACTACATTACCATCAAATTCCACGTATAATTATGGCTATAGTACCACTCCCCTACAAATAGTAGGTACTACCATGCAATTGCATTTTCTCAATATAACTGGTCGTAGTACGGTAATCTAATGCCTTTAAAATGAGACACAAATTTGTATCCGGCTGATTCTTTGTGAAATTATTGACACTAATAAATAGGGATCGTTCACATATTACGTTATCAGCCGAGGGGGGAGGGGGTTTCCAAATGATTACGTTTGATTACGAGGGGGGAGGGGGGGTTGGCCAATGATTACGTAATCAAAATATCTAAATTTTCATGAAAATTTCAAGGATTTTTATGAAAATTTCACGAATTTTCATAAAAATTTAAAGAATTTTCATGAAAATCTCAAGAATTTTCATGAAAATTTCAAGAATTTTTTATGAAAATTTAAAGGATTTCCGAATTTTTATAACCAAAAATTAACCATTTGCAGAAAAAATTGCAAAAATTTCATAGTTATGATTAAAACATGATCTACTCTAACAAAATATGGTTCAGAATGTATAGTTCCTCTAGTGCTGCCCATATAGGAGGGATGAACTCCATTCGTTGAACTCTTCCAAACCACTCCACTTCCAGTGCCTCTCTATATATAAGGTTTGCTGCTTTGTGCTTGATCAGAGGTTCAGAGGCCTTTCTTGCCCTAGAACTCTAGAGTTGACGCCAGAGCAGGTCTTGGTGTACATCCGCAGCTCCATTATCCGGAATCAATCTTTTTGATGAAGGTGTAGGAAGCTGCAGTTGTCTGTGAAGTTGCCAGACTCTGATCTGAAACTTAGGGGCTAGGGCTGATCTGGATCTTGGGTTCTGTCGGCTTTGGTGGCAGATGAGCAGGACACGGATACTGAACTTTGGTTCCATCGGTTTTGAAGGAGGTTGAGGTGGTACCAAGACGTTGATTTCTGGCTCTTTAGTGGAACTGGGGGCCTCAGGTGTAGATGAGGAGGAGGATGATCTGTTGGAGGTAAAGGAGGATGATGAGCAGATGAGGATGTGTTGGAGGAAGAGAAAGAGGAGGAGGTGTCCATCTCATTGTCAGAGGAGTTGTCGTAGGCAAGATTTCCGTAGGAAAAACTAAAAAGCTTTGAATGTCATCTTCAGGTCGATGATGTTGATGATTGAATTGAAACACACGATACTGTTCTATTTCTAATTTTTGTCAGTTAATATAGTTTTTGGTGACGTCAAAAAAAAACTGAAGGAGGGGGGGGGGGTTGGGCCATGATTACGTAATATTTTCCGAAAAAGAGGGGGGTTTGGCCATGATTACGTTTGATTACGGAGGGGGGGAGGGGGTAAAAAATGCCCAAAAATTGATTACGTAATATTATGTGAACGATCCCATATTCCCGTCCTCCTCGAGTGATTAAATAGTACAGCGATTGGCACTCGGCTTCGCCTCGTTAAATCACAGCAACGCAGTACCACTAGGTATGCGCCATTAGATTAGGTATGAGCCATTGAATAAGCGCTTATTATACCACAATGCTATAATGATATTAATGATTATTTTGAGGGCATAATTAAAACAAAACTCGCCTTGGGAGTGCTGAGACGTGGAGGATGATGAAAACGATGATGTTGATGAGATTGTTGATGAGGAAGATGTTGAGGAAGCTGTTTCTTCTGAAGAATGCGATATTTTAAGAGCTGATGTTGTTGATGAGGAAGATGTTGAGAATAGTGTTTCTTCTGGAGAATGCGACATTTTAAGAGCTGATTTTGTTGATGTCGAACTCAAAGTCATCTGTGGTAGCGATATTACTACTGCTGTTGAGCTACTGCTAGATTCAGCTGAAAAATTAAACTGATTTAAGCCTCGAATTCTTAATATTCTGATGGTTAGTTCTTATGGTTAGTTTTCAAAGAACTAAGATCCTAAAGTAAGATGGGAAACTTAAGCTTTTTACTATGTAAAAGCGGCTGCACCCTCTTTGATCTGTTATATTGGACAATTTCGTATTCTCCCTTTTTTCCAGTAACGTACCCATACACACAGTTATAAATTTTTGTTACTTTCAAGCCCCTTGTCCCACCCCCTTCTTCTAAGTCATGGTTACAATGATGGTGTTTGTTACAATAAAAAGTTGTAACGTGATTGCATGCAACCCCTTCCCCCCAACTAGCCCCCCCCCCCCCCCTTGACGATTACGAGATGAATGTGATCCTTACTGAAGAAGGAAGTAAATGTTACCTGAGCCTGTAGCCACCCTCTGCTGTGCATTCAACATTGCTATCTCCAGAAATAGAAATTTTAACTTCAGCCATGGCATTTTTTCTAGTGCAACAGGGTTTCATAACTTGTTTGAAATTGTTGATTCCAAATAGAAAAATTAAATAAACAGTCATTGTGAATTTCGAATTGCAAGAAATGAATGTATCAGAATTGCGACAGAGAAGGCTACAACTTCATGGGATCAATTTTTCTGTAAATACCATTACGAACGGTATTTGTTGTAAAGTTGTAAACGGTATGTGTTGTAAACTGTCTCATGAAGACGATTAAAAGTATTTAAACTTTAAAAGATTAAGTTTCAAATAATATGTAAATATGCATACCTACAGACTTACAAAATTGAAAATACCTACAACCGCACCGAAAATCTGGAAAACATTGTCAAACAACAAGAAGAAGACAGGTTTGTTGATGATAAAACGTAAAAACCTCAATTCATGCTTCAGATAGCTTAATAAAAACACGAAATTAAGAAGTGGAGTGGCTCTTCATGAAATCCACCATCATGGTTGATTTTTTTTTCAATCGCATTGAGCCGGAAACTTTCCATAGTTGCTGTATATGAAAGGGAAAGTGTCTACATTAACCCGAAAAAATATGAGCAAATGCACTTTTCAATGCTGGTCTAGAAGAGCAGAAGACTGGTCATATGAGCCAGTAAATTAAGAGCTAGATATTAATTTAGTATGATAAATCTGAAAAAAATTAATTATGTGGATCCATGCTATTTTCATAATGTCCCTATAATCGTATAATCGTCTTGAAAAGTCATAATATGCAATTGTGGAAGAGGTATTGTTTTGCGTGATTGGCCCTAAAGGTTATTAAGAATAAGAGATGGTTGACTTAGCTCAAAAATAATTCCTTTTTGGTTTTGGGGTCGGTAATCAAGAGACCATTTGAACATTCGAAATGATTGTTGATAGAGGGATGCAAAATGATGTAGTTCTAAGATGAGGCATGAAATGATTGTTGATTGAGGGATGCAAAAGGATGTAGTTCTAAGTTGACTAAGGTGTGTCAGCGAGTGAGGCTCAACTCGTTATAATGGGGCTCTTGAGAAAGAGGATGCGTAGCACGCTGCCAACGTCACGGCTCCCTGCCAGAGCGCAGCCAATCGCAGTGCAGAGTCAGCTCATAACACCTATCCACTGTTATAACACCTATCCACTGTTATAACACCTACCCACTGCGCTGATGGACATGGCTACATGTTACGCGTATTTATAAGTTTATAAGTTGCAATCTTAGATCTTTAGATGGAGGTCTCAGGTACTGCAATTAAATTTAATTGCAGTGTCGTATGCATCAAGTGTGAAACTCAATATCGTATACATATAGAATGAGTGATCACTGATCCTGTCGATAAGAAATTGAATTCTGCAAAATGCAATGATAGAATGTTGAGCTAAATTATTAAATCGATCTGAATAGAATATTCTCATGGGAATGTTTAAACCAGTTTAGTAAGCGGTTACATGTCGAAGTGGTGACTAGGTATACCGCGACTCACACCGTCGAGACTGTGAAAGTTGGATAATGGACGAAGCGTGCCATGTGCATTGTCGAAGGTATGCAGTCACAGCTGAGATCATGGAACCGGATCATACCCCAACCCGGAATAGCGATGAAGCTTACCTGTAATTAAGCTATCATGTAACTAAATAGGTACCACATCTTTCCATCCTTGCTTAACCTCCTCCTCCTCCTCCACTTCCTCCACTTCCTCCTCCACCTCCTTTAACATTCCTCTCGATGATAATTGGGTAGTTGTTTGGGATAGTTGTTAGATTATCTAACGGACCCCGTTCATTATTAGCCACGTGGTATGGTAACATGAGTGCGGAAGGAACCCACACGACCCCCGATTTCAAGGATGTCAGGACAGCCTTTCTGCAGGAAAAGGGGGCAGTTCCAGAGTACGATGACTATGCAGTGAGTGCTCTCATATTTTCTTAATTCAAAGATTCAATAATTAGTTGTTACCGTTACAGTTCTCATTTCTACACGACTTCCATCCAAGTTACCACAACAGCGTGATGTGACGCAATAGATATCTTATTACCTTAATGAGCACTTGATTGTCATGCTTCTTATCTAAGCTGGACCCATTAATACATGAAGAGATCGTTCTTGCTATTCTGGTTCCCAAAGACAAATTTGGCATTTAAGCAAAAAATTTCCCGTTATTTTGGTTTTTCGTCCAATCATTTTTTGTTTAGCGTTGTATCTGTCAAGCAATGTTCGAGATACATCTTTACATTTTGTACGCACCGTCACGTCCTGATGTGTCTCACTTCGTCAGGCCTGGCAGAGAAGCTCGGGTTTGAAGTCGTCTCCCAGCACTGCAGCTACAGCTGGGATAACAGAGCGACCAACATCGCCCCAAACTGAGATAGTCCGACTTCAGATCAAGGTAAAGGAGGGTTCTCACTGCCTTATAACATAGTCACATCGCCCCAAACTGAGATAGTCCGACTTCAGATCAAGGTAAAAGAAGGGTTTTCACTGCCTTATAACATAGTCACATCTTCCGTGAAGACACTTTGAAAATAGTAACATCTTCCGACTTCCGAAAAGATATTTAAAGTTCTAGAAGTAGTCTAGGATTTGATGGCGCTTCGTTGCCCTACATTTGTGGAAGATGACTGTCAAGAGTGATCGACAATGGACCTAATACCGCCATTGTCGGCGAAGAAAATGTTGCCATTATTAAAGTATTAACACTGGATCGCTACTGTTGACAATTTGTTTTCAAATCACTTTTACCACCTTTCACTATATACTTATAAACCTATTCTAGTATTCTAGTATTCTAACTATTCTTCCCGATCTTCTCCTCTTAAACTCCCTCAGAACTCCCTCCTAATCCTATACTCCCTTAGAAGTCCCTCAAACTCCCTCTTAAACTCCCTCTTATGCTCCCTCTTATTCCCATCTTAGATTACCTCTTAAACTCTCCCTCAGAACTCCCTCTTAAACTCCCTCAGAACTCCCTCTTAAACTCCCTTAGAACTCCCTTTCTCTTCGTCCAGGCTCGCCGGAAGACGCTGCAGCAGTACCAGAAGATGCAGAGCAAGTTGGTGACGTGTAACTTGGAGCTGATGGGAGTTATTCAGGACAACGAGGGCGAAGTCCACGACCAGGTCACAGCTCTCCTCCAGCAGTACGAGAAGTTCAGGGTTAGTTCCAGTCGCTTCCTGGCACTTCACCTTTAGTTCCAGTCGCTTCCTGGCACTTCACCTTTTCTTCACAATAGTGTTAAGACTTTACAGGGTTAGTTCCAGTCGCTTCCTGACACTTCACCTTTAGTTCCAGTCGCTTCCTGACACTTCACCTTTTCTTCACAATAGTGTTAAGACATGAAAATTCTAATTTCATGCATATTTGAGTATTTGGTTTTCCCTGGCACTTTTTGTTCCTTTTCAATTTTGAATTTAATGCATCGAAAAATCCGACTTATAACTTTGAAGGAAATCCACTTTTTTATTAACACTTACTGTAGCTTCTTAATCCAGTTCATTAATCACTTATAGCCACTTATGCACTTCTTTATGACGGTTGACTCGACTCTTGAGATTAAATGTAATCTGTTGCTACTGTGAGCTCTTATCAATATCTCTTCATGGAGCAATCGCTATAACTAAAATAATGATATCTGTCCTTGGTTATGTTGATGAAATGCTGCATTATATGAGTCATCACATTGAATCCCCTATCTTTCAGGGGTGCAATCGGTAATATCCGTAACCAAAGCGAGGAAAGCGTGAAGCAGGCTAAGTTGAAGCTGGAAGAGACAAAGGAGCGTACATCGGAGGAGTTGGAAAAGTTGGAAGCTGATTTCAGAGAGCTGGAAAAGAAAGTTATAGAGAGGGCTAACGAGTGCGAGGTTCTTCTCAAGTTCAAGGTAAGGTTATTGGCGAGTTTTCAGAGCATCAAGTAATACTGTAATGGGAAAATTGGTTGGAAACAGTGTTTCAGGGCAATTATATAAAATATACTACAGTCTCGTACTGTGTTAGGCCTTCATCCGTTATAGTACTTTAGTACAGCAGAAATATAAAAATATAGACTGATGTTTTTATAGGTGACTCTATATTGCATAGAAACTTGCCTTATTGGATCCATATTGGTGTAGACCCTCGCTCTTCGAGCTTCGGGTTTAAACCGTCTACATCCCTCGGGAAGTGTCCCAAAATCAAACCCAGGTCTATGTACCTATTTTATAGAGCAGTTTCGTCCTGATCACATCAAAGACGATGATAATATAATCATCATGCTGAGCTGATAAAATAAACTTATTTAAATCAGGAACACCAGGACTTTAAACTTTGATGCTCGGCAGGGTACTGATAAAGAGTACCATTTACGAGTAGCCCGAGTCAACGAACTGCGTATGGAACAGGAAAACTTGAACACTGAACAGAAAACAGAACGCAGTGAGCTGGCTCAACTCGTACAACGACACCACACCAACCTTAATGCTACCATCGACAAACGGTAAAACAACAGAGCATCAGCCTTCTATCCTTTGCTGTTACCAAAGTAGCTTCCTCCCCATTGCTTTTCCCATTTAAGTGATAAATGAAGGAGAGAATAGTCTTCTTATGACAAAAGTTGCCCTTATTTCATTAGGGTCGAAGTTGCCAGCTGCTTTTGGGATAAAAAAAAATCCAAAAAGAGATCTCTCACATATAAACATATTACATATTCAATTTTGGCCGATTTTAATGTTAATAATAATGATAATAATGTTACGTAATAATTCGAAACCCCCTCCTCCTCCTAGGCGTTACGTAAGATGTGAACGATCTCAAATTATACAAATTTTATGGCACATGCCTGCCGTGATGAAGTGGCCAATTATCAACAATTTACTAATTCATGTTACACTGTGAGGTTCCTCTCCAATTTCTGTTACCCTGTTTGAAGTGCCATGTCGTACATCTGAGATTCTGAGACAAATCTGAGATTCTGAGACACATCTGAGATTCTGAGGGACTTCTTAGACAGATCTTAGATTCTGAGACGCATCTGAGATTCTGAGACACATCTGAGATTCTTAGACACATCTGAGATTCTGAGACACATCTGAGATTCTGAGACACATCTGAGATTCTGAGACACATCTGAGATTCTGAGAGACTTCTGAGATTCTGAGACACATCTGAGTCTCTGAGACACATCAGACACGAACATCTAAGACACATCTGAAACTGTATTGTGCACACGAAGCACCAGCATTCGTTGATGGTCGTCTCTAAACTTCTCAGATTTTCACTGAGTTTTGAGAAACATGATGCTCATGTAATACTGTGATGTGCACGATATTTACCAACAAAATACTCCCGGATGTTATGATTTCTGTTTACGATAATTAAGAAATTTTGCGATTTTTGTGATTTGTGATAATTCAGACGTATATGAAATGATACGACTGAGTAAAAACATATTTAATGTACTGGAATAATAACTGATAGTGAAAAGAGTAAACTTTTTAAATTGATATTCCATTCATTTGTCACGTGAGTATTGTCACGTGATCATTTTGTCGGTGGACACTAATGCCACACCCCCTACAGATGCAAGGAGATCCAAGCAGCGCTGACAGCTAACGCAGTAAAGAACATTCCAGACACCCTCAAGGAGCTAGCCCACCAGAACCGAGTCATGCAGCGGGAAATGGTCCTGCACCGAGACAGCATCGCCGACACGGAGCAAGAAATTGAGAAGTTAAAAGCTGAGATCGGGTGAGCTGGCCAATGCTTCTCGTGATTGATTATTTTCTAAATCTAATTTGCATAGTTAGGTTCAAAATTTGATTCTTCATTTCTCATTTTAGCGTTTTATTTGCTTATTTTCACCCTATCCATCAAGTTTTTGCAGTGTAATGAAAGGAAAGGCGAGGGAGAAAGCTGTGGTCTTGCCGGCTCAAAAGTGAGTTTATTTATAGCATTTCATTGGATGCAAGATATTGAACATGACCAATAGATTCTTATAGAGATATAGCTGTAGTTCTTCTGTCTTCATATTAATACCACATGAATTAGTAAATTATACCTACTTATTCCTAAACTTCTACCCATAGGTTTACCAAATTGTACTCATTTTTCATTAATCTTAAATCTATATAGCTATATGATTGAAATTTAAACATGGCGGTCAATATGGTTTCAGGTTTCTCAAAACAATGCCTTGAAGTTCATATTATAAGGTTCCCTCACATTTCACATGCATATGCATGCTTATGCTTATGCTTTTATGCATACTTATATTCTGCTCACCCTATAAACTTATGATATAACAATAGGCCATCATTTCGATGCAGAGTCAATGTTTTCGCGCATTTGGAACAGAATTGGAACAAAATGGGGACAAAATGTCGACATATAATCAGAGTTTTTAAAAGCTTAATTATGATGTTTTAAACATTCTAACATGTTGTTTGGTCATTCTTAACAAGTTCTTTGGGCATCTCTTTCGATAATTCATCGTGGAACATAATTCGGAACAAAATAGGGACAAAGTGTTGACATATTTTTCAAAATAGGGACAAAATGTCGACATATACTCAGAGTTTCAAAAAGCTTAGGTATGATGTTTTAAGCATTCTAACATGTTGTTCGGGCATTCCTAGCATGTTCTTTGAGCATCTCTTTCGATAATTTATCGTGGAACATAAATGGAAAAAAATAGGGACAAAGTGTTGACATATTTTCCAAAATAGGGACAAAATGTCGACATATACTTAGAGCTTCTAAAAGCTCAGGAATGATATTTTGAACATTCTAACATGTTGCTTGGGCATTGAACTCATGATAAACGTCGAGATTATATGATGACTAGCCACTCAGAGCCACGAAAATATGTCGACATTTTGTCGACATATTTTGTTCCAATTTTGCGGAAACATTATATGTCGATGCATATTATGCATATTGAACTCGGCTCCCCCTCGTACAAAATGCACTACTAATATGCATGTCAATGCTGTCCTATAGTTATATATTGGATATATATACATATACCCGCAGCCTCTAGGGCTGAATTTCATATCGCACGCGCATGCGCGTGCGATATGAAAATATATCCCTCGAGGGCGCTAGCCCGAGTGGGATATATATCGTATAGCACGCAGGGCTCGAAGAGCCCGAGTGCTATACGAAATTCAGCCCATGAGGCGAGGAGTATGGTATATATCACTCGCGTGAGCTTTTTGGGAGAATGGCATATCTAAGATGAAAAAAGTTGAATGTTCAAGTAAATCCTCGAAGATTTGAACACACAGGAAGGTTTTGCAACAATAATATTGAGTTTTTTTTCTAATTTACAAAAATTTAATTTTTCACAAATGCAATACAAACACGATTAGGCACCGTAAGTATTTGATCGAAGGGGTTGGTAAAGCTTATGTAGAAGTTATAAGCCCGAGGGCCCGAAGGGCCCGAGGGCGAAAATTTTAAAGGCGAATCGAATCTAAGCATGGATCAATCTCAAAGGTCTTGCAATCGAAGGATTATTGGCTAAAAATGTGGTTAGATGCTGTTAATTAAACTTAAAACACTAGCAATCTTGGAAAACAAACAATAATTGGAAAAACAAACAAGGGGAAAATGGTAGCATGTCACTTTGTGAAACGCATCAGTTACAGCAGAACTTGAAAAAGAGATACAAAACGATGAAAGAAAATGGTTAAAATGAGCGTATTTACATTTGGTGAAACTCTGCAGCACTGTTATAATAGTAGACAAATGAGAATGACGTAATTACCATGGTTGAATATGGTAAGTCAATAGAATAAAGTGTCCCTCAAAATTTTCTCATGAGAAGTTGCACTATGTATCAGAGTGTCGCGGTAATTAGGCGGCATTTATTTTACATCGTATCCGCTGTGTGAGAAAAATACGCACCATTGTTACTAATGATAATGACGTATTGCTCTCACTCACCTCTTGCTATTTCCGAAGAATGTGTAACCATGACAACATGGCAATGCAATTAATGATCAACACAAATGCAAATTCTAACTTTATTTCATGATATTGTATTTCATTCTCTCGTTTTTGATTTTGTATCTTTTTACTTCTCTTTCTCGGAATGATTGCTTTTACAGAATTTTACAGAATTGCTGCTATCACTGCTTTCATTGCTATCACTACTATCACTGCAGTTCACTGTTTTCTCTGCTATTTGACTCGACTTTTGTCTACTGTTGGCAAATGGCCACATATTTTGCTGAATATTTATTAATTATCGATACCTATGTTGTTTTGCTGTCAATTTCATCCAATTCTATTTCGAAGTTGAACTACTTCTCATAATTTCATGATTCAGTAAGCTGCTGAACAATGATGAATATCAGTTTCAGTGTTTTGACTCTAAACTTTCCATCGCCTCGATGTTTTGTCGATAATCAACTCCACAAAAATCCTTCTATTTTGCCAGTTTTTGCCTCATGATCGATATTTTGCTGCTAAAATTGTTTTTGTGTACACTTTCAATGATCTCAGCCAGTTTAGCACCAAATAATATTTTCTTCCAAGAGGCGGGCTATATTGCAACCGGCGTAGAACTGCTCGCGGGCCGGGCTATATCCGGTGGGTATATCAAATTTAGCGTGCAGATATTTTACCGGGCCGCGCGCGCCCGCTACCTAAAATGTCTTCAAAAAGCGCACGCGAGTGGATATATTACCAAGCTTGCATATTTTGTATGTGACAGAACAGACTTATAAGTGATTCACACAAGTACGTTAGTAATTTGTGTCAACTACCACTCAATAAAGTGCGTATCTGGGTCCGGCAAGACTATCAATCTAAGTAATTGATATTTCACATGCATTGCTCACTGCGTCTTATGTGGGAGCGAAGTGTCGCACACAAATTTCGTGTTCACGTCAGCTTCGAGAGATATTATGCAGGGCGCGCGAACGCCTATCTTAAAATTTGTGGATAAGCAATTTGTGTCACTGCTATGTGTGACAGTTTACGTCGCGCGCGCGCTGCATTTAATCAATGTATATTTACTGAATTTAATTAGTCGTGTCCACAAACAACAAATTTCGTAGATCATTTTCACAGGTTCCAATATTCCTTTCTAAATTATCTCAACCTGTCCAGGAGCTTTGGTAATTGGTCAGAATAGTAATTAGTAACAACTTATCGTGGAAAATTTAAGAAATGTGAGCTCCGCCATTTGATTCGCATTTAGTTTTATCAAGATCTTGGACGATTTGACAGTATTTATGCCCAAAATTGATGATCGTCTCGACGATCGTTAAGGGATCGTTCACATATTACGTAAATTTTTGGCCGATTTAAAATTGTGAAATCAAGCGTGCGCTGCGCGCCGCGTTCAATTTGCGCGGAGAACATCAGAAAAATTGCGTAGGGCTGTTGCGCTCGATATTGCATCAGGACATGTTTTACGGGACTTGTGTCAAGCCGCGCCGCGAATTTCAGCACTCCAAATGCGCGCGCCTCGCGCGCGCGTTTGTTGTCTATCTCCTTTATAGTTGTAAGTTTACGAAGTAGGATTTCAGTTATTGATTTTGTCACAGTTTTGAAATTTGGGTACCAAAATGTATAGTGCTTTGTTTTGATATTGATTGTCCCTCAAAACAATCAATATTCAAATATGTGTGCTTGGCAGCAATAATAAAGATGGACATACAATTTCAGCCTGATGATGTCGAACGTTTTAACTTGATACAAAACATGTTTTTATGGTGGCTAATTGCTTAAGTAAGGTTCATTGCTAATCAAGTACTGAAAGTTTTGATGGCATGTGCACGAACAGTATGTGAAATGGGAATTAAAAGTCTCATGTAGGTATGGGACGTGGCAATTCGAGGCGATATATTACCCAAAACTTCCCAATATTTCCAAACTAAAAACACTCAACCCTTAGCCACGCCAAAATCCCACGTATGTGAGAAAAATGTGTCAAATGTGTATCAACTATCAGGCCATGGGACGTGGCGATTTGAGACCAGACATGCCTCCAAAACGTATTATTATGATGTGAAAACATATTTCAGAGTTCCTGAGTGCCAAACCAACCATCCTCAACTTTCGGCCACGCCCAAATCCCCACGTCCCATAAATGTGCGAAAAAGTGTGTCAAATATAAAGTCAAAAGTCCCATGGATGGGACGTGGCGATTTGAGGCGATATGACCTGAAAACGTGTTATTATGGTGAGAAAACATATTTTAGAGTTCCTGAGTAACAAACCAACTATCCCCAACTTTCGGCCACGCTCAAATATCACGTCCCATAAATGCGTGAAAAGTTTCTCATGTATGTGTCAAGCCATGGGACGTGGCGATTTGAGACCAGATATGCATCCAAAACGTATTATTATGATGTGAAAACATATTTCAGAGTTCCTGAGTGCCAAACCAACCATCCTCAACTTTCGGCCACGCCCAAATCCCACGTCCCATAAATGTGCGAAAAGTGTGTCAAATATGTGTCAAAAGTCCCATGGATGGGACGTGGCGATTTGAGGCGATATATGACCTGAAAACGTGTTATTATGGTGAGAAAACATATTTTAGAGTTCCTGAGTAACAAACCAACTATCCCCAACTTTCGGCCACGCTCAAATATCACGTCCCATAAATGCGTGAAAAGTTTCTCATGTATGTGTCAAAAGTCCCGTGGATGGGACGTGGCGATTTGAGACCAGATATGCATCCAAAACGTATTATTATGATGGTAAAACATAGAGTTCCTGAGTGCCAAACCAACCACGCCAAACCCTCGGCCACGCCCAAATTCCATGAATGCTCGAAAAGTGTGTCAAATCTGTGTCAAGCCATGGGACGTGGCGACAGGACACTAGATGCCTTCAAAACGTATTATTATTATGGGAAAACATATTTTAGAGTTCTGAATGCCAAACCAACCATCCCCAACTTTCACGCCCAAATCCCACGTCCCATAAATGTGCAAAAGTGTGTCAAATATAAAGCCAAAAAGTCCCATGGATGGGACGTGGCGATTTGAGGCGATATATGACCTAAAAACGTATTATCATGATGTGAAAACATATTTTAGAGTTCCTGAGTGCTAAACCAACCACGCCCAACCCTCGGCCACGCCCAAATTCCATGAATGCTCGAAAAGTGTGTCAAATCTGTGTCAAGCCATGGGACGTGGTGACATGAGACTAGATATGCCTTCAAAACGTATTATTATTATGGGAAAACATATTTTAGAGTTCCTGAGTGCCAAACCAACCATCGTAAACTTTCGGCCACGCCCAAATCCCATGTCCCATAAATGTGCGAAAAGTGTGTCAAATATGTGTCAAAAGTCCCATGGATGGGACGTGGGATTTGTGCGTGGCCGAGGGTTGGGCGTGGTTGGTTTGGCACTCAGGAACTCTAAAATATGTTTTCCCACCATAATAACACGTTTTCAGGTCATATATCGCCTCAAATCGCCACGTCCCATCTCCATTGGACTTTTGACACATATTTGACACACTTTTCGCGCATTTATGGGACCTGGGATTTGGGCGTGGCCGCAAGTTGGAGATGGTTGGTTTGGCACTCAGGAACTCTAAAATATGTTTTCCCATCATAATAATACGTTTTGGAGGCATATCTGGTCTCAAATCGTCACGTCCCATCCATGGGACTTTTGACACATATTTGACACACTTTTCGCGCATTTATGGGACGTGGGATTTGGGCGCGGCCGAAAGTTGGAGATGGTTGGTTTGGCACTCAGGAACTCTAAAATATGTTTTCCCATCATAATAATACGTTTTGGAGGCATATCTGGTCTGAATCGCCACGTCCCATCCATGGGACTTTTGACACATATTTGACACACTTTTCGCGCATTTATGGGACGTGGGATTTGGGCTCGGCCGAAAGTTGGAGATGGTTGGGTTGGCACTCAGGAACTCTAAAATATGTTTTCTCACCATAATAACACGTTTTCAGGTCATATATCGCCTCAAATCGCCACGTCCCATCTCCATGGGACTTTTGACACATATTTGACACACTTTTCGCGCATTTATGGACGGGATTTGGGCGTGGCCGAAAGTTGAGATGGTTGGTTTGGCACTCAGAACTCTAAAATTTGTTTTCCCATCATAATAATACGTTTTGGAGGCATATCTGGTCTCAAATCGCCACGTCCCATCCATGGGACTCTTGACACATATTTGACACACTTTTCGCGCATTTATGGGACGTGGGATTTGGGCGTGGCCGAAAGTTGGAGATGGTTGGTTTGGCACTCAGAACTCTAAAATATGTTTTCCCATCATAATAATACGTTTTGGAGGCATATCTGGTCTCAAATCGCCACGTCCCATCCACGGGACTTTTGACACATATTTGACACACTTTTCGCGCATTTATGAGACGTGGGATTTGGGCGTGGCCGAAAGTATGAGATGGTTGGTTTGACACTCAGGAACTCTAAAATATGTTTTCCCATCATAATAATACGTTTTGGAGGCATATCTGGTCTCAAATCGTCACGTCCCATCCATGGGACTTTTGACACATATTTGACACACTTTTCGCGCATTTATGGGACGCGGGATTTGGGCGTGGCCGAAAGTTGGAGATGGTTGGTTTGGCACTCAGGAACTCTAAAATATGTTTTCCCGTCATAATATTACGTTTTGGAGGCATATCTGATCTCAAATCGCCACGTCCCATCCATGGGACTTTTGACACATATTTGACACACTTTTCGCGCATTCAATTTCATGGGACGTGGGATTTGGGCGTGGCCGAAAGTTGGAGATGGTTGGTTTGGCACTCAGGAACTCTAAAATATGTTTTCCCATCATAATATTACGTTTTGGAGGCATATCTGATCTCAAATCGACACGTCCCATCCATGGGACTTTTGACACATATTTGACACACTTTTCGCGCATTTATGGGACGTGGGATTTGGGCGTGGCCGAAAGTTGGAGATGGTTGGTTTGGCACTCAGAACTCTAAAATATGTTTTCCATCATAATATTACGTTTTGAGGCATATCTGATCTCAAATCGCCACGTCCCATCCATGGGACTTTTGACATATTTGACACACTTTTCGCGCATTTATGGGACGTGGGATTTGGGCGTGGCCGAAAGTTGGAGATGGTTGGTTTGGCACTCAGGAACTCTAAAATATGTTTTCCCATCATAATATTACGTTTTGGAGGCATATCTGATCTCAAATCGCCACGTCCCATCCATGGGACTTTTGACACATATTTGACACACTTTTCGCGCATTTATGGGACGTGGGATTTGGGCGTGGCCGAAAGTTGGAGATGGTTGGTTTGGCACTCAGGAACTCTAAAATATGTTTTCCCATCATAATAATACGTTTTGGAGGCATATCTGGTCTCAAATCGCCACGTCCCATGGCTTGACACAGATTTGACACACTTTTCGAGAAATTATGGGACGTGGGATTTGGGCGTGGCCGAGGGTTGGGCGCGGTTGGTTTGGCACTCAGGAACTCTAAAATGTGTTAGGTATCTCATCATAATAATACGTTTTCAGGTCATATATCGCCTCAAATCGCCACGTCCCATCCATGGGACTTTTGACACACATTTGACACATATTTGACACAAGTCCCGTAAAACATCGCCTCTATTGCATAGTGAGTTCCGAAGACACACACACACACACACAGACGTTTACAGTGACAGTACGGTGTTCGATAAAGATGGGGCATTTTTTCTTCTTAAAGATTAAAATAATAACTTAACCTTCATGCGTTCCCATTGACTATGAAGGTAACCTTTGCCCTCACCCTAAAAGTACCCAAGGCTATCCATATTCCTTATTTTAATGCACGATATGTATGTCGTGTGGACATAAAATGAACCTATCCTTCTCCTGTCCGAGAAGAGGAATAAGACAAGTTATTTTACTTTTAAAAAGAAATAACTTATCCTTATCGAACACTGTGGACAGTTGTGTACTGCAGTTGTGTACGCGGTGTAAATCTGTGCGTTAAGACATGTTTGAACACCGCGCTCATAAAACAGAACTGCAGGTCGAACTGTCACTCGTCTGCAGTCTGCACACTGCTGATTTCTGATTTTTGAAGGACGCTAGTGTAACACGCTTTTATTTCAGAGATATCTGCACGCCTGACACAGAACTATGTCTAGATATACCGACGTACAAGATGCTTCCAGTTTGAGGACGAACAACGAAAATCGAACAGTCCATTTGTTCATCTTATCATAAAAAATTGCGTTTCTTTGTAATAGAATTATTCACTACTCAGTGATAAGTCTTTCTCGATTGATGAATAGAGATTGGAAAAATTTTCATATAAAAGTTTGTAGAAAGATATAATTAGATATTTACAAAATAACTGCTGATTGATTAACGAATATAGTCATTTATCAAATCATCGAAAGATTGTATTGCATATCAAAATATTAATTATTATTATTATGAATAAATAAAGTACAAATCTAATGTAGAATTAATAACTTATCATAAAACTGGTTAAAGTTTGTAAATATATTCTAATTTAAAATTATTTTTCGCATTAATAATTTGAGAATTTCAATGCGCCATATTTCACTTTCTTTTGTCATTAGGGATCGTTCACATATTCCGTAATTACCTAGGGGGATGGGAGCGTTTTCAAACGATTAACTTTGATTACGGGGAGAGGGGAGGGGTTTTTGTGGCTGATTTCGTAATCAAAATATCCATTTTGCTTCGCAATTTTTGAAATCTTTGCCATAAAATTTTCAAAGATCTTAAAACCGACTCAAAAGCAACTTTTTTAGCAATATTTTCCAAAACCCTCCTCAAAATTTTCATCAAAATTTCCAAAGTTGAAATATTTTCAATATTCTAGTATTTACACTGTCCAATTTCTTCATTGTTTACCCAAGTAGGGGGGGGGGGGGTAAGCCATGATTACGTATTATTCTCCTCAAGAGGAGGGCTTGGTTTAGATTAGGTTTGATTACCAGGGGGAGGGAGGGGTATAAAATTTATATGTGAACGATATCTACTCCTTAAATAAACCAAACAAAATCGACAATTTAGAAAAATAAATTTAGATGCATGTTATTGATGCCAATATCATTCACAGCGAAACAACTATAGGAAAAGTAATTTGCATTCTCGTAATACCTACTGTAATTGAAATAACACTATAATTGGGCTGGAAAACACATCCGCAAATAAACAAATAGAGGGTCCTATTATTGAAATAATAGCTTCCTGTCCGACGTTGTATGACCCGCTGACGCCAGCTGCGAAGAGGATCAGCGCGCAGCGCGGTGCTGAATTCTCTCGAGGTCTGTCAACGGCCGACAAATATTTTCTATTGCCAAACACCCCGTACAAACTCAACGATAGTCAAGAATATATTGTAGATCAAAATCCATGATATTCAAATAAATAATTTAAGATTTGGATGAAAAATCTATCAAAATATGCAAGTTATCTCATGGAGTTATGGGAACGACTAAAAATGCATTATGACGACTAAAAATGCATTATGTGAGCTGCTGTTCAGTTCGTGTTTTATAGCGTAGAAAGCAGTGAGTTGCAGTTCATTTCGTGTTTTATCGCGTAGAAAGCAGTGAGCTGCTGTTCAGTTCGTGTTTTATCGCGTAGGAAGCAGTGAACTGCTGTTCAGTTTGTGTTTTATAGCGTAGAAAGCAGGGAGCTGCTGTTCAGTTCGTGTTTTATCGCGTAGAAAGCAGTGAGCTGCTGTTCAGTTCGTGTTTTATCGCGTAGAAAGCAGGGAGCTGCTGTTCAGTTCGTGTTTTATCGCGTAGAAAGCAGTGAGCTGCTGTTCAGTTTGTGTTTTATCGCGTAGGAAGCAGTGAACTGCTGTTCAGTTCGTGTTTTATCGCGTAGAAAGCAGTGAGCTGCTGTTCAGTTTGTGTTTTATCGCGTAGAAAGCAGTGAGCTGCTGTTCAGTTTGTGTTTTATCGCGTAGGAAGCAGGGAGCTGCTGTTCAGTTCGTGTTTTATCGCGTAGAAAGCAGTGAGCTGCTGTTCAGTTCGTGCGGTAGGTTCTGCCTGATCGGGGAGAAGCGGTAGTGGGAGGGGTGATAGCCCGTCAGGTTCGTTAAGTCTGAGGTGTAGATCTCTGCGAAGCGGGAGAGGCGTCGGTAGAAGAGTGTCGTGTTAAGGTGGGTCCGGAACACGCTCCCAAACTGACTGGAGTGCAGTGACCGCAGCTCCCCCCGCACCTGCAACAGTAAGATGAGGGGAGGGGCTTGTTAAATGGCGTTAGTTCTGAAAACATATTGAGAAATTTCACCATAGCCGCAATTTTACGAACATGATACTGTACACCCATGACCACGTATAAGGTGCCGCGCGACTCAGAAATTTCAGAGCTATTCTCATCCTCAAACTCACGACATCTGTGCTGTAGTCGAAGGATGTCTATTACAGTACTACAGTATTGGAATGTTGCTGTAATTTTACGGAGGATCTTTGAGATTCTCAAGTTACTGTATAACATATTTCCACAGGAATTTACCGTTAGGATTCTAACAATATGCTAAAATGTACTTGCGTATGAGGAGAAAATCACTAACCTGTTTCCTGTGAGCACACCATTGGTCTGTGAAGGAGAGGGCGGTGGAGTCCGGGAGGAACTTCTGCATCTCGCGGATCAGGAAATCCAGCTCGTTAACCTGGAAAAGGAGCTCTTGGTACCTGGCACTGTTAAGCAGCGTTATCTCCTCGTCTAGCTCCCTGATAATGGCACCTGAACATTTATATACTATATAGGTTATTCGCCTGTCTGCAGTCACATACAATTACAAGTTTATCTCGTTTTACGTGAAAGGTGTGTAATGTGAAATTCACTGAAATACTGATATTTATTCGCCAGCCTAGGCTTGTACTTTGTCGATTAGTATACTTGTGTGCCAGCCAGTTTAGAATACCTGTGTGCCAGTCTAGGTTTGGAGATAAGAAGACCTGTGTGCCAGTCTAGGTTTGTAGATTAGAATACCTGTGTGCCAGTCTAGGTTTGTATATAAGAATACCTGTGTGCCAGTCTAGGTTTGTAGATTAGAATACCTGTGTGCCAGTCTAGGTTTGTAGTTTAGAATAGCTGTGTGCCAGTGTAGGTTTGTAGATTAGAATACCTGTCTAGGTTTGTTGTTTGGAATACCTGTGTGCCAGTCTAGGTTTGTAGTTTAGAATACCTGTGTGCCAGTCTAGGTTTGTAGTTTAGAATACCTGTCTAGGTTTGTTGTTTAGAATACCTGTGTGCCAGTCTAGGTTTGTAGTTTAGAATACCTGTGTGTCAGTCTAGGTTTGTAGATTAGAATACCTGTGTGCCAGTCTAGGTTTGTAGTTTAGAATACCTGTGTGCCAGTCTAGGTTTGGAGATTAGAATACCTGTGTGCCAGTCTATGCTTGAAGTTTAGAATACCTGTTTGCCAGTCTAAGTTTGTAGTTTAGAATACCTGTGTGCCAGCCTAGGTTCAGGACGGGTTCTGCCAGATCGGCGTACATCTGGTCTCCGAAGTAGAGGATCTTGTTAGTGTTCCAGCCCGTGAAGAGGAGCAGGTCCCTGATGTTACCTTCGCAGTATATCTCACCTGAGTTAATTAGTGGAGCTAATTAGTATAGCCTTTGGTAGAGCTAAAAAGTAGAGCTAATTGGTAGAGCTAAAAGGTAGAGCTAATTAATAGAGCTAATTAGTAAAGCTTATTGGTAGAGCTAATTAGTAAAGCTTATTGGTAGAACTAATTGGTAGAGCTAATTCGAAGAGCTAATTAAGTAATAAGTAGAGCTAATTATTACAGCTGATGGCATAAGGAAGTAAGGAGAAGCCTAGGGGAGAGTAACGTGTGCCCCCTTTTCAAGCAGGCGGTAGCACAGGTAGAAGAAATAAGGCCCCATTGTGAAATCGGCACCGTTTTAGGAGCAATTGAACGCATAGTTACAGTTTGAACGCGAAAAAACCTTTTATTCGCTTTCATCTCCAAATCGTGCGTATCTTTAATATAAAATTTCGTAAGAGCACGTGAATAATGTTTGTGCTCCCGTACACAATTAAATTTGAGCTTGCCAAGAAAATATCAAGAGAAACGAATGCAAACATGCGCATAATGGTACTGTTGCTATGGAAACAGATTTTTGTGCACGTGCAGATTATGATCAGTTCTATGCGTGTGCTTTCTATTTCGCAACTACTTTTGAATGCTGTGCTGTATTTTTTGAAAATTGGACGTTTTCTAAACGTCAAATTCAAGATCTCAAGATGGAGAATGGGCATAACTTGAATAACGGAGGATATTTCAGATGGATCGCTTTCATTGTGGCAGACGTTGGTAGATAATCAAAGTTGATTCGGTGAAAACAGTAGTAACTGCAGTTGAGAAATTAAACGTTAACGTTACAAGGTGTGCACAATTCAATCGAGTCGAATTTAGGTGTAGATTTCGAAGACAGTTCCTGGCCTATGAACAAAACAAAATTATCCAATGTCAGTGTCAGTATGAGAATCAGTTGTCAGAATTAACATCATCTTGCAATCAAAACGGAACGCTGGAACAAAACTCACGTGGTTTAGCACGTCTAAGACTAACCGACGAATTCGATCTACTTTCCACACTGCTCCTTCATAAATTTTTTTGAATATTTGAATTTTTGATGCGGTAAAAAGTATCCAATAAATTCGAATGGCAGTGTTTAAAACTTGCGAATGAGGTGCTGCGTAGCAGCGCCGAGTGAGCTGTGTGTTTGCAGGCCCATCGGGCCTGCTAGTCTTTAATATAAAATGAATTCACACGTGAATAATGTTTGTGCCGCCGTACACAATTAAATTTGAGCTTGCCAAGATGATATCAAGAAAAAGGAAGGCTAAGCTGGGCTTAGTTGCGCCGTTGCTATGGATACAGATAATCTGCACGTGCAGATTATGAACAGTTCTATGCGAGTGCTTTTTGATACGTTGTTGATTGCTGCGTTTTAGCGTTTGAACGAACGACATGGTTGCTGTTTTTCATTTGAAATTCAAGATCTGGAAATAGAGAACGGGTATGGCTAGCATCGTGGAGGCTATTTCCGTTAGCATCTCTTCATAAATCAATGACAGACGTTGGTCGATTTAAATCAATTCTGAGTTGATGGTTAACGGAAAAATGCGAATTCACAGCCATTTAAGACTGAACAAAATCAAAATCAAATTGAATCGAATTTGGGCATAGCACATTGCGCTTTTGGAATACTGCTCTTGGCGTAAATCAATGCTTTGATTCAACGTTCAGTATGAGTACGATACTCGGTTTTAATTTTCAGATTTAAGTTCATCATACAAGAGCAAATTATAATGATCAAAACTTGCACGGTTCAGCATCACTAAACGTAACTAAAGAATAATGGTCAAGTTTGCTCCTTCATAAACTTTTTGAGAGCTTATTATTTGGTCCTGTATCATCTGGCAGGCCCAACGGGCCTTTCTATATTTCTATAAACTTGTGCGCCTCACTAATGATATTATGAACATTTCTGTCAAGGCATACGCTGACACCGGTGTCAAGGCCTACGCTGAATATGATGTCAAGGCATTCGCTAACACTGGTGTCAAGGCATATACTGCGCTGGTTTCAAGGCATACACTGACACGGATGTCAAGACATACACTGACACAGATGTCAAGGCATACGCTGACACTGATGTCAAGGCATACGCTGACACTGGTGTCACAGCAAACGCTGACACTGGTGTCGAGGCCTACGCTGAAGCTGAAGTCAAGGAATACGCTGACACTGGTGTCAAGGCATATGCTGAAACCGATGTCAAAGCATTCGCTAACGATATACTGACACTGGTGTCGAACCATATACTGACACTGGTGTCAAAGCATTCGCTGACACCGGTGTCAAGGTATACGCTGACATTGGTGTCTAAGAATTTGCTGAAATTTATGTAAAACATACGCTGACACTGATGTCAAGGCATATGGTGACACTGATGTCAAGGCATTCGCTAAGACTTGTGTCAAGGCAAAAACTGACATTGGTGTCAAGAGATACGCTGACATTGGTGTCAAGGTATACAATGACAATGGTGTCAAGGCATACGCTGAAACTGATGTCAAGGCATACGATGACACTGATGTCAAGGCATACGCTGACACTGGTGTCAAGGCATACGTTGACACTGGTGTTAAGGCATACAATGACACTGAAGTCAAGGCATATGCTGACACTGGTGTCAAGGCATATTTTGACATTGATGTCAAGGCAAACGCTGACACTGGTGCCATAACATACGCTGACACTAATGTCAAGAGATACGCTGAAACTGTATGAAGCTATGAGTAGAGTATGAGCTATACCTGGTCCTGCTTGGAGTTGGAGGCCTGAAGACGTTAGACGGCTATCTTACAATCATGAGTGTGCGAGCGGCAACTACAACTACAACTACAAGAGAACAATTAGACGGCAAACGGCAAATGAAAATACGTAGCTCAACTTTTTCACATATAGTACAAGCCGAGTTTTTACTTTAAGAGTTTGAGTTGAAAATATCAAATGAGCGTTTTAAACACGTGTGGTCTTACTCTTATCACTATAATAAAATAGAACATATGAACGGTATATTTTGATCATCGATTTTATTATTTACCATGGTGTTCGGAGTTTTGGAATTGGATTAAAACTTGATAACATGGTATAGATATTATTAATATTAGGTTATTATTGATATTAAAACTAAAATATTTCGCTATGCAGATGGAATTTGTGAGTTTATTTTCAGTTTCTGTTTGAACTTACGTTAACATTTGAAAAAATCTTGTGTTGAGCTTTAGTTGTAGGTTCAGGTTTTATAGCTAGAACCATACGGATATGGATAATATGATGTGTGGATGAAATTGAAATCATGACGTAACAATGTATAACTATGTTGCCGTACAGACAGTAGACACGCACTACATTGCCACACAGTATCGAATATCAGGTGGTCATGCCATAATTTAATAAATCGTGCGATTCCGTTGCAAATTTCATTAAATCCATCACGACGCCGCGCGCGATCGCCGAATTTACTCCAATAAAACGCTCCCTATTGAAGACCGGCGCATAGTGTGGCAAGGCCTGAGAAGAAGAGACAAATGATGATAAAATTGATATGAATTATTTGGTTGATTAAACAACTTTACATATTGTGTAAGCTTGATATCTTCTTTGTAGAACAAATACAGTCATCTTTGTGTAAGCTTGATATATCCTTTTAATCCCTTTAATTTCTTTTTCAAATAATCATACATCATTACATCGTACGATTGCTAAACACGTATACCCCTGTTATCGTCGCGCGCACACACTTATGCAGTAGATGGATTTCACCCATCCCTAGCGCGCAGCACTCGGAAATTTGGAGGCTCGTGTTGCAGACTCGCGGAAAAAAATGGCGCGCGGCGGAGGGTAGGGTAAAATCCTACTACCTATGCAGCGCAGGCTTAGGAAATCGTACGACAACATACGTGTGCGCGCGTACATAATTAACGCGAGCGCGCGACGTACGTGCGCGCGCGCGTTTTGCGCTAAGATTCACCTGAAATTATCTTCGCGCATTCCTGAATTGAAAATTGTCATTCGGCCAGGACATGTTTTACGGGACTTGTGTCAAGCCGCGCCGCGAATTTCAGCACTCCGAATGCGCGCGCTTCGCGCGCGCGTTTGCAATTTTCTCCCAAGCACGCTGCAAAATTTATCAACAATGCACAATCCCGTTCACACACTATCAGTCGCAGTTCCGCCTTGTTGTCCATCTCCTTTATAGTTGTAAGTTTACGAAGTAGGATTTCAGTTATTGATTTTGTCACAGTTTTGAAATTTGGGTATCAAAATGTATAGTGCTTTGTTTTGATATTTGGAATTTGGAATATGTCAAATATGTCTGCTTGGAAGCAATAATAAAGATGGACATACAATTTCAGCCTGATGATGTCGAACGTTTTAACTTGATACAAAACATGTTTTTATGGTGGCTAATCGACGGACGTTGCCCCGTCTTTGCCCTAACCAGGACCCTGGTTACGCGCACGGAGTGCGCGGCGCGGCAAGCGCTAAAACGCCCCTGGTTAGGGGAAGCCCCGTCTATTTCTTCTGACTGGGCGAGGTTGCAAAGTGACGTCCAAATGTGGAACGTTGCGCCGCGCGCGAGGGTAGGGTAACATCCTACGAGGTGGCTAATTGCTCAAGTAAGGTTCATTGCTAATCAAGTACTGAAAGTTTTGATGGCATGTGCGTGAACAGTATGTGAAATGGGAATTAAAAGTCTCATGTAGGTATGGGACGTGGCAATTTGAGGCGATATATTACCCAAAACTTCCCAATAGTTCCAAACTAAAAACACTCAACCCTTAGCCACGCCAAAACCCCACGTATGTGAGAAAAATGTGTCAAATGTGTATCAACTATCAGGCCATGGGACGTGGCGATTTGAGGCCAGATTTGCCTCCAAAACGTATTATTATGATGTGAAAACATATTTCAGAGTTCCTGAGTGCCAAACCAACCATCCTCAACTTTCGGCCACGCCCAAATCCCACGTCCCATAAATGTGCGAAAAGTGTGTCAAATATGTGTCAAAAGTCCCATGGATGGGACGTGGCGATTTGAGGCGATATATGACCTGAAAACGTATTATTATGATGAGCTAACATATTTTAGAGTTCCTGAATGCCAAACCAACTATCCCCAACTTTCGGCCACGCTCAAATATCAAGTCCCATAAATGCGTGAAAAGTTTCTCATGTATGTGACAAGCCATGGGACGTGGCGATTTGAGACCAGATATGCCTCCAAAACGTATTATTATGATGGTAAAACATAGAGTTCCTGAGTGCCAAACCAACCACGCCAAACCCTCGGCCACGCCCAAATTCCATGAATGCTCGAAAAGAGTGTCAAATCTGTGTCAAGCCATGGGACGTGGCGACATGAGACTAGATATGCCTTCAAAACGTATTATTATTATGGGAAAACATATTTGAGAGTTCCTGAATGCCAAACCAACCATCCCCAACTTTCGGCCACGCCCAAATCCCACGTCCCATAAATGTGCGAAAAGTGTGTCAAATATGTGTCAAAAGTCCCATGGATGGGAGGTGGCGATTTGAGGCGATATATGACCTGAAAACGTATTATCATGATGTGAAAACATAACATAGACTTCCTGAGTGCCAAACCATCCCCAACTCGTAGTCACGCCCAAATCCCACGTCCCATAAATGTGAGAAAAGAGTGTCAAATATGTGTCAAAAGTCCCATGGATGGGACGTGGCGATTTGAGGCGATATATGACCTGAAAACGTATTATTATGATGAGATAACATATTTTAGAGTTCCTGAATGCTAAACCAACCACGCCCAACCCTCGGCCACGCCCAGTTCCATGAATGCTCGAAAAGTAGTGTGTCAAATCTGTGTCGGCCATGGGACGTGGCGATTTGAGACCAGATATGCCTCCAAAACGTATTGTCATTCAAACAGGAACTCTAAAATATGAGTGCCCATCCCAACCATCGTAAACTTTCGGTCACGCCCAAATCCCACGTCCCGTAAATGGTCGAAAAGTGTGTCAAATATGTGTCAAAAGTCCCATGGAGATGGGACGTGGGATTTGGGCGTGGCCGAGGGTTGAGCGTGGTTGGTTTGGCACTCAGGAACTCTAAAATATGTTATCTCATCATAATAATACGTTTTCAGGTCATATATCGCCTCAAATCGCCACGTCCCATCCATGGGACTTTTGACACATATTTGACACACTTTTCGCGCATTTATGGGACGTGGGATTTGGGCGTGGCCGAAAGTTGGAGATGGTTGGTTTGGCACTCAGGAACTCTAAAATATGTTATCTCATCATAATAATACGTTTTCAGGTCATATATCGCCTCAAAATGCCACGTCCCATCCATGGGACTTTTGACACATATTTGACACACTTTTCGCGCATTTATGGGACGTGGGATTTGGGCGTGGCCGAAAGTTGGAAATGGTTGGTTTGGCACTCAGGAACTCTAAAATATGTTTTCCCATCATAATAATACGTTTTGGAGGCATATCTGATCTAAAATCGCCACGTCCCATCCATGGGACTTTTGACACATATTTGACACACTTTTCGCGCATTTATGGGACGTGGGATTTGGGCGTGGCCGAAAGTTGAGGATGGTTGGTTTGGCACTCAGGAACTCTAAAATATGTTTTCCCATCATAATAATACGTTTTGGAGGCATATCTGGTCTAAAATCGCCACGTCCCATCCATGGGACTTTTGACACATATTTGACACACTTTTCGCGCATTTATGGGACGTGGGATTTGGGCTCGGCCGAAAGTTGGAGATGGTTGGTTTGGCACTCAGGAACTCTAAAATATGTTTTCCCATCATAATATTACGTTTTGGAGGCATATCTGTTCTCAAATCGCCACGTCCCATCCATGGGACTTTTGACACATATTTGACACACTTTTCGCGCATTTATGGGACGTGGGATTTGGGCGTGGCCGAAAGTTGGAGATGGTTGGTTTGGCACTCAGGAACTCTAAAATATGTTTTCCCATCATAATATTACGTTTTGGAGGCATATCTGATCTCAAATCGCCACGTCCCATGGCTTGACACAGATTTGACACACTTTTCTAGAAATTATGGGACGTGGGATTTGGGCTCGGCCGAAAGTTGGAGATGGTTGGTTTGGCACTCAGGAACTCTAAAATATGTTTTCCCATCATAATATTACGTTTTGGAGGCATATCTGATCTCAAATCGCCACGTCCCATCCATGGGACTTTTGACACATATTTGACACACTTTTCGCGCATTTATGGGACGTGGGATTTGGGCGTGGCCGAAAGTTGGAAATGGTTGGTTTGGCACTCAGGAACTCTAAAATATGTTTTCCCATCATAATAATACGTTTTGGAGGCATATCTGGTCTCAAATCGCCACGTCCCATGGCTTGACACAGATTTGACACACTTTTCGAGAATTTATGGGACGTGGGATTTGGGCGTGGCCGAGGGTTGGGCTCGGTTGGTTTGGCACTCAGGAACTCTAAAATATGTTATCTCATCATAATAATACGTTTTCAGGTCATATATCGCCTCAAATCGCTACGTCCCATCCATGGGACTTTTGACACATATTTGACACATATTTGACACAAGTCCCGTAAAACATCGCCTCCATTCGGCCTTCAGTTTGGCACTGAATTGAAAATATGTTGTGCATTAATAATACATACACAAATTGCATGGCCAGCCGTGCACTTAAACCACGCATATTTGAACTGCCACTTTTGATTTGAACGAAAAAGCCATGACATGAGCCACTGAACAGGATCTAAATTTTGATTTCGGCCCGATTATTGTATTAGATTTTGGCTCATGGCTCGCATTCATTGCATTGTTCATTTTTAACCTGTCGTTTCGGCTTTCCGACGTGTAGCTTGTTAGTTTCGACCTATGAGCACACATACGTGCTCGGAATTCGGGATCTTGTTGAGAACAAAAATAAACGCATTGATTATATCAAAGAGGAAGTTCATTATCTAACCAAGTAAATTGGTTTAAAACACAAACTGCCAAACTTAGTTGATTAAGTACATGTTGTTAATTACTTTTATTTTTCATTATCTAGATGTAAAATGAATCGGTTAATGATAATTAGTTTCTGAAACAAAATTGGACGAAAGTGATGATTACTGTGCACAACATGAACCAAAATTTGCATGGACACAGTTTATGGCATAAAACACCGTCTGTGACAATTTGAAGCATTTTCATCCAAAAAAGACCATAAGGCGCCCGCAACGTTCGTCGGTCGATCGAATGGAATTGGTCGATCGATCAACTCCATTTGAACGAATGATGTGTTTTAATGCTCCCTGTTGACTTGAATCGTGTTTAAATGAGCAATATATAGTTGTTTCCCTACTAGCTTAAAGATTTTCTATTAAAAACAATCAGTCTATCAAATGAAGTTGATCGATCGACCAACTCCACTCGATCGACCGACAAACGTTACATGCACCTAACAGAATTTATATAACAGAATTTTATAGTCAGTTTCGGACCGAAACTGATTTTATTTCAATTTTGCAATATCTTCTTCATTTTCGGATGAAAAAGCTTCAAATTTTCACAGACGCTGGCTCATGTCACAAACTGTATCCATGCAAATTTTGGTATCGATTGGACATTCACAAATGATTTATGAGTGAAATGGTTAAAATTTGCGCGCAGCACTTTCGGTCCGAAACCGATTCATGTTGTGCACAGTAAGGGATCGTTCACATATTAGTATTACGTAATCATCCAGGGGAAGGGTTGATAGTTTTCAAATGATCACGTTTGATTACGGGGAAGTGGTTTCGGTGGTTGATTACTCAATCAAAATATCCAATTTTCGGCACAATTTTTGAAATTTTCGGCACAAGTAGACTTCTCGGCATATTTTGGCAAAATTTTCAGAAAACTGACCCAAAAGAAAAATTTTTCAGCAACATTTAAAACTTTCCTCAATATTTTCATCACAATCTTCCATAGTTGAAACAATCAATACTCAAGTATTTACACTGTCCACTTTCCTCATTGTTTCATGATTATACGTAATATTCTCCTCAAGAGGGAGGGGGGTTGGTCTCAGGCCCGTAGCCAGGATTTTTTTCCGGGAGGGGCCTTGTGCCGCGAGCAAGCTGCAGCAGGGGGTCCAGGGGCGAGCCCCTGCCAGGGGGTTAGGGGGCAGAGCCCCCAAAAAATTTTTGGGAAATTAGGGTGCATCAGGATGATTTTTACAATAAAGAAATGTACAGGACGATATTTGTCAAAATTAGATCATCGAAAAAGTATACAATCAATCTTACTATATATAATTCTTCATCATATGTATATTTATCTATGTAATTATGTTTGTCTGGCGTCTGTCCGGTCTGACACCACTCCGTAGTGTATCAGAAGACGTGAAATAAGATCCTTGACACTGGTTAACTAGACTATATTGATTGTAAAGCACTGTCTCATCAGCAAATTCACAGTATGTTATGAATGTTTTGATATGAGGTGTCAGGTACTGCTTTCTAGCAGGACCCAGTCTGTCCGGTCTGACATCACTCGCAACCCAATCGAGCACCCGACCGGAGGTCGCGGGTTTTGCTAGTTAATATAAACGAGCTATAGCAGTCAGAATAAGATTAAACTAGTAAACTGCCACTATTTAACCAAGCCAAAGTATTATATAATTATGACTATCAGTCAAAAAACTTTTATTCTAACTATTTTTTTTGAAATGGTACCTTTTCTTCCGAGGGGGGCTGCAGCCCCCCCTCTGTCTACGGGCCTGGTTGGTCTTTGGGTTACGTTCAATTACGAGGGGAAGGGGTTGAAAATGGCCAAAAATTGATTATTTAATATGCGAAGGATCCCTTATGTGAATAAATAATTCAATAGAATTGGAAAATCTAGTCAGTTCATAACTTAATTGTATCTTCAACATAATATAATTTGTTTGATATAGATAAATAATAAATAATAAACATTTATTTCACGCTTGGACATCCTATTTTGACAGAACCACAAGCTCAAAATTTGAACACCAATTATCAGAAAGCTTTAATAAGCCCTATGAAGGATCAATACGGTATTGAAGTATCGAGGGCAAAAAGAAAAAAGCATTGGACACCTTTATATTGTGAAAAAGCGGGAAAACGGGCGTGTCCGTTTTGTCCTTTTGCCTGTTTGTAAAAAAGCAGACAAAATGGACAAAACAGGAAATTGGAAAAATCAGACAAATCGAAAAAACAGACATGATCGTTTTGTCAGCTTTTTCACAAAAATTCTCGGATAAAACGCTACAACGGACAGTGACGCCCCCAACTTATTAACTGTTTCAAAAAAAAGTTACCAAGACACCAGGTACCTATTATAGTTAGCCCAATTTATCAAGTTCGTACTGAGTGATTCCGTGCGTTTTTAGTCATATTTAATGAACATTATTCCCGATTTCTGAAAATGAGCCGAATTTTTCCCAGGACGAATACATCAAATACTCAAATAGAATTGGAATTGCTATTGCCAGAGAGTACCGTTCAGAAATCGTGTTCCTATATCAGATTTCCAATTCCTCGCCCGTTCAAAACCATTCTTACAGTTTTTATAATCGTCGAAAGTTTTCTCGATTTCTTCTTTAGTATTCATGACGAATGGTCCATGTTGAACAAGCGGCTCTCCAATAGGCTGCCCTGATATCAGTACTAGCCTGGCAGTGTCCTCCGATTTGTTTTTAATCTCCACGAACTCTCCCTCCCCAGGCTCAAACACAATAGTATTGTGACTTGCTACGTCACGACAGTCAGGTCCGAAAAACGCCGTTCCGTCCAGAGTGTAACAGAAAGTGGTCCAGTTGACGGGTACAGGCTGGCTGAGGGACGCCCCCGCCTTCAGCTCAATGTCCAGATAGTAAACAGGGGTCCTAGTCCGTAGAGCAGACTTGCTTCCCATACTCTCGCCAGCTAATATCCTCACACTCACCCCACCCTCCGTTACCTGAGGTATCTCATCTTTACTGGGTTCCTGGTATACTGGCTCCACCATCTTATACTCCCTCCTCAGGTTCACCCACAGCTGCAGGCCCCGTGCCATGTCCCGCCCAGGTATCTCGGAGTGGATAATCCCTCGTCCGGCAGTCATCCACTGCATGTCCCCAGGTGTCAAGGTGCCTGAGTTACCCAGGAAATCCTCGTGGTAGATCTCCCCCTCCAGCATGTAGGTGACAGTCTCAAAGCCGCGGTGGGGGTGGTCAGGGAACCCCGCCCCCTCCAGGGAGCTTCCCCTGAACTCATCCAGCATGAGGAAGGGGTCCAGCTGGCCTATTTCAGGTCTGCCGATAGACCGCCTCACTCGAGCTCCACGCCCCTCCGACTTCCACTGGCTTTCAACTACTTTGAGAATCTTCTTAGACATTTCAACTGTAACATTCAGAGGTAAAACCGAGTAATGCCTAGAAAGACAAAACTTGTTTTATCTTCTCCTCATTTTGATAGAAATGAATATGGCATGTTACGCCGTTTTATAGGGGATTGAATCGAATTTAAAAAAGTAGTACTTTGTAGATAGTTTCAGATTCAAAAGTTTCAGATTCAAAAGTAAAATGTGTTGAGACAGTTGGATTAAAAGAGTAAAAGTTGGAATAACATGAATATTCTAATTCTAAAGAAAATTAATAAGCATAACAAAGTAGTAATATAATAAGTATATAACAGTTAAACAGTACCTACCTATTCTTTAACCAGTGAAAGAATTCTTTAACCAGTGAAATTCAATTCAATCGAAATAGAATAGTAGAATGATTTTAACACGAAATGTGATATAAATACTTTATCGGCCCTTATTCAATCGGCCTTTTCATCGGCCCTCTGAACCAAAATTGAAAAGTAAATTCGGTTCTTATCAACTTATTAAGGGGCGGCTGAATAAAGGCCGATAAAGAATTTATTTGATTGGTAACATTTAAATCTTAATAACTCTGAAACTTTACACACTGGTAAGTACCAATGAAATGCTGCGAGCTGGTGCATAGCCTGTATATCAATCCGGGTTCCATGATAAAATGGTGGTTTAATTAATCGTCTTAATTGATGAATGAGTTTAAGAACAACAACTTCGGTGCCAAATTCAGACGGGGCTGCAATACCGGCCCCTGTGAATGTTTTTGAAAATTTTATAAAAAGTGCTGAGTTCTATGTGCCGCTAGTTTATCACTTGAAGTGTTGAGTTCTATGTGCCGCTAGTTTATCACTTGAAGTGTTGAGTTCTATGTGCCGCTAGTTTATCACTTGAAGTGTTGAGTTCTATGTGCCGCTAGTTTATCTTGGGAAGTGAATCCCTCCTCACAGACTGTACACAGGAAGGGCAGCACTTCCTTGTGCGCAGAGAGAATGTGGTAGGTCAGGCGATCACGTGAAAGAAAGGGGACGTCACAGACCTGACACTTCACGTCTGGGGTGGGGTGAGCCACGCTCTGATGTACCTGCGGAAGAGGTGAGGGGATTCAAGGATGGTGAAGAGATTCAGGGATGGTGAGGGGATTCAAGGATGGTGAAGAGATTCAGAGATGGTGAGGAGATTCAGGGATGGTGAGGAGGTTCAGGGAAGGTGAGGAGATTCAGGGAAGGTGAGGAGATTCAAGGAAGGTGAGGAGATTCAGGGATGGTGAGGAGATTCAGGGATGGTGAGGAGTTTCAGGGATGGTGAGGGGATTCAAGGATGGTGAAGAGATTCAGAGATGGTGAGGAGATTCAGGGATGGTGAGGAGGTTCAGGGAAGGTGAGGAGATTCAGGGAAGGTGAGGAGATTCAAGGAAGGTGAGGAGATTCAGGGATGGTGAGGAGATTCAGGGATGGTGAGGAGTTTCAGGGATGGTGAGGGGATTCAGAGATGGTGAGGAGATTCAGGGATGGTGGGGAGATTCAGGGAAGGTGAGGAGATTCAGGGAAGGTGAGGAGATTCAGGAAGGTGACAAGATTCAGAAATGGTGAGGATTTGTGACAGATTTGGTTGATCAACTGTGAGTAGATCTATAGTGGGGGGTAAGTCGGAAACATTTATTTGGCAAAGGCAGAATGGTAAAATGAAAAGAATCTATATTTTACGCAGCATGAAGTTGGAAAATAATGAGAGACATTCAAAAATTGGGGAGTTTAAAAGTATAAATAACATGATTATATAACATGGACAATTCAACCTTCGTCACTTTAAATTTCTGTCGTTCCTGGCGACAGAAGATCGAATCACAGATTAGCCTTCCCCCTCTCTGAGGCCTTTTACCTTGTATTTGATAACAGAGGAGAAGGTGTAATCACAGAGCTTACAGGCACTTTCTTCAAGTTTCATGGTCAGGGAGCTGTGAGACGTTTTCATGTGTTTGATGTGCGCAGAGCTGCTTTTAAACTTCTTGGGGCAATGCCGGCAACAGATCAGGACGTCAGATCCACAGTTGTGAGACTTGAGTTGGAAAGTAGACGGAAATATCTGGGGCAGGGAAGAAAAATTTAGGAATATTACCGCATAGATATTTTCTTATTTTGCAATGAGAATTAAGTTTCGTAACTTGTTAATTCAGGCTGAAATGTACCTATCTATAAACTATTGAATTATTTAGTATTTACTACCGTTTACCATTGCATTTGATTGCACAATATCACAGCAAAAGCAGAAAATAATACATGTTACAATTGACAATATTACAGGTGCAGTTCGAACCGCATTGTGCGCGTCGTTAACAACTATCAAGTATTCCTACTATTAACTAAATATTACTATTAACTTACTATTCGTAATTAACAGGTCACTACTATTGACTTACCTGGTAGCAAGTATCACATGTGAGAGATGGATTGTGCTGTTTGTCTATGTGTTTCATCAGGTTCACGTGCGTGGGATGCACTGCACCACACACCATACACTTGTACAGACCTGAAAACAATGTCAGAGTACACTCCTGGGGTACTACAAGCGGGTAACGGCAAATGTCCTCCCACATTTCACACGATCAATTTCCAATTTCCATCCTTTGTTTATTATTTAATTATGCAGCAAGAAGAAACGAACAAGTTTCTGAACATTGAACTAATTATTTCTGCGTTTATGCAGCACTTTAGACACTGTTCTTTATTAAATAAAGAACGGTGCCCAATGTGCAGCATAAAAGCAGATCAGTACTTTGACCATATCAGGTGGCGATCTTGAATTTGGTGCATCATATCGGACATCCTGACCTGAGGGCTGAGGTATGGGAGGTTCCACAGTAGCATGTTTCTTTCTATGCTCCACTAATAGAATTCGCTCGTTAAAACTCATTCCACAAACGCCACAGACCCACAACGCCGCAGAATTAACTGCGGAAAGGGAGGCTGTCAGATTTATTCTTTTCAGTTTTACGATATATATTGGTATCACATGTCCAGAGAATGACACAGCACTGAGTTTGGATAGATTAATATCAGGATGATTCCAAGTCTACTCACCTCTTTCTTGGGTTTTCACCACTGCATTTGATTCCGTGTCTATCACAGAGAAGGCTGGCGTTGATCCCCTGACAATTTCAGGTGAGGATGTCAGAGTGACATCCCCATCCCCACTACAGAGGGGGCACTCCGTCCCACTCTGTCTTGCTTGCAGATCATCACTTGTCAGAGGGGTTCCAATCCCGTGCACTGTGTAGTTATGTCGCCGTGCATTCCACAGTGACTGAAGAGCGTATTTTAGCGTGTTTAGGAGATGGTGATAACTTTTCATTGCTCAGATAAGCCAACTGTTATTGATTATTCAAAATGTTTCAAGACTTCAAGAGTACTAATTGAAAATCGAAAGTTTCAATTGTTATCTACCAATGCAAATTGCAATGTAACTATTGGTGAAATAAATAAATTCTTGTTGTAAATAATAAAATGAAGAGATCGACGATAGAACTCACCTGAAATTTGCATTTGCAGTGGGTACAATGATACTTTGCTTCAACACGTTCAGCAGTCAGTTGTTCCGAGGTGACTTCAGCTTTTGTTGCTACAGCAGGGGGGACACGTTTCACAGAGTTCAACGAAACATAAGACGCTGGAGAATGGTTGATTTCATTGCTTTTAGGGAGTGAAACGTCTGTTTTGTAGCCTATGCCGTCCTTCGGTCTTTCTTCTTTGATAATAATATCTAGGTCTGAGGAGGAATCATCTTTTATTTGTTGGATTGAGTTTTGCATAGCATTTGATGCAGATTTCTCCCCAGATTTCATTTCATCTTCTTCAAAGGACTGAGATTCCATAATTTCTTTGGTGCCAACTTCAGTGCTCTGATCCAGTGTTTCAGTTCGATCATTGTTTATTCCTGACTGATCTCTCGAAATTTCTTTGACCTCAGTTCTGCTCAGAACTTCAATTGCTTCCAGATCTTGTTCGTGCTGCATATCATCCTTTCTCTTATCTGTAACTTTGGTTTCCAAATTTGATGACTCTTCAGTCATCTTTGATTTCTTGGTAGCTTTTTGTGACCTTTCACTTGAAACTGTTTTTCGTCTTGCTCTTGGCTTTGAAGAAGTCTTATTACAAGAACTGATATTTTGATTGCTTTTTGAGATACACTTTATTCTATCCAGGAGCATTTTACTGACAATCTGCCGTTTGGTTTTCCTGCATTCTCTATTTGACCGACGAACAGGTGTACGACTACAATTACCAGAACCTTTGTTTAACTTGACATTTGCTTTAATGGAAGGCTGGTTCTTTTGGTCTAATCCATCCTTTTTTGCCTCATGTTTCACAGATGTATATCGTGATTTATTGCTTCTAGAACCAATTGATCTATTCTTAGCATGTGGTTCTTTGCTTTCACCTGAAGCTTTATCTCTTGATGAATTTGTTGATTGGACAAGCGAATTATCTTTCTTTTCTGTAGAGCAAGTTTCATCAGCATCTCTGCCAAAAGAAGGGTGTTCAGAGGCATCTGCAGACCTCAGTTCTGTACTGTATGCAGCCTCTGTGAGAGGTGTGTCATAGACAATTTGCTTGCATTTCCTTGAGTGGCTGGCAAGAGCTCTACTAGTAGGATAATTTGAATGGCAATTATGGCATGAATATTGAGATTTGGGTGTTTTGAGGTCTAGAATATCCTGAATTAAAGGAGTTACAGGAGATATCATTGAGTTGAGCCGCTGTCTCTTTTGTGGAATATACTTAACAGGGGAGTAGTGTTTCTGAAATGATATCATGATTAATAAGGAAAGATGTTTTTGGGAGGGTTAACACATAATTTGTTTATTCTTTATTATTCCTGAATCCTGGTTAAGTTACAATGCCCATATACCTACAATGCAATCATAATTCCCAAAATAGAAACATACCATATAACTATATAAGTATATAAGGCAAAATTATTTCACGAGGGTTAGCACATTTGTTTATACTTTATTTTTCCAAGTTTCTAGTTTTATAATTTCACTTTTAATCTCTTATAGACAGTTTCTTATAAAAGTAATAAGTGTTAGCAATTTCAGAAGCATTTAAATACAATAGGAAATTTGTAATTCATGTATGAGATGCTAAATATAATGTCCAACCAATTCATTAATTGAGTATATTGCATATAATATAATCACAATTTTATCTTAATACCCAAGTCATAACTACTAACCTGTGTTTGTGGAATTGGTGAAGCACTTAAGTCAAGATGAGGCCTTTCAGGAAGTTCATCAGTGAATCTATAGCTCATGAGTCCAGGCTCCTTCTGAAACAATAATGTGAATTTCAAACTTATTGTTGCATAATACAACATAATGATTGATTTGATTAATATCATCTATACAGCTACCCATAATATGTGTGTAGACAGTTCGATTGAAAAAGGCCTTGATGATAAAGATTGTGTGCTTATGACCGAATTTGAATAGAAGTTGAAGCATGCTGAGAAAATCTAGGCCTCCTGACACACGGTACCCCGTCAAAACCTGTCTCAATTGAGTTGAAAACGGTCCTAGACCTGTCTAAAAACCGTCACAAACCTGTCCAAAACCTATTGAGAACCCGTCCCAATCTTCTAAAAAATAAATCGAAATCCCGTTCAAAAACTGTCAATAACCTGACCTAAACCTGTCAAGAACCTGCCCGTAAAATTTTCTTTATCTGTCACGAACCCATTCACAACCTGTCACAAACTGTCGAAATCTTTGTCGAAACCTGTTTTAACCCAGTTATGAACCTGTCAAAAACCCGTCATGAACCTGTTTAAAACTCGTCCAAAACCCGTCATGGACCTGTTTAAAACCCGTCCAAACCCGTCCAAAACTGTTTTGGACAGGTTTTGAACGAAACCCGTTCAAAACCCGTCCAAAACAGTCCAAAAACTGTCCAAAACCTGTCATGAACCTGTCCAAACTTGCAGAAAAACCCGTCCAAAACCCGTCTAGAATTTCTTTAAAAAATGTCTAGAACCCGTCCAAATCCTGTCGAGAACCTGTCAAAAAACCCGTCAAGAACCTGTCTAAATCCTGTCCAAAACCCGTCAAGAACCCGTCGGAAATTTGTTTAAAAAATGTTGAAACGTGTTTTAATTCAGTTCAGAACCTGTCCTTGACCTGTCTGCAATTTTTTTCGAACCTGTCATTTGCCTGTCAACAACCTGTCCATCAAAAGTGGACGGGGTACCGTGTGTCAGGAGGCCTAAATCTGTGCATCTTTATTGAGGCCTCTGTCAATTGAGCAGTCTGTACACATATGCGTTAATAAGTATTTAACATATCTGAAAATGATATACATTATGCATAAACATTAAAATGAACTTTGATACCTTTATATGGCTCAGATTGTCATGATAATCACAAACTGCAGCATGGTAGCTAGTCAATTCAAATGCCTCAGTGAGTTTTGAAGTAATGATGTTGTACAACAGGGAATGAGGAAGAAGGTTGTCAGAACGGGAACATGTCAATGTTGTCTGAGTTGATACCATTATCTACCACCTAAATTAATTGATTAGTTACTTGTCAAATTACATTTTGTCACTCAATATACCAACAGAGGGGTCATACTAGGCTATATTTCAAGTAAGGCAATAAGAACTTATGCACAGATAAACAACAACTTGAAAACCTTGCAAGCAAGCAAGGGTGAAGTCACCCAAAATGGAGTCCATTGTTTCTCTGGTTCATTTTCATCTCTTTGGAGTCGCAGCCTGATTTATGTTTACAAGTAAACACAGTTGACCTGATGTTTTGATCTTGTCAGGACCAGATGGAACTTCATCTTCCCTACACTGGATAAAGTCATTGATGTACTTAATTTCCTTGATGAACTTGGAGCTTCTGAAACTAATGCACTAAATCTTGTGGTTGTGGGAGCATTGGGCACCCATCAAATGCATTCAACCCCACAACACGGTTGCAAGTCCATGCGCCACAGTGTTAGCTTTCAGTACACAATATCATTTTTGGTGTCTCATGCTTTATTTGGATCTTCCCAGCTCTCTGATGAAAGCATTTCTTTCATGGATCCCATCAAAGACTATGGTTGGAGAGTTGGAGTTGTTGGAGAGTTCTGTGGCTTGACTACAAGATGACTGTATTTGGCCCCCACAATTTTCAGAGGACAGGGGCCGAGATGCTCTTTGGCCCCCACAATAATTTGGAAAGATTGGCCATGTTACCATTTTATTTTAAGCTACATCGTCACATTAGCTTGCGCAGTGATAAAGAAACGTCAGATAAACCAATTTGTGGAATGAAATAAAAACAAACGTAGGAATTGAGCCTAATTAGCAAATTTTATTGTCCATCATATAATGCAATAAGCTGGAATAATCAAGTTACCGGCTCATCAATAGGTAGAAACATGACCTCCAATGGCTTTGACTTGAAATTAACCCTCTCAAGGTGCTCAAGAGTGTGTCTATCAAAACATGCCAATGATGTGCTGTCAATTACAGCACTTGAAATTGCTAATATACAACTCTCACAGTGAAATTGCTAATATACAACTCTCACAGTGAATTTATATCAGTTAATTTGATCATCTGCAACTCTGCCATGCCTGCCGATATACAGGCGTTTTTCAAAGCCCCTTCGACCGACACCCTCCTTATCACCACCTTGGCACCTTCTTCACCTTCTAGTTCAACGTCGTCCAACAGTACCTGACAGTCTACTCTCTCTAAGCCTGATCGAATTGTCATAGATGATGAACCTGCTGCTTCTTTTGCAAAACACTGTTCACTTGAATGCTGCAATCTTTTGACAACTCCTGCATTTCGCTATCAGCAACTAAGCAAGTTGAGTACCACACTTATGGCAGAGTCAAAAGAAAGCATTTCTTTCACTGTGAATGGTTGAGTGAATTCTGTTGATTAGTTTTTTTGTAAAACATCACACACTGCTTTCTGCCAAATCTGTCGCTTTGCAGTTGCTAGAACTTTGCCAAGCTTCTCTGAGAAGGGGGACCCCGCATTCATTGATATGACTCTGGATTTTCCAACTGAAAGAAAGCTGTGAGACAGCAACTTTGACTGTTTATAATGATCTCCTATGCATTAGTGACATGAAAAGCAAAGTCATATTACTTTTACTTGATCTTAGTGCAGCTTTTGACACTATAAATCATGATCAACTACTGGAAAAGCTGCAGAATAAATTTGGTATCTCAGGGAATGTTCTACAGTGGTTCAAATCATACCTCAGCAATAGATCATTTACAGTCACAATCAACAAGTCAAAATCTGGAAAGGCATTCCTTTTCAATTGGGGTACCACAGGGCTCTATTCTGGGACCTATATTATTTATTTTGTTTAAAAGACATTGAATATATTGCTAAGAACCATGGTTTTGAAATCCATCTATATGCTGATGATACTCAATTATACATAGAATTTAATCCAATCCTTCAAGACATATTTGATATGGAAGCTAAGATTGTTGACTGCCTTAAAGATATTAAAGATTGGATGCTTCTTAATCATCTACAGCTGAATACTGAAAAAACTAAAGCTTTGGTTATCAAGAAGCATAACAACTTTATATCACAAGAAGTAAGTGACCTTAAAATAAGCTCAGAAGAACTTATTCAGCCTGTAGCATGTGCAAAAAGTCTTGGCGTTTATTTTGACAAGTACCTTTCATTTGAAGATCAAATCAATAATGTGGTTAAAATATGCTTTGTCAATCTTCGCAACCTCAGATCAATTGGTTCAAAACTCAACTTCTCACTCAAAAAGAAGTTGGTGTATTGTCTGATTTTGTCCAGACTGGACTATTGTAATGGACTCTATGTTGGACTGCCTGCATACCTTGTTAACAAACTGCAAAAGATTCAGAATGCCTGTGCAAGATTTCTTTTTGGAAAAAAGATAAAACTGTTTGATCACATTACTCCATTTCTGAAAGAAGCTCATTTTTTACCTGTTAAGTTTAGGATTGACTATAAAATTGCACTAATGGCCTATAAGTGTATCAATAATATTGCTCCTCCTTATTTATCTAAATTGTTAACTATTAAAGGCCAGCTTAGAAAATCACTTAGAAATGAGAATGATTATTTTCTTCTTGATATTCCTAAAGTTCCTAACTATATTCAGACAGATAGAGCGTTCAGTTTTGCAGCTCCAAATATTTGGAATAGACTTCCTTATGAAATTAGGACTTGTAGCAATGTAGATGAGTTTAAAAAGGAACTTAAAACATACTACTTTCAGATGGCATTTATAAAGTAATTCATGTTAGCAATGCTCAAGTGATTTAAGTCATTCATGTTGAGTGATAAGCTATGTTTAAGTGATTTATGTGGCTAGTGATTAAGATGTTATTTAATTATGAATCGCTTTAGATGGCTGGGTTAATTCTTTTTTGACATTGCGTCTTGAAGTAAATACCTGTTTTAGCTTTAGGGCGATGTATAAGTATTTGTTATTTATTTATTTTAAAGGAAAGCTCTGAGTTCCATTGGGAATGCAAATTGAAGGTTAGCCATTTCATGAGATCTGACCCAATAAGTCACCAGATAAGTGACAACTTGAAGAAGACACACAAACTTCAAGCTGAATGTCTGATTGAGCAGCTGGAATGCATCAAATTACTCGCCAGGAATGGACAGGCCTTTCGTAATTTTCAGGATGAGGTCAAGAGAAGGGCAATTTGGCTCCAAAGTTGGCAAACTCTGCTCGCCACATACCATTCATGCTAACTTATTTGTGTAGGAGTTGACATTAAGGGCATAATCGTTAATTGGATAATTGTATAATTGAATTTGGTAAATTTGAAATTTTTTACCGAAAAATTCCCAAAATTCGGTGAGTCTCCCATGTAAACGGGAGCCTTCATTATCTATGACAATGACGTCACTCAGAAAAATATAATTAAGCGCATCTAGCTGGTTAGGGTCAGGATTTGTTAGGTTTAGGATAAGGATTAAGGTTAGGGTTTTGGTTAGGGCAATGGTTATGTTTAGGATACAGAAAAATTGACGTTTAGATCTGTGACGTCACTCAGAGCCGTTTATATGCGAGACATACCCAAAATTCAGCCCCCACAATAATTTTCATCTTCCACCATGGCTGAGCAACATGATGAAAATTTTTTGTAAAAATCTCCGAAGAGAGTAAAATATTATATAGCTCGAGGAAGCACCAAACATTCATAATGAATGGTGTATCGCAATAACAATAAATAACAATAAATTAATATCTGATAACAATAAATTAATCTGATATGAATAAAAATATAAGTGCAAAGGTTTCAGGAAGGACAATGAATATGAAAAAAGGGTAAGGAATGTTTGCAGTTATAGAAACCCTATTGAAGTGTGAATAAATATAAATCTGAAATATTAGAACACTCCAAGTGTGAATCCAATATTAAAAAAAAAAACTAAAACCCCTTGGCTATGTCAATGTCAAAAAGTAAATGCAAACATCCAAAAATATATAAATACTAGCAGGCCCGATGGGCCTGCAAACACACAGCTCACTCGGCGCTGCTACGCAGCACCTCGTTCGCAAGTTTAAAACACTGCCATTTGAATTGATTGGATACGTTTTACCGCATCAAAAAATCCCAATTACATCAAAGTTATTTTTAAAAAATCAAATATTGAAAACAAAATTTATGAAGGAGCAGAGTGGAAAATAGATCGAATTCGTCGGTTAGTCATAGACGTGCTTAAGTCTAAACCACGTGAGTTTTGTTCCAGCGTTCCGTTTTGATTGCAAGATGATGTTAATTCTGACAACTGATTCTCATACTGACACTGACATTGGATAATTTTGTTTTGTTAACAGGCCAGGAACTGTCTTCGAAATCTGTTAGAGAACCAATTCAATTCAATCATATTTTTACAGCACATTCAACTAATATATACCTCAAGTGAAACAAGTAATCAAGTGAAACAAGTAATCAAGTGAAACAAGTAATCAAATTTTTATCCCATTTTACAATCTATTATAAACCTAATTTTACACTCAGTTAACAATATACATAATGTACTCATCTGTAACAAGAGTTTAAAACTGACAAAGTTTTTCATGACCATGTATCCTATGATTAGGTGTTGAACCTTAACTTGGAAGTATGTTTTGGAGTGTTTTCAGAGGAGACATTTCACAATGAAGGCATAATTTCAACATGTCAAAGGTTGTCAAATTCTGGGGGAAAGGAAACACACAGGCTGTTGCTATAGTGCGAACCTGAACAGAATTGACAGATTAGTTTGGTTTTTGAGTACCAACTGGGCAAGTGGTAGTTGAATTTTGTGCTAAAGTTTTACTTATTTGCTATGTTGAGATTTGCCTTTTTCATTAAAAACTTTCCAGCTGATGCAGTAGTATCTTAGAATATGGAGAATTTGTTTAATGGTGCCAATTGGGCTACTATAAATTGCAAATGGTAAATTAGGTAATAAGCTTTATTTCAAATATAAATCAACAATAAATAAATAACTTACATAGATATAAATTTCAGGGAGAACTATGAAAAAACACTTAACAACTCATAGATGGATGAAGCCAATTCCCTCAATACCATTATTTGTAACATATGCAATCATAGTGATAGTCAACTATGGGCATATTTAATAATATGTAGTTGCTGAATGGGGACATTGCATTTGGGATAGTTATTTGGGATATGTTTTTGCCCCTGATAGAAATCCAGAACCAACAAGCCCAAGCATGGGTCAAATAAGCTGACAAGTTGGTTGGAAATTAAATTTTCTTTATATCAAAATCATGGCTTGGAAGCCAGTGGAGGTTGTCATGCTTATGCTGGTTATCAAGTAGCATTTTCTTAAGGATTTCTTTGACAGAAGCAATTTTACATGAAAAATCGTCAGATATACCAACTTTTTTTCTAAGCAAATTCCACATAACTGATGATTGATGAATGAATTGGTGGTTTGATGGAGGAGAAATGAGGTTCATGTCATTATGGGTTGAAACATTATAGATAGAGTACAGTGAAATTGGGGTTCGAAATTTAAGTATTTTGAGGGATTCCATAAAGCAGTGGAAGGAGTAAAGATTTTGCACTGAGAGGATTCCATATCTTTGAAATAGTGGCTTAGTGTGCTCTTTTTCATAAAATTCAGGCCCTAAGCATTGAGCATTTATTGTTCTTGCACGAGCACAAGTTTTGAACTTATTCTTGTATGCTTCAAGGTCACCAAATAACACCCTGATGCACTTTTTTTGAATTCTATGCACTTCATTCATTTGATATTGTGGTATGCTGCCCCAAACCGATATGCAGTAGGATAAGTGTGATTCAAAAAGTGTGTAGTATAGATCCTTGTGCAGTTCCTCTGGAACACATTTTTTAATTCTGGATATGGTAGATATAGTAAAGTTTAGCTTCTTTTTAAGCTCTTTTATGTGTGGACTCCAGCACAATTTGTCGTCAATTATGACACCTAGAAATTTTGTTGACGTCACTTTCTTTATCTTACATTCATTTATTTTCAATTCGAGATGATCAGCACAAGGTTTCTTAGCTTTGGGAGTGAAGTGAATGAAGCAGCATTTACCCATATTGACATGCAGTTTGTTATGATTCATATATGCGTTAAGTGATTTAAGCAAAGCATTTCCCTTTTGGTAGACCTCTTCTAGGGTTGGGGCATCGACAAAGATATTTGTGTCATCAGCAAAAAGGATAAAATTCCCATCTTTACTACAATTTATAATGTCATTTAGTAAGGGATTGATCCATAACCCCCCGTGAACTAAATCCTCCCAAAGATGTTAGAACGGAATTCGGTAGTCCATAGGCCCAAGAACCACCAAAAAAGTTGCCCAAGAAAATCCTTTGGGAACCTTGATTTTTACCCCTTTTTACCCACACGTAGGGTAAAACTTTTAAGAGGCCATATCTCTGCTTCCTTTTGAGATAGAGGTCAACGACCAGTCTAAAATGTGCGCAATGGTCACATTTGGTTGGGCGGGTCAAGGTTTGAAGTCGTTATCTCAAACCGTTTTTCGAGATAATCCCCAAAAACCCTTTTTCGCTAAGCGCAAGGGGGTAAAAAGTGGTACTGCTAAATTTGGCTCTACTGCAGGCAAATTGACCATTTTTGTAATTGTAGAAACGTTTCTGAGTCGCATATAGTCTAAAGTTGCACCGAAAAAAGTTGCCCAAGATATTCCATAAGGAACCCTCATTTTACCCCTTTTTTTCGGTACTAAGTGAAATTTGAAATTGGGATATCTCCACTTCCTTTTTGAGATAGAGAGGTCAACGACCAGTCTAAAATGAGCGCAATGGTCATATTTAGGGGCGGATCAAGGTTTGAAGTCGTAATTCAAACCGTTTTCGAGATAATCCCCAAAAAACCCTTTTTCGCTAAGTGCAAAGGGGTAAAACAGTGGTACTGGCAATTTGGCTCTATGCTGCAGGTAAATTGACCATTTTCATGATTGGAGACACATTTCTGAGTCGTTTACAGTCTAAAGTTGCACCAAGAAAAAGTTGCCCATGATATTCCATAGGGAACCTCCATTTTAACCCTTTTCATACCCCCTGCATGAGTGAAAATTAGAAATGTGGATATCTCGGCTTCCTTTGGCGATAAAGGTCAGCAATAAATCTAGGATATGTTGAATGAGCATATATTTGTGGGGGAAGCATAGTTTGAGGCCGCTTTTTCCATCGGCATTGAAGATAATTGCTCAAAATTCCATTTTTCGTCAATTCTATGGAGTCAGCTAGATTTTCCATCATCCCTAATTAGTGAAATAAAAATGGTCTTATCAAGGCTTTTAAATTTAGAAATGGTTTCAATAATGGCATAAACCATCGTGGGTTGTCAATCTATGATCAACGTCAAATTATTGGTTAATTATTAATGGTGGCCAATCCTGTACCCAATATCAATTAATCCTCGTTGTCTTGCCCCAGTTATTGTTAATTTGGGTAATTCAAGACTAGTCACAAAAAATCCATTATTTGTTTGTGAAATACAAGTCAACAAAAACCTATATAACTGTCAAATTTTTGCTGCTTTTGCTGATCTTCGTAATAAAATTGTTGACCTGAAGTGCGGGCAGAAGAAAACGAAAGCCATTCTTCACGAGCTCAGTGATTCGGAAAAAGCCTTGACAGTATTTATCTATAGCTTCTTGCAGAGTGTGAGTTCAATATCATAGACCTATTTTCTGCCAAATATTCTGTCGACTGTCAGTGTCCCTACAATTCCGGGACAATCCAGATGAATTGCACTCGTGGTTTAATCAAAGAATGCGAAAAGTTGGAACTTTTTGTCTCGAGACACGAAGACAGTTCTTTAAGGAAGTTTTCACTTTTATTTCTTTCTCAGGTTAGTCTTTTTACTTATATGTTAGCCACTGTTCGCCAAGAAATGCATATCTTGCTTGTCTGTTTATTAGGAATTGTGTAATTATCGTTGTTTAGAAATGAAACGATCCTGGAACACTCGAAACACACATTGTTCCATTTTTTCGCTTGATCCACAACCTTTTAAATAAATAAACACGCACCTATCGGGTCCATTTAAGGATACTTCCCGAGGGATGTATCCGATTTAAATTCGAGTCTGCGGGGGTAGGTCTAAACCAATATGGACCCGATCAGGCAAGTGTCTTTGTAGACTTCAGAGGGTTCTATGCTCAACTACTAGACAGAATGGTTAAAATGCATCTTTACAGGGTTTCAGGATCAAACTGTTCGTGTACAATGGCATTGTCACATTGCAAGCAGCTGTCAAATTTTATAATGGATGATGGCACTAGCAATCATCAAGTATTTTCTGTCAACATAACTTGGCATCGGTGGAAGTTTGCTCACAATGGATCTGTCTTTATAGCCTGGTCTGGTTTGTCTCGAATTGAAGTAGAAGGGCAATCCTCAGCTGGTATCATAAGACACTCTACCTTTGAAAAATGTGACCTTTAAAATGTGACTCAGACAAAAACAGAGATAATTTCCGAACTCATGCTAACCAACTAGGAAATGACTATATAGGATGACAGTCATTGGATAACTGATGCTGAAAACTCACATCTTTTGTTTGGGCCTTTTCGGCAATCTTGATCGTTTTATTGCGATTCTCTTGAGGTCTGTATGAGAATACGTTAGAAACACTGTGTTTATTCAAAGCAATGCCAATAAAAAAAGCTCACATCTTTGTTTTGGGCCTTACATTAAATGATAACAATCTATGGTTTTGTTTACGAATCAAGGCTTCGGTTTTTTTTTTTATTTTTTCTACAAAACACTGTGTTTATTCAAATTTCTAATTTTCTCTATGCAGGTATAAAAAAGGGGTTGGAAATGGAGTTCCAAATATCATAACCTTTTTTGGTGCAACTTTACATTAAATGATAATAATCATGGTTTTGGTCAATTTACGATAGAGCAAGGCTTTTGGCGGTTTTTTTTTGAAAAAGGGGTTTTTTAGTCTGAAACGGTTTAAGATAACGTTAAACGAAAGCCCTAATTAAAATTTGCTTTTAGATTTCTAATTTTCTATCTCAAAAGGGCGGAGATATCCCACTTTCAAATTTTACGCCAGGAAAAAAAAGGTAAAATGGGGTTCCTTATGGAATATCTTGGGCAACTTTTTTTGGTGCAACTTTAGACTATATGCGACTCAGAAACGTTTCTACAATCATAAAATGGCCAATTTGCCTGCAGTAGAGCCAAATTTAGCAGTACACTTTTTTACCCTTTGGCGCTTAGCGAAAAAGGGGTTTTTGGGGATTATCGAAAACGGTTCGAGATAACGACTTCAAACCTTGACCCGCCCAACCAAATGTGACCATTGCGCACATTTTATACGGGTCGTTGACCCTCTCTATCTCAAAGGAAGCGAGATATGGCCTTCTTAAAGTTTTGCCCTACTGTGGGTAAAAAGGGGTAAAATCAAGGGGGTTCCCAAGGATTTTCTTGGGCAACTTTTTTCGGTGGTTCTTGGGCCTATGGACTACCAAAACGTTCTAACATCTTTGGGAGGATTTAGTTCACGGGGGTGCCATATTTGGGGCAGATACATCCCTTACTAATTGATATAGATTATAAATAATAAGGCCCCAGTACAGATCCCTGTGGGACTGTAAATATAACAGTGAGTTCTTCGGAGTTTTCGACGGGAGTGCTGGTGTACTGGTTTCCGTTTGATAGGTAGCTTTCTAGAAGTTTATGGGTTGTCCCTCGAACACCATATCTATCAAGTTTGCATAAAAGTTTTCCATGGTCTATTGTATCCTTTAAATGCTTTGCTTAAATCAATGAAAATCCCAAGGACATGATTCCTTTTCTTCAGGCACTTATTAATATGGTCAACAGAGTAATTGATAGCATGGCTAGTAGAATGGCTTGGTCTAAATCCAAATTGATTCTCATGCAGCGAATTTTGGGATAAAAGAAAATCATATAACCTAGTATAGATTATTTTTTCAAATATTTTCCCAAAAGATTGGTAATGTTGATATTGGTCGATAATTTTCTATAGATTCTGGATCCTCTTTTTTGTAAACTGGAGTTATTTTACCTACTTTTAGTACCTCTGGGAAAGTTCCAATATTCATAAGAACATTGAAATGGTCAGAAAGAATTGGGCTTATGACATGGGAAGCCTTTTTGATAATTCTTACAGGTATATCACTGGCCTTGTTATTGTCTAGCTCTGAAATTATACTATTTATTTCATCTGGTGAGCACTCAAACAATGCCATGGAGTTTTCAACTGGTTTATAGAGGTAATCTTCAAATGAGTTAAATTCACAGTCAGAGAGATCAGAATCATTGATACTCTCATTTAATTTTGATGCAATGGAGTTAAAGTACTCATTAAATTTGGTAGCTATTATCCGCCTATCAATGATGCGTTGGTTATCTATAACAAAGGAGGGTTTGATTTGATTTTTACTCTTACCTCTAAGTTCATTAATTATTTTCCATGTTTTTCGCTTATCTCCGGCCCTGTCTGAGATTTGCTTACACCTATATGATGACTTAGCAGAATTTATAACATGCTTCAGAGTTCTTCTGTAGGTACTAAAAGTATTATAGAGAATTTGGTCACCATCAGGATTTTCTTTTGAAATTGTGGCTTTCCATTTGTCTTTAAGTTCATGTTTTTTATTACAGGCTTCAATTATTCCTTCGGTGATCCAGGGGTTGTTAAGGGGAGTTCGTTTAGTTGTCTTTGGGACTTTCAGTTTACAGTGCTTATCAAGTATGGTAGTGAAGGTGTCGGTGAAAATATGGAAATTGTCGGTAGTTGGTATGATCTGGAATTCTTCTGCAAGATTTTTCACAAAACTATCAACATTTTTATTGCAAAAATCATAGTATTGCACATGTTTTATCTTGGACTCTTTAATTTTCACTTTGTAGTCAGCAAGCTGAAAAACAGGCAGGTGGTGAGTCAAGTTGTCACTTATGGTCCCAGATAGGATAACTTTTTCAGTGCTATTTGTAAAAATGTTGTCAATGCAGGACTTTTTGGTGCCTGGCCTCTCATGCGTGTATGTCGAAATCAAGGGAGAAAAGCCCCCAGAAAGAAAGCAATCCTCAAACTTGCTACAATTTGCATTTGACAAAAGATTTATGTTAAAGTCTCCCATGACAAAAACATTTGACTTGGGCAAGGTCTCAAAAATTTCATTGATTTGCTCATAGAATTGATCTATGTCACCATCATTTGGGCGATATACAACTCCAAATATTAATGGTTCTATAGTGTTGGTGGTTTTTAAAAACAAGGTTTCAATATTGGTGGAACAATCTGAGACATTGTCCATGACTGTGCAATTTATTGAATCATGTACATATAGGGACACACCTGTACCTGACTGCTTCTCATCCCGTGTGACTTGGTAATAGCCCTTATATCCAGGTAGGATGTAAGTTTCACCACAATTTGGATGTGTGTTTGTTTCAGCAAAGCCTATTGCACAAAATTTATTTTTAATGTTCTTTAGATCAGCTGAAAAAAGATCGAAATTTGTTGAATTTCCATCAATATTCAAGAATAAAGTTATACACCTACATTCGACTCGATTGAATTGTGCACACCTTGTAACCTTAACGGTTAATTTCGCAACTGCAGTTACTACTGTTTTCACCGACTCAACTTTTATTATCGACCAACCTCTGCCACAATGAAAGCAATCCATTTGAAATATCCTCCGTTATTCAAGTTATGCCCATTCTCCATCTTTAGATCTTGAATTTGAAGTTAGATTAGATAACTCAATAACAATCATAATATGAAAATGACTCAATTGAAAACTCTCAACAACAAATTATGAGGGGTTATAAGGCAACTTCCACATCCAAAACTAGTAATCAGTTTTAGGTATGAGATTTAAATCAAGTGTGACCATTTCAGATGTTTTTCCACTGGGCTTGCCTCTATAGCCCCTGAGTGAAATGACACATGTCTTGAGAAGGTCAAATCTGAGACGTCTCTAACAAAAAGCGACAGTGTCACTGTATGATTGTCCAGTCTTATTGCTCAGTTTCACAGCCAAATGCTTTAAAAACCTAGCAGCTTCATTACCCATGCCACCAGTTGTTTTTGAACACGAGGGGAGTGAAAGTGGCTTTTTCAACCTGGAGTACCCTGTCATTGTACTTTGATTTCTTCTCATTCTCATGTCTCCTGTACATCTGGAAGAGGCTTGTGTTTGCATTGATTGAGCTTGTGGGTTACAATACCCTTATATCAGTAAATGCTCTGTCCAAAGGCGTCCAGAAACCTCTTGTGCATACGTCCAGTCGAGCCCCATCACTTACATCAGTACCCCTTTGAAGCTGTTCAGTGGTTATAGGTATCAGGCTTGGTTCGGTTACTGTGTCCTTGCATACCTGTTCAAGCAACTTTTGCTGGTACCTTTCAGTGAGTCATGTCTCAGGGAAACATAGCCACCAAGTTTGCAGGTGAGACAGTGGTTGATTGTACTAGGTTCACCACACACACATAAACGTGGCCTGTTCAGGGAGCTCAGAGTCAGTTGTATCTCAAACTGAGGCATCATGAATTCTTGTTTATTCAATAAAAAGCCATATTCTTTCAAGGGGTAGTGATGTTAGCCATGATGAGGCCCTTTCTCTGAGAGTAGTTCTAGTTGCCGCTGTACAAGAGGACTGATCTCCTTCTCCAAATCATTCTTATATTGATCATGAGAAAGTCTGCCTGTTCCTCTTGACTGAGTGATAACTTTGTTTTAGTTTGGACTCATCGACTTGGAATGGCTCTCTTGGTTGTATATGGCATTTGTTAGATCTTCCATTGCTAGAATAGAATTTCCATATTCCAACTCTGCTGTTTGACAAATGTTTGCAATGATGAAAATTTCCCAGTTAGCAAGTTCTAATCATTGCATAAATTGGGTAGTAATCTGCCAGCCATGTGATATCTCCAAGCTCTGTCACATGCTACAAAAGATGACACAACTGGCTGACTACTAAAATGCACAAAGTATAATTACAGTAAAGTAAGCATGATGGTATTTAACCATATCCTATCTCATACCCACTTGATCAATATCAATCATTAAACATTTATATTCAGCACCATTTCGCTTCAGTGCCCATTCCATAGTAACATAAATAAAAATCAAGTAAAATTAGTAAGTTTATCAATAAATTATATGTGCATTGTGTACTGTATGGACTGATTGAATGAGAGAATGATAATTTCAAACTTCAACTTTTTAAGCATTTTCGAACTCAAAATTTTGTTTCTGAAAAATTCCATCAAAATTTTCCAAAATTGAATCATAATTAATTGTTAAATATTTACACATTTCTATACTCGATCCATTTCCATCATTGGTTTGCTAAACACGTATATCCCTGTGTGGCTCGCGTAGGCCATTATCGATCGGTGTCGTGCTGAAGGAATTGGCTACGCTGCAGCAGCTATGACAGGTATGGCTACTGCTCATCTCCGATGGTAGAACTGCACATTCTACTTTTGAAATTCCTATCCCTATGCGAGTTCGAACAAGTGCGACGTCGCACCTGACTCCCCCTGGGGCGAAAGGCCAGCTCTGGGCGTGTGAATTTCTGGCATTGATGAAGGATCAATGATAACCATATTTCACACAGATGCCATTGATAGGATGCACAGGGATATTAATGGGAACAGACAGACACCTTTCGAAGCCAAAGTGCTCGTGATTATGGGTCAGTTTGATCAGACTCTATGTGTCGTCCCAGGGTGACGGAGGGCGAGTGCAGAGAACGTGCCTATTCAGTCATCCCGAGTTATGGCCTCTGGTCCGTCGGTATACGTTCACACGTAACATGCGTGCTGATGCCAACAGTCCAGATGTCGTAAGTTGGAATAACTGGCTAAGTCAGGTCTCTCAGGGTACTACACCTCAACACTCTTCTGACCCCTCCCCGGGCAGATTGATATCCCTGAGGAATGCCGTTCAATTCATCTAGATACAGGGGATATAATTGGGGAAGTGTTTGGCAATTTTGAGAGGATGACAAACGTGGTATTCTTGCACCGCAACTACCACACTGACAATATGAATGAACGGATACTTAGGTTGTACACGACACAATAAGGTTAATTGGGACGGCTACAACCACCTGTAACCAGAGCAAATGGCCCAAGTGAAATTTGAAGTCTCCCTCCTCACAAATTTAACGTTATGGTCGGTGGCATAGTGATGTTGATGAGGAAGTGGAACCTGGACAGTAGGCGAGGCCCTAAACAGTGTTCGTCTTAGGGTTGTTGAGCTTGGCGAGCATGTAATTAAGGTTAGAACTTAGACAGGGGATCACCGGAATTAAGAGGCCTTCATCCCCAAGTTACTCTGGATGCCACCCCAGATCAGGCTCAGAGGCTTGGCTTCAACAGAGCTGGACGAAGTTAAGCTTGCAGGCTATGACAATCAACAAATCACAGGGCCAAACTCTCGAGCGTGTTGGCCTTATGCTACCAGAGCCTGTTTTTGGCAAGGCCTGTTCTATGTTGCTTTCAGCAGAACCCGAGGTTTAATGATCGCTTCGTGGTTGCCAAGTTAATGATCAATTTTAACATTTATTAACATAATGTGGATTTTGGATGCTGAATGGTCCCAATATTGGATTGCAATTTATGTAACCAAAATCTTGTTTTTGCTTGATTTGTGTGCAATGCACACACTGTGCATTTTAGAGCAAATATTATTTTCAAGATAGATGTAAACATGATAATTAAAAATCTTTTGAACTATTAAGTAATTACTTTAGACATTCCTGCACAAGTTATGAGAAAGAGCCAAATTTGGCTTGCACATGGGCTCAAAATCAGTTTTCGTTCATAACTTGGTTTGTGAGCATTTTAGGGCATATGTTTGTTGACAAGTCGTATATAAACATGGCCATTGCGATTCGTTTGAGCCCAAACGGAGTCTGTATGACCTTCCTGAGCCAAGTTATGGGTTTAAACCCATACGCGTTCAGCGGAAAATGGGCGTGGTACCAGCACCCATTAGGACGTCGATTCACGGGAGGGCAGCAAATTTTTCCGATAAAGGACCCTAAGATCTATAAAAACCGTTGAGAAACTCTGCTCGGATATTGAATACTGACTTTGGCTGGCTACTGAGTAAAAAACATAAAATCACATTTTTTGAATTTTGGACGTGAAATCATGCCCAAAAGTAAATAATATCATTTCCATCGTTTTATCGTATCAAAATACCCTATTTAGACACCAAACTCAACAAAATCGGACAAAAAATAAAGATTTCAATTTTTAGGGCTTACGCGTCACCCGTAAAAAGGGCGTGGCCCAAAAAACCATCGCCCCCATTAGCTAGGATCTTAAACTTTCTGTTGTGGTTTCCTGAGACCCTACACTAGCCCGTTGATACTAAAAGGTGGAACCACCCGAAACCACCCGATACCACCCGAAACCACCCAACCCACCCGAAACCACCCCCGAAACCACCCAACATAACTCCGAAACCACCCGAAACCACCCGAAACCACCTGAAACCACCCGAAACCATCCGAAACCACCCAACCACCCGAAACCACCCAACCCACCCAACCCAGTCAACGGTGGGTTGGGTGGTTTCGGATGGTTTCGGGTGGTTTCGGGTGGTTTCGGTTCACTCACATTTAAGTTAAATTTTGGGTCGTTTCGGGCTGGTTTCGGGCTGGTTTCGGGATGGTTTCGAAATTTTTGCATAAATTGGGGAACTTAAAACACCGAAACCACCCGAAACCACCCAAAACCACCCGAAACCACCCAAAACCACCCGAAACCACCCAAAACCACCCGAAACCACCCAAAACCACCCAAAATTCATATTTTGGGTTGGTTCGGTGGGTTGGGTCGTTTCGGGTAGTTCCAAACAAAGGTAAAATTTTGGCTCGTTTCAAAATTTTTGCATAAATTGGGGAATTCTAACCACCAAAATGACCCAAAACGACCCAACCCACCTGAAACTATCCAAAATCCATATTCTGGGTGGGTTCGGGTGGTTTTGGGTAGATCAAATTTAAGTAAAATTTTGGTTCGTTTTACGCTAGTTTCGAAATTTTTTGCGTAAATTGGGGTATTCAAACCACCTGAAACCAGGCGATTCCGCACAAAATATGAATTATGCACTTTGTGCTGTTTCGTATGGTTTCGAAACAGCCCGAAACAACCCAAAACAACCCACAACAATCCGAAACCACCCAAACGATGAATTTCGGGTTATGGTGGACTGACGGTTTCTAAACTGGCAATTGTGATCATATCAATCATTCTCCTCCGATATGTACATTTTGATACTCTGTCGATTTTACGTTAACTTAGTGTGTAGGTACCATTACTCCAATCTCCATTATATGATGTATAGCTCTGTTACCAAATAAAATGAGGAAATTTGGTAACTTTCCGAAATTTAATGATCACATGCAATGATGAATCATGAACTGATCATGTGCCACGTGCAATGTGCATGGATTACTTTTACGAGCACAATTGCATGGAAGTAGTGGCATAAAGCTCTACAAATTCTCAAATATTACGTAGTCATAGACCAGAGATTGTGAGACATCTGAAATGCGAAATTTATATCAACGGCCGTGCTGAAATTCAGCTTTCTGTACTGTTGCTATGGAAACTCGTGTGCTTGCAATGAAAGCCATGGCAATCTGAAAATCTCAGAATTCAGCGTTGACTTGTTATGATCACTGAAAACTTTCACAGAATCGAAATATCTATCCTGTATGATGAGTAATCAAAACATAAAATGTGGTCTTGATCTAAATGTCAGCATGGGACTTCCTAGTTTTCAAAAGGCCCCTGTAGAAAAATCACTAAGATTTTCTCAAAAATTTGAACATAGAAAGGAAGTGAAAATTTAGTTCATTTAGAAAGAAATTTCTGAGAATCACCTTTTGTTAACAATGAATAAAACATGATTTTAGTTGTAATAGCAAAATATGAAAAGTAGGGCTTTGGTGAAAATTTGTTTATGTAAATCTAGAAAAAAATCTTCAAAAATTTTAGGTCGGTTGTTAGGTGGGAACTCGTGTGGTTGCTAGGGACGTCCCAGCAACCTGAAAATCTCAGAATCCGCCATTCTTTGGTTATATTGAAAGAAACTTTTTACAGAATCGAAATATCTTATGTATTTTTCGAATGATCAAAAAAAATAAAGGGCCAAGACTTTTGGCGCACCCTGTACATTTACAAAGAAAGAAAGAACCCGGGCAATATCAAATACGTATGAATACTGAATGCGCACATCGCCATTTTGTGACAGCCATTCGTAGGCAAGGGCGCGCGCGGGCATGCCCAAATGTTATGTACAAATTCGGATCATTTATTGAAAATTACGTTTGAGAGTGTTTGGTTTCGTATTGTCATCGTGTTTATTCTAAACTTTCATTATTATTACATGTTCCAATTTTCTTATACTTCTATTAATTATGTTTCTTTTTCTGCCCTGATTATACAGAAACCATTCCGTGGTCACACATTTGAGTAAACTTTTTGGATTCTGAAAGCTCTGAAACCATCCTAACCCACCCGAAACCACTGAAGTAACGGAGTCCACCCATTCAACCCGACAACCCATCCGATAGTCTAAAGATAGCTATCATGAACTACATTCATATTTATTGCGTACCATCTCACGCCTCTTTTTTAAATTTTGCTCTCCGAAACTTCTCTTTTGCCCTGTTTATGGCCCAATTTGCCATCCTTTTTCAGGCCTCAAGATATATACCTATCAAAAACGACCATTTGGGATCCCTCGTGAAAATAATTTTAGGGAGCTGTCACATACTACGTCATCACTATACGGGGGGAGGGGTTTTTCAAATGCTTACAGGTAAGGGCGGGGGGAGGGAGGGGGTTTGGGGTTTGTTGACGTCAGCAAAATTTTAAATTTTTGAAATCCTTAGGGTAGTAGGGTACGATTTCCAAAGTTTTTCGGAGTACCTATTTCATTTCTGCAATATGACTATATTTCCAACTAACTGGACACGTGACAGGCCATATTTTATGATTAAATGAGGTTCCTCTATAGCAATAAGAAGCAAATTTTGCTTGTTTTAAACGAATTTAACAATATGAATCACACCACACGTTTAAGACTGATATTTTATGTCTGTTGTTTCGATTCGAAATAACCAAATGTTGTTTTGAAAAAGGAGGGGTTTTGGCCACAGCTGACGTAAGCATGGGGGAGGGGTCAGCCAATGATGACATATGCTGACAGACGGAGGGGAGGGGGTTACAAATGGGGGAAAAAGGGTGACGTAATGTGTGGCGGCTCCCTTATCTAAGCTAAGTATCAACCACTATCTTGAAGTCCAAAAATTTCCCTCGCTCCAACCGGATTTCAGGGGTCATGAGCTACCCCTGATCCGAAACCACCCAACCCAACCGAACCCACCCAACCCACCCGAAACCACCCAACCCACCCGAAACCACCACCTGACACGCCCAAACATGTCTTCAGAGCGGTTTTGGATAGCTTCAAGTGGGTTGGGTGGTTTGGGTCAGTTTGGTGGTTTGGATGGTTTCGGGTTCAGGTGGGTCGGATGGTTTCGGGTTCAGGTGGGGTCGGATGGGTTGGGTGGTTTCACAGGTGGGTTGGGTGTTTTCGGGTCCGGTTGGGTGGTTTCGGGTGGGTTGGGTGGTTTCGGTGGGTTGGGTGGTTTCGGTGGGTTGGGTGGTTTCGGGTGAGTTGGGTGGTTTCGGCAGATTGGGTGGTTTTGGGTGGGTTGGGTGGTTTCGGTGGTTGGGTGGTTTCGGGTGGGTTTGGTGGTTTCGGTAGATTGGGTGGTTTCGGGTGGGTTGGGTGGTTTCGGGTGGGTTGGGTGGTTTCGGTAGATTGGGTGGTTTCAGGTGGTTTCGGGTGGTTTCGGGTCGTTCCACCTTTTAGGTAGTACCACCTTTTAGCTCGTTTCGGGCTGGGTTCGGGCTGGGTTCGGGCTGGGTTCGTATTTTTCACAAAATATTTTAGTAAAAACAATGTTTTTGGGTGGTTTCGGGTGGTTTCGGGTGGTTTCGGGTGGGTTGGCTGGTTTCGGGTGGGTTGGCTGGTTTCGGGTGAGTTGGGTGGTTTCGCCTGGTTTCAGGTGGTTTCGGGTGGTTTCGGAGCTTTATTGGGTGGTTTCGGGGGTGGTTTCGGGTGGGTTGGGTGGATTCGGGTGGTTTCGGGTGGTTTCGGGTGGTTCCACCTTTTAGTATCATGATAAAAACTTCAGATTAATAAGTTAATAATTGATCACCAAATTGAGATTGCGCACATATAATTCAATCAGTTACAAAATTCAATAGAAAATAGGTGAGTTTTCAAGTTCTTCTTGAAAAAAGAAATTTCATTTGAACATCTGATATCATATGGGATTGAGTTCCAAATTGATGGGGCAGTATGAGAGAAAGATCAAAGTGTCTGTTTCAGGCGAGGAAGATGATCTAGTAAGAAGAAGTCTTTATCATATCGTAGAGAGTGACAATACCTTACATGACAAAATACCTTACACAACAAAATAACCTTAGGAGGTGTATTTAAAACGGTTGTAATTTGGGGATTTTTCAGAAAAATCCCCATTTTTCACCCACCATGAATTTTCAAAATCATATGTTAACAAGAGTAATGACTTGAAAAATGCCTATTTTTTCAACTTACCAAAATTTGAAACACCGAAATTTTATCCCACATAAATACACCTCCTAAGGTACCTTACAAGACAAAATAACATGGGACAATAATTCCAGGGATAAAAATTTTGGGAGTTTGAAAGTAAAATTAGGGGATTTTTTGCTTTTTTTCAAATTCGAATAAATAAGTTACTTTTGACAATAAATCAGAACTTCAGAAAGGCCAATATCACTGAGGTGATCAATATAATAGAATTTCCTATACAAGATCCTTTTTATCAAGTCAAGTGAAGAAGGTTTTATTTTGAATTACTGCATTTTAGATATTTTGAACTCTTCTGCACTGATATACTTATTGTCTGGGAATTCCTTGCCTGGTGATGTGTGGCACATCACTTTTAAGGGTCTATCATCGATAGACAAGGAATTTCATACTTTATGCCCTGTTCAAGTGAAACAAGTAATCAAGTGAAACAAGTAATCAAATTTTTATCCCATTTTACAATCTATTATAAACCTAATTTTACACTCAGTTAACAATATACATAATGTACTCATCTGTAACAAGAGTTTAAAACTGACAAAATTTTTCATGACCATGTATCCTATGATTAGGTGTTGAACCTAAATAAATAAATAAATATTGACAATTATAAAGCACTTCTTTTAAGCAAGCTTTCACACAGAAGTGCTTGCACCATCTAAAAACACAAAATGTAAGAATAAAAAGTTAATTCTCCCAAGAAAAACAAAAAGATAGACAACAAAAGCATCTAAGTATCTAACCCTTGTCCAATAAAGTCACCTAATTACAGGTAATAAGTTAAAAAGCTAACCAAACCCAAAGAAATCACAACAATTAAAATAAATTACAGAAATCAGCTTTGACAATTAAGCAGTTAATTGTTTAACTTCATAATCAGAAGCACTGAATAAGAATGTTTTCAGTAAAGACTTGAATGAATTAACATCACTAGCAGAGACAATATGTTTAGGGAGCTTATTAATCAATTTAGGGCCAACAACACTAAAACTTCTACTTCCATACAAAGATTGGTAATGTGGTACAATAAGTTTAACTGTATGCCCATGGTGTGCATAAACAAATAGTTCTTGCAGATATTGAGGAGATTGGCCAATAATAGACTTATAAGATAGTAGAGCAAGCTTAAATATAACCCTTTTCTTAATACTCAACCAATGCAATTCACTCAAATCATCTTCCATATGGTCATGTTTGTATTTTCCCATCACAGTCTTAGCACATGCATTTTGGATCAGTTGTAATTGTAATATCAATTTTTCAGAAATACCAAAATAAAGTCCATTACAGTAATCCAGACATGAGACAACCAGAGAGTTCACAACAACCTTCAGCTGATCTTTGGTCAGGAGAAAACGGATTTTGTTTATATTTCGAATTGTCCTGAAGCATCTTTTCTTAAGTTCTGTTACTTGCTTAGCGAGAGTCAATCTAGAATCAAAAACAACACCGAGATTCCTGTAGTTTGATACAAACCTTATGGTCAAACCAGAGGGAAGATTGATACCACCTATTCCAATGTCCTTCAAGGCCCTTTTGTTACCCAAAATGGAAATTTGGGTTTTGGAACCATTTGAGTGTTTTCAGAGGAGACATTTCACAATGAAGGCATAATTTCAACATGCCAAAGGTCGTCAAATTCTGGGGGAAAGGAAACACACAGGCTGTTGCTATAGTGCGAACCTGAACAGAATTGACAGATTAGTTTGGTTTTTGAGTACCAACTGGGCAAGTGGTAGTTGAATTTTGTGCTAAAGTTTTACTTATTTGCTATGTTGAGATTTGCCTTTTTCATTAAAAACTTTCCAGCTGATGCAGTAGTATCTTAGAATATGGAGAATTTGTTTAATGGTGCCAATTGGGCTTCTATAAATTGCAAATGGTAAATTAGGTAATAAGCTTTATTTCAAATATAAATCAACAATAAATAAATAACTTACATAGATATCAATTTCAGGGAGAACTATGAAAAAACACTTAACGACTCATAGATGGATGAAGCCAATTCCCTCAATACCATTCTTTGTAATATATGCAATCATAGTGATAGTCAACTATGGGCATATTTAATAATATGCAGTTGCTGAATGGGGACATTGCATTTGGGATAGTTATTTGGGATATGTTTTTGCCCCTGATAGAAATCCAGAACCAACAAGCCCAAGCATGGGTCAAATAAGCTGACAAGCTGGTTGGAAATTAAATTTTCTTTATATCAAAATCATGGCTTGGAAGCCAGTGGAGGTTGTCATGCTTATGCTGGTTATCAAGTAGCATTTTCTTAAGGATTTCTTTGACAGAAGCAATTTTACATGAAAAATCGTCAGATATACCAACTTTTTTTCTAAGCAAATTCCACATAACTGATGATTGATGAATGAATTGGTGGTTTGATGGAGGAGGAATGAGGTTCATGTCATTATGGGTTGAAACATTATAGATAGAGTACAGTGAAATTGGGGTTCGAAATTTAAGTATTTTGAGGGATTCCATAAAGCAGTGGAAGGAGTAAAGATTTTGCACTGAGAGGATTCCATATCTTTGAAATAGTGGCTTAGTGTGCTCTTTTTCATAAAATTCAGGCCCTAAGCATTGAGTATTTATTGTTCTTGCACGAGCACAAGTTTTGAACTTATTCTTGTATGCTTCAAGGTCACCAAATAACACCCTAATGCACTTTTTTTGAATTCTATGTACTTCATTCATTTGATATTGTGGTATGCTGCCCCAAACCGATATGCAGTAGGATAAGTGTGATTCAAAAAGTGTGTAGTATAGATCCTTGTGCAGTTCCTCTGGAATACATTTTTTAATTCTAGATATGGTAGATATAGTAAAATTTAGCTTCTTTTTAAGCTCTTTTATGTGCGGACTCCAGCACAATTTGTCATCAATTATGACACCTAGAAATTTTGTTGATGTCACTTTCTTTATCTTACATTCATTTATTTTCAATTCGAGATGATCAGCACAAGGTTTCTTAGCTTTGGGGCAGCTTTTGGGAGTGAAGTGAATGAAGCAGCATTTACCCATATTGACATGCAGTTTGTTATGATTCATATATGCGTTAAGTGATTTAAGCAAAGCATTTCCCTTTTGGTAGACCTCTTCTAGGGTTGGGGCATCGACAAAGATATTTGTGTCATCAGCAAAAAGGATAAAATTCCCATCTTTACTACAATTTATTATGTCATTGATATAGATTATAAATAATAAGGGCCCCAGTACAGATCCCTGTGGGACACCAAATATAACAGTGAGTTCTTCGGAGTTTTCGCCAAGAGTGCTGGTGTACTGGAGCCTGTTTGATAGGTAGCTTTCTAGAAGTTTATGGGTTGTCCCTCGAACACCATATCTATCAAGTTTGCATAAAAGTTTTCCATGGTCTATTGTATCAAATGCTTTGCTTAAATCAATGAAAATCCCAAGGACATGATTCCTTTTCTTCAGGCACTTATTAATATGGTCAACAGAGTAATTGATAGCATGGCTAGTAGAATGGCTTGGTCTAAATCCAAATTGATTCTCATGCAGCGAATTTTGGGATAAAAGAAAATCATATAACCTAGTATAGATTATTTTTTCAAATATTTTCCCAAAGATTGGTAATGTTGATATTGGTCGATAATTTTCTATAGATTCTGGATCCTCTTTTTTGTAAACTGGAGTTATTTTACCTACTTTTAGTACCTCTGGGAAAGTTCCAATATTCATAAGAACATTGAAATGGTCAGAAAGAATTGGGCTTATGACATGGGAAGCCTTTTGATAATTCTTACAGGTATATCACTGGCCTTGTTATTGTCTAGCTCTGAAATTATACTATTTATTTCATCTGGTGAGCACTCAAACAATGCCATGGAGCTTTCAACTGGTTTATAGAGGTAATCTTCAAATGAGTTAAATTCACAGTCAGAGAGATCAGAATCATTGATACTCTCATTTAATTTTGATGCAATGGAGTTAAAGTACTCATTAAATTTGGTAGCAATTATCCGCCTATCAATGATGCGTTGGTTATCTATAACAAAGGAGGGTTTGATTTGATTTTTACTCTTACCTCTAAGCTCATTAATTATTTTCCATGTTTTTCGCTTATCTCCAGCACTGTCTGAGATTTGCTTACACCTATATGATGACTTAGCAGAATTTATAACATGCTTCAGAGTTCTTCTGTAGGTACTAAAAGTATTATAGAGAATTTGGTCACCATCAGGATTTTCTTTTGAAATTGTGGCTTTCCATTTGTCTTTAAGTTCATGTTTTTTATTACAGGCTTCAATTATTCCTTCGGTGATCCAGGGGTTGTTAAGGGGAGTTCGTTTAGTTGTCTTTGGGACTTTCAGTTTGCAGTGTTTATCAAGTATGGTAGTGAAGGTGTCGGTGAAAATATGGAAATTGTCGGTAGTTGGTATGATCTGGAATTCTTCTGCAAGATTTTTCACAAAACTGTCAACATTTTTATTGCAAAAATCATAGTATTGCACATGTTTTATCTTGGACTCTTTAATTTTCACTTTGAAGTCAGAAAGCTGAAAAACAGGCAGGTGGTGAGTCAAGTTGTCACTTATGGTCCCAGATAGGATAACTTTTTCAGTGCTATTTGTAAAAATGTTGTCAATGCAGGACTTTTTGGTGCCTGGTCTCTCATGCGTGTATGTCGAAATCAAGGGAGAAAAGCCCCCAGAAAGAAAGCAATCCTCAAACTTGCTACAATTTGCATTTGACAAAAGATTTATGTTAAAGTCTCCCATGACAAAAACATTTGACTTGGGCAAGGTCTCAAAAATTTCATTGATTTGCTCATAGAATTGATCTATGTCACCATCATTTGGGCGATATACAACTCCAAATATTAATGGTTCTATGGTTTTGGTGGTTTTTAAAAACAAGGTTTCAATATTGGTGGAACAATCTGAGACATTGTCCATGACTGTGCAATTTATTGAATCATGTACATATAGAGACACACCTGTACCTGACTGCTTCTCATCCCGTGTGACTTGGTAATAGCCCTTATATCCAGGTAGGATGTAAGTTTCACCACAATTTGGATGTGTGTTTGTTTCAGCAAAGCCTATTGCACAAAATTTATTTTCAATGTTCTTTAGATCAGCTGAAAAAAGATCGAAATTTGTTGAATTTCCATCAATATTCAAGAATAGAGTTGACAACAGATTTTCATTATGGTCAGCAGTAGCTTTACAATATGTTAATAAGGCATTGTTTAAGTCCTTGATTGAGTAAGTTCTGCAATTGTTAGTCAAATCACAAACCCATAATTAACTAATTTAAACTTAACAACACTACTTATTACAATCAAATTTGAGGACCCCAAACTGTTGTTTACCTTGTCACTAAACCCATGGATGCTTTTTTCCAACTAGCTCCAACTCACAAAAGCTAGATTGAATACTGTAATATGTCAAAAACAGATAGTGGCAAAAAACAAGCATCCGGGAGGGGGGCCTCAGATGTGTTTCAGAGTGATAACAAAGAAAAGTCCCATGGCAATGTCAATGTTAATACTTTGAAAGACCCTCTTATCACTAATGGAAAATGCTGTAGATGCCCCTTCAATGGCAATATTGTTAATGAAGCTATTGCCTGTTCCATATGCCGTAAGTTGTTTCATGCCCTGTGCAGGGATAAGAAAGGTGGGTTTGCTGCTAATGCTATTTGTTCAAAAACTTTCTTTGAAATGTATGTTCGTTTGGATGCAAATCATAAGCAAAACATATCCAGGTGGGGACAATTCTTGTTTCTTTTGTCAGAGTTGTGATCTGAATTACCCAGGTTTATTTCCAAGCTCAGATTCAGAAGAATTAGATGTTGTTTCCTTTGAAATCTCCTGCTAAGTTTATACCTCTGAAAAGTCTTTGTGTGCTGAGGTACAAACTGTTATATCAGGAAATTTGGAAGGGTATAGTTCTGAAAGTGAAACCAACCAAGACTATGATTTGAAAACCCTCACTAAACTCAATCATGAAATACTAGATAATATCAAAACTATTGAAAAATTATTCAAGGAGCAGGCTAACACATTCAACACTGAAATTGGTAAAGTTTTAACTGAGCTGAAATCAAAAGCAATTTGCTGGCTTCTCTAACCCTCCCTGCAGGAAACTAATGATATACCATCCAGTTTCAAGTTTGATGCCACCTCTTGTAAACCAGCAAAAGCCTATGAAGAGGGTTTTCTCAACGAAGACCAACACAAACTAGTGTTGGACTTCCTAGAGCAGTGTGGTGACTTCCAGACTATCAAATCAGGTAGTAGCAGTAGAGAAGTGGCCTACTATGGTGAGTTCAGGTACCGCTATGGTGCTATTCAACATGAAGCTAATCCAGTACCAGTTATTTTACAGTGCATAATTGATCAGATATCATCAAAGTATCCCAAGTCACTTATAAATTCTTGTCTTATCACCAAGTACAGAAATGGGTCAAATGTTTGTCCAAAGCATAGTGATAATGAAAGTTTTATTGCACCTTGAGTGACATTTTCACTCTTTCTATTGGCTCTGAAAGACCCATGAAATTCACTTCATCCTCAGAGGATACCCAATTAATTAATCTAGCAGATAATAGTCTTCTTTCATTCTCTAGAGCCTCTCAGGAGTTTTTGGAAACATGAGATCCCTGAATCTAAATGCTCAACCACAAGATACAGCATAACGTTTAGACAGTTAGCACCCTACTACATGAATTCCACTCTCATTGCAGGGACTCAAAACACAGAATCTTAGGTTTGGGTCTGGTAAAAATACATTTGGGATATGGATGCCAGGTTGCAGGGGTGAAAGCAGGAACTATTGACAGCATACCTGGACCTGATATGCTAGAATATCCTTACCATAACCTTGTTATTCACACAGGGATCAATGATATAAGAAACAACAATCATGTTCCAATCTCATTACTTGTAAAGAGACTTGAGCATAAAATGTCTTGATCTACAGGCCAAATTTCCTGGAATGAGGATTTTTGTTAGCTCCCTTCTTCCAACTAAAGACCCAGGTCTCAATACTCTTGTCAATGAATTTAATGAAAGAATCAAAGGCTTTGTTAATAGACATTCCAATATGCTTGTAATCTCACACCAAAACCTTGCTAACAGCTCAGGTCTACTGACACATGATCTTGGCGCCACTATCAAGATGGTGGTGCCAAAGTCTTTGACACTGTTCATCTTGGATCAAAGGGAATTTCAGTTTTTTGTGCCAACATCAAGAATAGCATTATCAAAAGGAAGTCTGGCAAGAATTCCGAAGCTTCCCTTCCCAGGTCAAATAGTAGAATTGTTGACAGGAAATCATCTGACACAGGATTTCTTTTCTGGAATCCTGACCCTAGATATAAGCCCAGCAACCGCCCTCTTCAAGCCCATCCTTACCCCTTGGACTGGAAATCATAGTGATAGCTTCCCTGTAGGAGGGTCCTCAAACCTTTAACATCAATAATATGAACAATGGCTACCAATCATGAGACTATTAAACGTGAATTATGTGAGCTGCTGTAAACAAATTCTAATCCATCAAAAATTCTTGGTCTGTTCAAGATGCAACAAAATTTCTCATCACAAATGTGGTAAACATCATTTTGTTTATGATCAAACAATTGACCAATGGTCTTGCAATGATTGTCTGTATGGAAGGTTGGTCAAATATTCTCCTTTAACTCCATAAGCTATAATAAATACAGCCCTGAGGACCCTGAAGCTTTTGCTGAGATAGAAAAATCAAAATTTGTCTCAACAACTGTAAACTTATGTCTAACAAACTGATAAATTCTCAAAATTTTGGTTTTGATAGAAAGCCTCTGGCTATTTTTTCTAATAACATTGATGGTATGTCACAAAATTTGATACCCTTCTAGCAAAACTATCTTTACTGCATAATCAATTTGATATCCTAGCTATTACTGAAACAAACATAAATGAGACACACAAAATTTATATGCAATTCCTGGATATGCTTCAACTTTCAGCTCAAAATATCCTAACAAACACAAAGGAAGTGGGCTTGGCATTTATCTAAATGAAAGCTTTACAGGAAATGTGATCAATGAGCTTACTATAATAAGTCCTGATATTGAAACTCTTTTCATGGATATATCTTACCAGGGTCAAAACTTCAATTTTGGAGTTGTTTACAGACCCCCAAGTGGAAACCTAAAACATTTTAATCAACAAATAGAAAAGGTACTTAAAGGACGAGTAAAGCGAAATTTAAGGTATATGAAAAAATTCATATTATGATAGGTATCATAATTAAAAACACTTTAGTCAAAGTCCGATGTTTCTATTCACTTCCTACGCACGCTATAGCTAAATCAAAGAGCAATTCTAGGCGCAAAATATGAGGCAGTATGGTCCCCAGTATCGAATTACACCTGAGTTCACTATGTAAACACAGTATATATTGCACTGTTATTGACGGTTTTGATTGATTTATTCACGCCTCGATTATTAATTAGATAGATTTTTTGGTTTCTTTTATTGACTCAGAAAATTGAGAATTCCCCACTAGACGAAACAAAACGCTGTTTAACCACTCATATACGATGGATAATTATACCAAAACGCAAGATAAATAACATACAAAGTACATAACATGCAAGGTCGCGTGAATAGGAAGGGGACCAAATCTCGACATCAACTGCATGTTATGTATGATAAATATACGGAAAGGAAATATCTCGTCTTGTGGGTGTGGTAGAATCTTCGTTTTTTAACGATTAGATTAGAGAATTGCCCTAGATTCTGTGTACAACGTCTGAAAACGATATTTGAATAAAATTTCTTCGCTTTACTCGTCCTTTAATGTTCTATCGAATAAAGAAATAAACAACCATTCTATTGTATGTGGAGATTTTAACATAAATCTTTTTAAAAATGATTTAAACAAATCTAAATTTGAGAACATATTGTTTGGTAACTGCTTCCTACCAACAATATCTCTTCCAACCCATGAAAAACCAGGATGTGACTCATCCTGTATTGATAATATTCTTGTCTCTGATGTAAACAATGTAGTTGGATCTGGTCTACTAACTGATATTAAAGTATCTCATCACTACCCAACTGTATGCTTCTATGACATAATTGACGCAGATAGTGAGGGGAGTAAAGATACTACTGATAGTCAACCTTTTTATTATGATTATTGTGAAACACATGTCTTAGAATTTAACTCTAAGCTTTCTCAAAAAGTCTCTGTTGATAATTTTAGTTCCCATGAAACTGGCTTTGCACAATTCCTTGAATGCATAACTAATACAATGGATGAATGTTTTAAAGTCAGTTCGACAGCTGTAAAAGCTTCAAAACGCAACAGGATAGAAAATCCCTGGATAACTAATGGGCTCATTAAGTCGATCAACTTTAAGAATTTCCTGTATGAAAAATGGAAGAAAAGTAAAACTAAGGCAGTTAAGTTAGGTGATTCCGAGATCTATGAAAAATACAAAAACTACCGAAAGAGATTGCGAACCCTGATTTTATCAGCCAAAAAATATGTTCTATTCAAAGAAATTTGATAACTGCAAAGGTAATAGTAAAAAAACTTGGGAATTAATCAATCAACTGAGAGGTAAAATTATATCAAAATCTAAGAGCTCTTTCCTTGTAAATGGAAATCTAATCAAGGACAGAAGAATCATTGCTAATGAGTTTAATAAATATTTTGTATCAGTTGCACAAATCTTGAATGAAGAAGCTTTCAGTTCTGAAAATCTCCCAGTGTGCCCCATTCCTGACTTTTCAACTTACATGGGAAAGAGGGTAAATGATAGCCTCTACCTTGAACCTTGTTCAGAAGAGGAAATAAAAAAGATAATAAATGAATTGGAAAATGGTAAAGCTAGTGATATTCCAGTACGAGTCCTGAAGTCTTGCATATCAATTATAACTCCACATTTGACATTGTTTTTTCAACAAATTTTTAGATACAGGTACATTTCCCAATATCCTAAAAAATTGGCCAAGTTACTCCTGTTTTAAGAAAGATAATAGCCAATTGTTAAAAAACTATAGACCCGTCTCAATGCTACCATGCTTTGGAAAGATATTTGAAAAACTGATATACTTCCGTTTGTATAACTTCATTGTTGCAAAAATGTTCTATATGAAAACCAATATGGCTTTTCGAAGGCACCACTCAACCTCACATGCTGTAAACTACTCAATTGATAAGATAAGTTTAAATATTGAAAATAAAAACCATGTTCTTGGCATATTCATAGATCTTAGTAAAGCTTTTGATACCATAAGTCATGAGAAACTTCTTGTTAAATTAGAAAACTATGGAATCAGAGGAGCACCACACAGTTTGCTAAAAAGTTACTTGACAAATAGGCAGCAGCTTACCAACTATGATTCTACGAAATCTGATTTATTGCCTGTCAAATATGGTGTTCACAGGGATCTGTGCTGGGGCCACTGCTCTTCATTCTTTATATAAATGATATAATCAATTGTTGTACACTAGGGCATTTTGTTATGTTTGCTGATGACACTAATATATTTGTGACTGGATGTTCAGAGGAGGAAGCTTATCGCCGGGCTAACAAGGTTCTTAAGGATGTTCAACTTTATATGTTAAGTAATCAAATGCATATTAATGTTGAGAAGTGTGTATACAGGGTGTTTCAAGACTCGTGTCCATATTTTGAATAGCTACAATTTTCAGACCAAGGGAAAGGGCAGTTTCGTTTTATGTTCAAAATGCTGTCATTGTATTACAATTTAGGTTAGTAAACTCAGATTTGATCAATACTTCAATAATTTCTCGAACCAAGCCCCCTTTCTTGAGGCCAAGTTTTGCACTCTTGGTAGCATGTTATCCATGGCTGATTTCACTGTATCGAGACTTAGCTTCCTTACCTACCATATAATGTTATTTTTCAGCAGCCCAGTTGTTCTGGGGATGGGGTTGGCGTAAACACGCTCTTTAAGGTATCCCACAAGAAAAAGTTGCAAGGATTTAAGTCGGGCTGTCATTTGGCCATGCGAAATCAGTTCTCCCGTTGATACTAAAAGGTGGAACCACCCGAAACCACCCGAAACCACCCGAAACCACCCAACCCACCCGAAACCACCCCCGAAACCACCCAATATAGCCCCGAAACCACCCGAAACCACCCGAAACCACCTGAAACCACCCGAAACCACCCAACCCACCCAACCCACCCGAAACCACCCGAAACCACCCAACCCACCTGAAACCACCCAAAAACATTGTTTTTACTATAACATTTTGTCAAAAAAAAAATACGAAACCAGCCCGAAACCAGCCCGAAACCAGCTGATATTTAACTAAAATGTGGAACGACCCGAAACCACCTGAAACCACCCAACCCACCCCGAAACCACCCAACCCACCAGAAACCACCCAACCCACCCGAAACCACCCAACCCACCCGAAACCACCCAACCCACCCGAAACCACCCAACCCACCGAAACCACCTAACCCACCCGAAACCACCCAACCCACCCGAAACCACCCAACCCACCCGAAACCACCCAAAACACCCGAAACCACCCAAAACCACCGAATCCACCCGAAACCACCGAACCCACCTGAAACCAGTCAACCTTCCCGGAACCACCCAACCTTCCTAGAACCACCCAAGCCACCCGAAACCACCCAGTTTCGACTGTTGATACTACAATAAATTTTTCAATTGGTCTTGATAAGGTTGGAAAATCTGATTATCGTCTAAAAGTGTAGCACCTCTGTTACAACATTTTCGTTGATACTAAAAGGTGGAACCACCCGAAACCACCCAACCCACCCGAAACCACCCAATATAGCCCCGAAACCAACCGAAACCACCCGAAACCACCTGAAACCACCCAACCCACCGAAACCACCCAACCCACCTGAAACCACCCAACCCACGTGAATCAACCCGATACACTGTGAATTCAAGGAAAGCCCATGGCAAAATTTTCCAATTCGGATGATATAACTGTAGTACAGTATCAGTAGCGTGACTTCCATCCTCCAGCATGTTGCACAGTTGACACTGACATGGGCTATTTCACTTCGTGTGTCCACGGCTCTGCTCAAATTCAGCATGACCCAATCCATACGTGTATCAATGATATGTATAATACCTGGAGAGCGAATTTTGCGGCAGATTTTATATTCATGTGACACTGAATAATAGTCTGGGCCAATGAATTGACTGTGATATATCCATTATCCAATACCTATCATTCTCGGGAGCTTATTTGAGAGATTTACCCTTCTAGAAAGGAAATGTTGAAAGTTTGAGTATAAATCTTCAAAAAGAATTTTAAAACCAACAGAAAGTTCTTGTGGCAAAATACAACGACTATTCAATGCAAGAGCGAGGTTCGGAGAAATAACAGCATTATTATATTATCACTATTAACATGGGTTGAACACTGAGCTCGACTTAAAATCGTTAATCAGGAACAAGACGTGTATTGACTTATTGATGACCTGTGGCAGCTTGAGCTACGAAGAACGAGCCCGACGGCCTAGCTCGTTATTGATATGTATCTTCATAAATCATAGGTCAGAAGCATCAGATTGTAAAATAAGTTGAAAGGGTGAAATGGCTCACGAAAGATCCTCAGTGGCCGGGTAATTGCATATATGGTGGTTTTAATCTACAGAGAAATAGGTAGTTCTTGTAAAGAAAATCGTCCACACTGGGGCTGTAGTCTACGGCAAACCAAACGACCATTCAACGTTTGAGAAGTTTTACTGTAAAAGAGTAAAGTAGCAAAGGTGCTTTGAACTTTTGAAAACCATGCGTGGTAACACTTTTTTGACCCAAAATGTTCTTAAAACAACACTATCACTTATGATGATTGCATCACTTTACTTGAGCCCGAGTGTGCAAATTCTGATTCATTAAAACGTTGAAAATATAATTCACACCGAAACATCTGACATTTGTTTGAAATGATGGAAGATTTTGACGAGGGTAACATCGCGCACAAATAGTAAGTCCCACACGAACAATATGCCCCTGACACTGTCAGTAACAGTAACAATTCTTGCGCCTATTTTTAGCGCGCGACGCTCATAACAGCCGGGCAAGTTCAGCGGCAGTTAGGGAAATATCGCGAATGTGTCATTGGTTGCGTAAGAATCCTTCATTTCGTTGCATTACAGTACTTTCATTGCTCAGACGGCCCGTGTACTTATATTCACCTTTTTGCATGTAATTCGACAGTACGTTCATCTTGTTCATCTTATTCACCTTTATGAAAATGTTCAATACTACATTCCAACATTATATTTTGTTGTTAATGTTCCTTGATATATAATCACATGGGCGGTGGGGCTATAGAAATCCCCACAATGTACACTTACAGACGTGTATCAAATGTTACTTGTGTATTGTGCAATGATAAGTTATTACAGGCAGCCCTTGAATTGTATGTCGGGTAATATGGACATTGGACATGGTATCGAGGTTTTGGCAATTAACTAATTAAGAAACAGCGCATGTAATTGTAACAAAATAAAAAACTATACCTAACGAGTGGACGAGTTTGTGTGTGATATTTCATCTCTTTTGCAAGCCTCTCTTTGATTTTCAGCATGATCCAATAACTTATATCGTACCTACAGCAAGCTGAATTTCAGCACGGCCGTTGATATAAATTTCGGATTTCAGATGTCTCACAATCTCTGGTCTATGACTACGTAATATTTGAGAATTTGCAGAGCTTTATGCCACTACTTCCATGCAATTGTGCTCGTAAATGTAATCCATGCACATTGCACGTGGCACAAGATCAGTTCATGATTCATCATTGCATGTGATCATTAAATTTCGGAAAGTTACCAAATTTCCTCATTTTATTTGGTAACAAAGCTATACATCATATAATGGAGATTGGAGTAATGGTACCTACACACTAAGTTAACGTAAAATCGACAGAGTATCAAAATGTACATATCGGAGGAGAATGTTTGATATGATCACAATTGCCAGTTTAGAAACCGTCAGTCCACCATAACCCAAAATTCATCGTTTGGGTGGTTTCGGATTGTTTTGGGTTGTTTCGGGCTGTTTCGAAACCATACGAAACAACACAAAGTGCATAATCCATATTTTGTGTGGTTTCAGGTGGTTTGAATACCCCAATTTACGCAAAAAATTTCGAAACTAGCGCAAAACGAACCAAAATTTTACTTAAATTTGAACTACCCGAAACCACCCGAACCCATCCCGAATATGGATTTTGGATAGTTTCAGGTGGGTTGGGTCGTTTTGGGTCATTTTGGTGGTTATAATTCCCCAATTTATGCAAAAATTTTGAAACGAGCCAAAATTTTACCTTTGTTTGCCCATCGCCAATAACCACAGCAGACCGGCAGATATCTGCGTGGAAATTTGGGAAAAAAGAGGAAATTTCATAATTTCGGTGGAAATTTTAAGCGAACGACGGAGCATTATCATATAATAAATTGAGTACAGTATTTTGCTAGGAGGGATTTTTGAATTATGATTACAAAAAATTATTAATCAGGAAAATCAATCAGGAAATTATGATTACAGACAGGTAAAACTCTAGTATTGTCTGACTAGTTCTGAAAATTTATTTACCCCTTATGCCGAGGGCAATTAATGAAGTACAAACTCATGATAACTGATAAGATTCATGTTATTGAATGAACTTATGCAATTTATCCAGTGTTCAAGCTTCTAGGTTTCTCGTAATTTCGGCCCAAATTACGGTTAAAGAATCACTATGAGACGCCAATTTCATCTATTTAGAACACCTGGCTTCTGGGGGCTGCCGCCCCCAGACCCCTGCTTATCATTCGAAATTCATTTCGTTTAAGGCTTCTTGTGTCAGAAACCTTGAAATTTCGGCTAAAATTAGGGTAAGAATCACTATAAGATGAAAATTTCATCTACTCAGAACATCTGGCTTCTGGGGGCTGCCGCCCCCAGACCCCTGCTTTTCATTCGAAATTCATTTCGTTTTAGATTTCATACGTCAGGCACCTTGAAATTCGGGTAATTTAGGGTTGAAATCATTATCAGGCGACAATTTCATTTACACAAAACGTCTTACTCGGCTTCTGAAGTGGTATATTAGCACTATAGCAAAAATGTTGCCAACCTTTGCGAGCGAAGCGAGCGGGCCTCAGAAAGTGTAAAAATTGGTCTGTGTGGAAATTTTAAATTTTTTGGATATGGGTTTGTTTGGAACTACCCGAAACGACCCAACCCACCGAAACAACCCAAAATATGAATTTTGGGTGGTTTCGGGTGGTTTCGGGTGGTTTTGGGTGGTTTCGGGTGGTTTCGGGTGGTTTCGGGTGGTTTCGGGTGGTTTCGGGTGGTTTCGGTGTTTTAAGTTCCCCAATTTATGCTAAAATTTCGAAACCAGCCCGAAACCAGCCCGAAACGACCCAAAATTTTACTTAAATGTGGTGACGAAACCACCCGAAACCACCGAAACCACCCAACCCACCGTTGGCTGGGTTGGGTGGGTTAAGGGCTGGTGGTTGGGTGGTTTCGGGTGGTTTTCGGATGGTTTTGGGTGGTTTCGGATGGTTTCGGGTGGTTTCGGGTGGTTTCGGAGTTATGTTGGGTGGTTTCGGGGGTGGTTTCGGGGGTGGTTTCGGGTGGGTTGGGTGGTTTCGGGTGGTTTCGGGTGGTTTCGGGTGGTTCCACCTTTTAGTATCAACGTCAGTTCTCCTGGATATCACCTTATCCTCAAATTGCCCCTTCAGCCAAGTGATACTTGCTGTGTTGGTATGTGGGGGAGCACCATCTTGCTGGAAATAGCAAGAGTCAAGTATTTTCTTCCTTTTTGGCAGTGAGATGAACTTATTCCGAAACATGGCTAAGTAGTAAGCTGTTTTGATAGTCTCAGCCTTCCCATCACCATCTTCAAAAAATGGGGTCCGAAAACCCCTTGATGACTGAGACACATCCAAACTGAATTTTTCAGTTGTTTTAGGTCCCTCATTAACCGCATATGGTTAATCATGTTTGATAGACCCTCTGCAACTCTGAACCAATCCCCCAAGAACAACTGGGATGCTGAAAGAGAACATCAGAAGAGAGGTGAGAAGCTAATTCTCGATACAGTGAAAACAGCTATGGATAACATGCTACCAGAGTGCAAAACTTGGCCTCAAGAAAGTTGAAAATATTGGTCAAAGATTCTGATTACCTCAAAACATTTTACCTGATTCCCTCAAAACATTTTACCTGATTTCCTCAAAACATTTTACCTGATTGCCTCAAAACACTTTACCTGATTACCTCAGAATTTTACCTTACGACACTTTAAGGCATGAAATTTCAATAACAGGCAATGGTTAGGGTAATGGCATGGGTTATGGTTAGGGTTAGAGTCAAGGGTTTGGGTTAGGTGAGGGTTGTTTTTAGGGTCAGTAGGACCCACATTCGCACGTGTTAATGTGCACGTGACCCACATTTGCACGTGTAAATGCTCACGTGACCCAAATTTGCAGTGTTAATGTGCACGTGACTCACATTTGCACGTGTTTATGTGCACGTGACCCACATTTGCACGTGTAAATGCTCACGTGACTCACATGTGCACGTGTTAATGTTCACGTGTCCCACATTAGCACGTGTAAATGTTCACGTGACCCACATTAGCACGTGTAAATGTTCACGTGATCCACATTTGCACGTGCTAATGTGCACGTGACCCACATTTGCACGTGCTAATGTGCACGTGACCCACATTTGCACGTGTTAATGTGCACGTGACACACATTTGCACGTGTAAATGATCACGTGACCCACATTTGCACGTGTAAATGATCACGTGACCCACATTTTCACGTGTTAATGTTCATGTGACCCACATTTGCACGTGTAAATGTTCACGTGACCCACATTTGCACGTGCTAATGTGCACGTGACCCACATTTGCACGTGTAAATGATCACGTGACCCACATTTGCACGTGTAAATGATCACGTGACCCACATTTTCACGTGTTAATGTTCATGTGACCCACATTTGCACGTGCTAATGTGCACGTGACCCACATTTGCACGTGTTAATGTGCACGTGACCCACATTTGCACGTGTAAATCTCTCTCCAGGATCACGTGATTGCTCCATGACGTCAGACGAGGAGAGTAGCATCTGCATGTCGAGCCCTGACTACCAGTTCATGTCGAGTGATGACGAGGCTAGCAACATCGGCGGATGAGATGATGACGTTATTGACCACGTGGATATTAGGTTGAAACACGTACAAGGTTAAAACACGTGTATTACGTTAGGAACAATGTCTTATTCAAAGACTTTTTGAGCCGTGACATTGTCAATAGTTTGGATGTATTCGCGAGTGTTGAAATCACGTACGCCCACTATATGAGGTACCCCGGAATTAGGATATAGATGCCAATCCTCTGCATACAAACTGTATGTGTATAGTTAATGCGAAAACTGATTAACAATGACAGTTCGGACTGCAGTTTTGAGTGCGCGGCGTATGGAATTGGACTCGTTATTTATATGTGAATGTCTTCACGCCCGCGCACACAAAACTGCTGTTCGAACTGTCGAGATAGGCCATGTTCACTATACGTATAGTCATTTGTGAGGCTTTCAGTTGTGCGACCCACACTTGAATTGAGGGATTATAGATGCTGTTGTCAAGACTTTAAGTTTGACAATGAACATAGAAGGTGAATGTTTAATTAACTGAAACGAGAGTATTGATCATGAGAAGTTTTCTAAAACCGAATGAGATTATTTTAGTGAGTCAAGAGCTTTGACGGTTACACTGGGCCACTGTTTCCTCAACTCATCAATACTCTCGTTTGCGGGCCATGTCGTCATTAAAAGCGTTGGGAATGAAGTTTCCCAAGGACAGATTGCATTCTTACCTGACAATAATCATTAATCAAACGCATATGAGTGCAGACCGCTCGATTACAAGAGGGCTCGCAAAAAGACGCGCAAAATTATGTGCTTTCGACAGAATTGTTGTATGAGTTGTCGCGCTGGAGCCCTCGCTGTAATTGAGCGGTCAGCACCCAAGCCGGTGTACCTGTGTAACTTGCAGTGTGCAAATTACAGGTTTACACTATGCACGCGTGCCTTTTTCACTCTAAAATGGAAATGAGGGACTCATGAGTTGTATTTAGCTATAACACCTCAAAGCTATCCTATTTTAGTATTTTAACTAATTCAAATGTTAATTCAAATCACGTACCATTACTTTATTGCACTTTATAAATACATCAATTATTTGCGGAATTTTTCGAGATAATCTATGATAAGTTTGTTTATTTACGCTACGAATTTAAGTACAACACTGATTAAACTCAGGATAAATTCACAGAAAATTCACTCATACCTTTCCCATACGTTTTGTGAGGTTACTTTTGTGCGAGAATCGAATTCGAGTGATATGATTTCATGTCAAATTAGCTCTCAGGGTGAATTTTATCTGAAAATTAGAGTCGATGTTACAACTTACACAATATTATTACTCATGCTACTCAATTTAAGACAGCTTGACTAGATTTGATTCAAATCTAATACTCAGTTTAAATTTTAATTCGTTGCGGTGCATGGTTTAATTTGAACAATCGTATTTCGTTAAAATATATTGAATATTTTAGTTATATTGCTGGTCAATATACAATTACAATGGTTAATGTAAACATGTAATTTAATCAGCCAAAACAGTGGTTCATTTTAATTTAAATTATGATAATAATAATAATAATATGTAGATTATTTGAGCTTTGATTGTCTTTTATTTCACTTTTTGTTCTATAAATTACAATGTGCTCTGACGAATTAATTATAATTAGGCAGGTCACGTGATATATTATTCTGATCATATTGTTTCGAGCGTGATTGATGTTTTTGATGCTTTTCTTGTGCCACGTTACCTTATTGTCCCTTATTTAACTTTAACCGGTCCTTAGGCTTATGGACAAAGGGCTTGTTAAGAAGCAAGGTTAAAAATGCGTCAAAATACACGATACGTATTTTTTGGCAGAAACTGCCGTATTTTGCCCCTATTTTTCTTTATTCTAATCTCAAAATTTTGATTAAATCTTTTTAAAGGTACATATTCACGTATTTTTTTTACTATTTTATCACTTTTTCACGTATTTAACAACTCCCAATTCCTATCGATTTTTTCATAGGAAGTCACGTGGTTTGAATAAAAATACGCTTATTTTTCGTCGAAAGCAAATTGAAATACGTCGTTTTTTGACGATTTTTGCACGTATTTACAGATAGTTTAACTTAAGTATTAAGTAAATCAATGAAAAAATTCCAAGGGGCCGGTTAAGAAGGTTAAAAATGATCCAATTTTTGTTCATAAGGCTGGATCAATTTTTTTATAAATTTAAAGACGGTCGGTTAAATAAAGGCCAATAATCTATGTACTCTGACCTCCAAGCGACCAACGCATCATGGACCCTATGCAAACAATGCACCTCTTAGATTGAAACATCGAAGGACTTAAGGTGGTTTCATCGTTCCGCGTCAATCAAATGGATTGATCAAATGAAAAACGCGCACAATACACTTTTATGAAGACATCCGCGCAAAAAAGCAAGCGCGTGCCATTTTCATTTGATCAGTTCATTCCATCGACGCGTAACGATGCAGGTACCTAAAAACTTAATTGAAATGATAAAATTAAAACACACGAATGAATAATTTACTTAGTTATGTGTTTTATAATTATCACTTATGCATATATTTGATAAATATCGCATCCTGAAAAATGATGTTTTTTTAAATTTAAGGAATAGGACGTTGTTTGCTTTTATCGGGTCTGGTATATGCTTCCTCGTGTTGTAACTTGTTGCCTATATTATCATAATTATTGTGAATTTTCGACGATTGATATTTCTATATAACATTGTTAGTAAAAACTATTTTATTATTACAACTAATTCACACACTTGTTTCGATGGTTCCTAAGCCTGCATAGGTTTGCGTATGCCGATGCGCGCAGCGCTTCCCTGAGGAATTGTCCGTGTCGGATGTTGTCTGACCCTTTCGGCGGGCGCGCGCGCGTCGAATCCGACGAAGGCGGACCATTTTTTCACTGAAACAACGTCTGACCCGCTCACGGCAGTTGAATTCTCACGAGGGTCTGTCATCGGCCGACAACTGAGGGAGCACAAAGCCAACAGGGGTATACGTGTTTAGCAATTTAGATGTGTTTGATCTTGCCACATCAATATCACATGCTACTCCCTGACTCCCTGTTTGTTTGTCAGGCGTTGCCTGACCCCCTCGTGCGCGCGAAATTTGAAATAATGGGTCTGACGACGTCAGACAACTGTTTGTTTGTCAGACGTTGTCTGACCCCTGGCGGCCCTTCGCCTTCGGTGGACGACTTCGGTGTCCGCATGCGGACACCTCTTTTTTTCTAGTTTGACTTCCTAAGCCCGCATAGGTGTGTGTACGCGCCGCGCGCTTCCCTACGGGACGATAACAGGGATATACGCGTTTAGCAATAGTTTGATAGACGATGCCCGTCTTTGCTATTTCTTCTCACTGGAAATGGATGGCGAAGCGCAATTGCAAATGTGACTGTCCAATTGTGGAGCGTTGCGGGCAGCGTTGCCACATGCTGTGTCCCTGTTTGCTCGCGCGCGCGCGCCTGTTCTCTGAACACACACGCGCGCGCCTGTTATCTGAACACACACGCGCGCGCGCCTGTTATCTGAACACACACACGCGCGCGCGCCTGTTCTCTGAACACACACGCGCGCGCCTGTTCTCTGAACACAAACGCGCCTGTCCTCTGAACACACGCGCGCGCACCTGTTCTCTAAACAGTATAAACACACGCGCGCGCGTCTGTTCTCTGAACACGTGCGCGCGCACCTGTTCTCTGAGGACGCGCGCGCACCTGTTCTCTGAGGACGCGCGCGCACACCTGTTTTCTGAGGACGCGCGCGCACCTGTTCTCTGAACACACGCGCGCACCTGTTTTCTGAACACGCGCGCACCTGTTCTCTGAACACGCGCGCACTTGTTCTCTGAACACGCGCGCGCGCACCTGTTCGCTGACCTTAGGTTCTCCTAACCAGAGGGGCGTCGCGCTTGCCGCGCCGCGCACTCCGTGCGCGTAACCATTCCTAGGCCCGCATAGGTGCGTGTACGCACCGCGCGCTTCCCTACTGGGGAAGCGCGCCGCGCGAGCCACACAGGGATATACGTGTTTAGCAAGCGTAACCAGGGTTCTGGTTAGGGCAAACCTTAGGTAGAATCATCTTAACTTCTTGGTGGGAATGCACCTGACCTGTGGTAATTCAAACCACATCATTGTTTTTAAAGTCTTATTTTACCTGCTAGGTATCAATGCCACCAGAGCAAACTGACAAAATAAAAAAATACTACTAAAATAAGACATCAAAACAAAAATTATTGAATAAGCTATTTTATTTGTGGATTTGAATTGCCAGAATTGTTCATGGTTGGTCGGGGGCCCAAGCAGTTCGACATCTAGCTCATTTTCAAAGCCTGGACACTGATGAATATCTTTGGCCTCTACCATTTTTATTTTCCAGTAAATTATTTAAGTAGATATGTCTGTGAAAAAGGATAATGCTTCAGCTGGCACATTACTGATCACATCTTATTAAATGAGGTTTTGTGAATGGGCAGTGTCCAAAATCGCAACCTGAAGTAGTATAATATTTTAAAGATATAATCGCGAAATTTTGAGCATTTTTATTAAGATACATTTTGTATCCATTTTTGTCAACAAGACCCTCATCACTAGAGTACGGAAGTTAAAAGACTCCTTGCCTTTCTTTCATTCAAAAGTATACTTTTTCTGGGGGCAAGCCTTCTTTTTACTTTTCGGAATGAGCTGCTTGGGTAACTGACTGGCCATTGGCCAAGTTTAAAAAAATACATTCTGGTCTGGGCTCTTGAGATCTAGAAGAATCCCCTGAAATAAGTTATGAATTATTATTTAGATTTTATAAAAGCAGGTATGAAAGTATACTTGCATTAAGATGTGGTTGGGCTTCATTTTTAAAAATTCTCTGTCTCACTGCAATGATCAATCTTATCACACATAATGCTAAGATTATTTGTTTAGGAAATTGATTCACCACTCACTGGACATTGATGCAAAGATGAGGATACTATCTCCTGAAAAGAAATATCTCTATTTTCTTATGATAAGGTAACCATTAATCATGTCAGCCTTTTTGTTTTTAATGTTGTTTTCGTGGCACAGCTGTGCATTGAAATAAGTTGATGTGCCACTATAATATAAAAAGTTTAAGTTATTATTATTATTATACTTGTCATTTAAAGTTGTTGTTGTCATTTAAAGGGGGGAGTGTCACTGTCCCAAATGTCCCAAATGTCCCTGTCCCAATTTACTTTTTTTTGAGTTTGGGACTGGTTTTTGGGACAATTGGGACAACTGGGACATTTGGGACAATTGGGACAAACAAAAAGTTGAAAAAATCAGTCATTTATCATTTTTTACATTGATCCAAGTGTTTCTATCATTGAAATGAAAGTGATATTCAATTGCCGCTTTGTAAAAGGCTTTGAGACAAAAAACACCAAACTGCCGCTCAAAAAACAATCACTTGAGCCCCAGTTGTCTCTGTCACTTTTGTCCCAATTGTCCCAAATGTCCCATTTGTCCTAGTCCTCATTCAGTTTTTTTGAGTCCCATGTGTTCTATTTCCTATGTTCCATTTGTCCCAATTGTCCCATTTGTCCCAAATGTCCCAGTCCGAATTCACTTTCTTGAGACCAATTTGTTCCATTTTTTCTGTCCCATTTGTCCCAATTGTCCCATTTGTCCCAATTGTCCCTGTCCCAATCCACTTTTTCTTGAGTTTGGGACAATTGGGACAGTGAAACCCCCCCTTTAAAGTATGTATCTATATATGTTTGAACTTGAGTGGCACTGTCAAGTGTGATTGAAATATTGTACTGAAAATTCTATTTCTGCTTTTGTTTTGATGTGGCACATTTCAGTCAATTACATGAAGATGGATACACGCAACAAGCTCTTCAATTGGAAGTCTCTACTATACATAGTTCTGGAAATGTAAAAGCCAGTGACAAACTCAGTAGACTATTCTCATCATGTTTGTCGAGTGTGACAGAGGCAACTTCTTATTTTAATAGCAGAGGTTAGTATATTTTCTGACATCTGATATAGGTAATTTTATTAAGGACACTTGCAGAAGCCCACAAAATATTGTAAAAAGTGGTTGATGTTGCCATGTATTATTTTCCCTCAGCTTGTAAATAATGTAAACTTACAGCCCTATACCAACTTTTGCTTTTTTGTTTTTGAACTCATTTCAAAATTTCAATGTAATCAAGTTGAAATGTAATCAATTTCTTGAAATCTCTTAATTTCTACAAAGCATCCATGTGCATCACAAATCCATGCATATTGAATTAGAATTAGCTTAAAATTGATTACATAATATGTGAAAGATCCTCAACACTTTAAAGAACTTGTTCATTCTCATACATAATCTCAAATCTGATTGCTTAAAGTTGTGTTGTAAAGTTATTTTTTGTCATCAAAATGGTTCTTTGTTCTGAAATTATTAATTTGAATTTTAAAGTAATAAAGTAACAAATATGTTTAAATTCAGTTTTTTCTCAAAAAAGCATCCCTGTTCCTCGTGATTGGTATTTTCACTTTGCCAAGTAGCTGATTATGATTTTTAAACATCACAGGTGTTGGGATTGCAGGGAGAAAGAGACATGGCAATCAATCTGCCGCAAACATTCGGGCTGCCAATCTTGCTAATCTTGCTAAGAGGAGGAGGACAGCTGGATCAATTGATTCAACAAGCATGTTGCAAGATTCCATTAAGAAATGTGTCAAGTTGGTGACCAGTGATCTGCAAAAGCTACATCTGATATTAAAGCAATATCTCCTGGTCCTAGCCCATTGCTTAAGCAAACAAAACAACCCATGAAGAAAGCATCACCTAAAGTGCAACCCCTGCTGCTCGCCAACTGTTTCCTGGAACATCATCAAAAGGTGCTTCACCCAAAGCTGGCATAGCTCCAGTTTCAAATTCATTTCTAAAAGGTATCAGCTTATTGAAATCTTCTCAACTACCAACAGTGACTCCATATGGTTCAAATATGCCACTTGCTAGTAGCAGCACTCTAAGTACGAGCTTTCAATCTAATCCTTCAAGCAGTAAATCAGCACCTCAGCCAAGTAATGTAACAGCACAAATTCTTGCTAGTCAAAGAATGACATCTGATTCAGCATCTGTTGTTCGTGTTACAAAGAATACTTCCAATGATCCTGTTATAATTGATGTTGAAGCAAGTTCTTCTAGAAATGCTCAATCATCAAGTGGACTTCAATTGACAAAGCCTCGATCAATTCCTGCCCCAAATATTTCACAAGCTCTGCCAAGTTTCCCAGCTCCAAGACTTACCCCACCAAATCTTCTGGGAAAGAAACCTATTCTAACAGTTGGTCAGACTAGTGCATCTGCTTTGAAATCTCTTGTCAACAAAGTGTCTCGGCCCCAAAAGGCACCACTCAAACCATCCTTGGAAGTTGTGGTAATTGATGATAACAGTAGCAGTAGTAAAAAACCAACTCAGCAACCAGTCATGACAGTTAGCAGCCCAACTCCTAATGTTGTAACTACCACCCCGCCAAGAAGATCTGCCGCTCCGACTCTTACAACTCCACAATCATCACCCATCCAGAGGAGTAGTTCGTCCTCTCCTGGTGTATCTTCCCTGGAAGCTGCCATGTCTCCAGTTCTTAGTACACTTGGTTTACATCCTTCACCGAGTCAGAGACCAGATGAAACCACTTCAACAGTTCCACCATTGTCCCATGATCCACCAAGCCTTGAGTCTTCTAGTACAACAGATCCTGAGTTGGGCACTTCATCTGAAGATCGAACCCCTGCAAACACTCCAGACCCATCAGTGTCTAGCAATGGGTTGAAGTCGCCAGTCATTACGTCAGAAGATTCAAAACCTGTACAAGAAGCATCAACTTCCAATGATACTGAGGTAAAGAAGGAAAATGCTCCCTTGGATCCTCTGGAAATATCATGTGGCAGATGTGATGCCCCAGATGAGAAATTTGCCATACCAGGGAGTTCTGAAGAAAATCAAGGCCAGTCTGGTAATAAAGATCATACTGAAGGTACTCATAAAGAAGAGGTTCCAAAGTCAAGTACACCAGAGGGAAGTAATGTAGCAAGCAAAACTTCTCAGGAGTCAAGTGAGACTATGGATTCAGAATCAACTATTGGTTGTGCAACCATGGAAAAAACATCAAATATAGATGAATCTCAAAATCAAGAGCTATCTACGACTGATTCGGATTTCCCTGAAGATATTTTTGCCCCTGATGTGTCATCCTCCACGGATGAAGGGACTAAGGAGCCAGTCATATCAAATCCGACAACTTCTCTTTCAGATGCTCTCCATGCAGCGTCTGATGCACTGTTAGAAAACTAGTACTTGCAAAACAGAGACTTTTTAGCCATAGCATTGTTCAATATTTTGTATTAGAATGTTTTTCATTATTATAAGCCCATTCAGGGATAATATCTCTTGCACGATGTTGTATATTATTATCATTTCTGGAGGTAATTTTTATTTTAATTTATAAATTATTATTCTGATGCAGTTATTTAAAAGATATATACATAATATTATGAAGGAGGAACTTAATTTTGGCTATTTTTATTTATGCCACAAAAGTTTCGTCTATATGGAACCCCTCAGTTAAACATGACATACAGCAAGGGCATCTACAGTATGGCAGAACTAGGCACATAACCAAGTTCTACAACACAAGTTGTATTCATAAGTTCAGGATCTTAGTGACATTTCCTTGAGTTTGAAAGATGATGCCAACACAGCTGGCAGAACTATTAGTTGTTACCTATATAGGCTAGTCTTTTCAAATTAAACTTTAATGTTTAATCTTTGCTGATACATATGACAGTTGATTTGCCACATTAAAGGATTCAAAAATTTACTTTGAATTTTAGTTTCATTATTCTCGTAATGAAATTTTATTTTTTAATTTTTGACCTCTTAGTCGTTCTCTTTATTCTCAAAATCAATATAAAATGTTATGTGATAAATTATGCTGCATGAAAAGTAACAATACATCAGTTTTATATTCACAACTTTAAATCACTATACATGTTTATTTCTAATTTTAATAACTGGACCACCATTAATAATGTCAATGGTAGAATAAGATACTTATTAGCTGATCAAAAGCATTCCTATTGGAATCAAGAGCTTTGTTTAACTATTTGAATTTATTCTACTTTGCAATATTGGAGGGAATTTTTCTTGATAATGTGATACATTTATCCATGATTATTAATTTCAATATATTTTTCCCATGTTTTAAGAGAAATTTCAACTCTTTTGTAGCAAATTGAGTCGTTCTTAAATTATGGAGTTGCCGTATGGCCATGGGCTTCTTTTTCATTAAGCGAAAATTTGCTTTCTGACAATCTTTCTGAAATAGCAAAACAAAGTTATAAAAGCAATTTTTCGTCTCCTAAAATGTAATTTACACTGATATTGTCCCCCTTGTATAAAAACCTGATGTTTTAAAAGTAACAGATTTGCACAAGTTCAATATAGCCATAATTCATTACAATGAGTTTCCCGCTAAATTGAAAATAAGTTGAACTATAAGAATAGAGTGATGTTTGCTCAATGGCCATTAGGACTGCAGAATTGGCACTCTATCAAAAATGTCCTAATCTAGTTGGCACTTAAAAAACTAGTCTATAATGTGAGTACTGAGTATGGCTGCTTTCTGGAACTCTATGCCTCTAAAATTAGTATAATCACCATCACTCTATCTTTCAAAATGAATCTTAGAACTTATCTAATAGAAAAGAACCAGTAGATTACTTTTCAATTACTATCAACCTTTCTTGACTCAAATGACCATACTCTATGAAGCATTGTCGTACCTTGCCTCTGTCCTATTGCTCAAAGTGTAGTTGGTTCAGATGCGCTTCGTGGTCTTTACCCCTCTTTAATGTACAAACTGGTGTGAGCGTTTCCTAGCTCCCCCCGTCACTTAATTTTGTCCCCTTCTTTTCGTTTATTATTGCATCATATTATTCTGTTATGACGGTATGTTAACCAGCAATGGAATTGAATTTTGAACTGGTTTTAATGGATACATTACCCAAGGATAGACAATATGAAAAAGTTATATTGTAATTTTATTCTTAAATTGAGTTATTTATTTATTCTATTTTATTGATCTATTTTCTAACATATATTGCTATTTCCAACTACAAATATGTTTCCTAATATTTGCTTCAATTTTCGGAATATTTGAGCTTGCTCAATCCTAACTTAAGCTAACACAGCATTTGGAATACCATTAGGGCAATAGGAGGGAGATGACTAGACCTACCACTAACAACGGTACCAGCGTAACTCAGAACAAGTTAATGTGTGCTGATGCCCTCCTGTCCCGTTTTGCTGATGTGAATGTGGCCAATGAAGATGGAGACTCCCCTCTCATAGCAGGTACGTACTATACTTCGTGTACTTGGAATTGGCGCTCTGCTTGGTTAATATCCACTGCATCTCACGTGAACTCCTTTGTGTACGATACCGAATTATGGACCAGTCCCACGGTTGAATCTGACGTTGGGAATGTCATATTTAACCGTATGATTGGTATATTTGGTATCGTACACAAAGGAAATCACGTGAGAGGCAGTGGATTGACAGAGCAGTGTGCCAACTTTAAGACATGCAAACTTTAGTGTTGATAAGTTGATATCTTTATACCTGTTGGTTGTATCCCTGACGAAGTCAGGGGGCAGGGGTGTTTGCATAAGTGGCCTGATGGGTAAATTCGATATTGAGAAACATTTCACTGCCTTATATTGCTGCCTAATTGATGATGAGATATAGTGTGTACTGTTTTCTACAAGCTCTACTGCCTCTGTATTTCCTCTCTCATTACTATTCAATTTCAAAGTCTGGACTAATATTTTGATTTCTCTGATATTCATATGGGCAAATCCACGAAAACGAGGAAAAATTTTGAAATTTGAAATCATCAGTCCAGCAAAAAGCTTTGACTTCAAATGAAAGCTAAGACTTTCCTCTAAATGATGCAAAAAAACCGCATCAAAAATATTGAAAGACCTCGACGATTTGCGCGATTGAGTAGGGCTACTTTTGGACAATGTTCAGCCCTCAATTAATGGCATTTTTGAATTATCATAAAGAATGCTTATATTTGTAATCAAGGGAATAATTTTTGCTCCATAGTGGACTTTTGATCTAGTTTGATTCATATTTTAATATGAATAATCGCTTTCTCTAACTATTTTGAAGTGACGTTCAAACTCTTTGGGGACAATTGATGTGTGCGTTACGTAACAAAATGATGCAAAAAGTTTTGTAAAAGCCTTAATTCATTTCCATTTATGCCGAAAACTCATTTTCAGCTGTTTTGGATACTTTTGGTCGTCATGGCACATGTGTGAAAGCTTAGACTGATCAAATTTAGACAATATGGCCTTGTGCGTTACGTAACGTTACGTAATGCACAAAACTTTTTCCAATTAATTTTCAATGAAAGAAACTGCAAGAAATATCCATTTCTAATCAGAAAATTCTGTAATAACTTACAGATAAGGAATGTAAAGTAAATTTCAACTTAGAAAAGAATTACAAAGAAAAATTTAGTATTTAGTCATTCAATCCCACATACATTAGAAAATCAAAGCATAAATCGATAAATTTTCTTTTTTCTAGAACCTAAATGCTATCAAAAATGTATTCAGGGGTATAAGATATCAATGCCCTTGAGGAATTGTGCTTTAATGGCCTCAAAAGTGATTTTCTCAAAAATTTGCCACTTTGTGACACATGAAAAAACATCTTTTTCTACTAGCAAATTCGAAAATCGTTGAATTTGGCCCTCTCACGATAGGAATCGGCCATTATTCATCTTATAAAGTTGCTGGGTGATACCAAGAGTGATCTTAACCCTGTCAGAAATGAAATATTCTGAGTATGACAGTAAAATCATAGAAAATTGATCCAATTTTTTGCTACACTTTTGATGGCCTAATATGGGACTGAAATTGATAGAACCACCAAGATTTTTTTAGATTGAGGACCTTGATTGCTCCTGCATCTAATTGAGGCCTTACTATGTCAATAGAACAGTATAAAATAGGTCTATTCACAGTGAGGAAAATTTGTGCATTACGTAACAGGCATTTTGTGCATTACGTAACAAATTATGTGAGCCTGGTAAAAGAAAATGGGGTGCATCAACCAATAAAAGCATTGTTAAACTTAAAGTTTATATATTCTTCTATCATTAGAAACTAGTGTGAACTCCCCATTCGCTCACATGGAACTGACTTTTGTGATCAAATTCTGTCAATTGATTTTATTTGATCCAGTCCTGTGCGTTACGTAACATTTTTTGATGGCTTGTGTAAAATTTTCTGTGCAACCAATTCTCATTCAAAACATCAAATAGGCTCAATGAATGTTTGAAGTTTGTCTCTAAAGCAAGGAATAGTGCTGTGATGACTTCAATTTGGCTGCCTTGACCTTTGAATCCTCAAAATTGAGTAAAAAGTGTGCGTTACGTAACGTGGATTTGGACATATATTTGATCAAATTTAAACTAAAACCCCTCCTCTTTACAGCCCTGGAACAAGGAAACACCAATCTCCACATGATAGCCCTGCTGTTACATTACGGTGCTGACGTCACCCACAAGAACAATGCTGGACGGTGTCCTCTCTCCATTGCTATTGACTCCAAGAACTCCAACATTATCAAGTGGGTGGCAATTCCTCTGATATAGGTAGAAGTACATCACAATCCATTGCTATTGACTCCAAGAACTCCGACATTATCAAGTGGGCGGCAATTACTCCTGATATAAGTAGAAGTACATTACAACACCTCTCTAGGGAGTAATTCATATATCATCGAATTCATATAGATCGAGTTCTGACTATTTGAACCAGAGGTGCTGCACCCGTGGTCTGTCATATTTCATTGTAAGGGGAAGGGGATAATATAGGGAAAGGGGATCATTAAAATGTATTTTGTGTATACACAAGCATAATATCAAAGTAAGCAACATGTTATTATAATAATTTCTGTACTTAATAAATAATTTTAAAAGACAAAAGGCTACTACGGAAGTCACCTAGATTTCAACCTTGCAGGCTGCTGGTGACAGGTCGTAACATTCCCCAGTGGGCATATGACAGCATAGCCTGCACTATGCCAGTAGAGGAGAGCATGGAACTCATTGCTCTCTCAGGCTCTGTCCCTTCTCTCTACACCCTCTCAAGGTAAGCAAAGAGAGCATGGAACTCATTGCTCTCTCAGGCTCTGTCCCTTCTCTCTACACCCTCTCAAGGTAAGCAAAGAGAGCATGGAACTCATTGCTCTCAGGCTCTGTCCTTCTCTCTCAAGGTAAAGAGAGCATGGAACTCATTGCTCTCTCAGGCTCTGTCCCTTCTCTCTACACCTCTCAAGGTAAGCAAAGAGAGCATGGAACTCATTGCTCTCTCAGGCTCTGTCCCTTCTCTCTACACCCTCTCAAGGTAAGCAAAGAGAGCATGGAACTCATTGCTCTCTCAGGCTCTGTCCTTCTCTCTACACCCTCTCAAGGTAAGCAAAGAGAGCATGGAACTCATTGCTCTCTCAGGCTCTGTCCCTTCTCTCTACACCCTCTCAAGGTAAGCAAAGAGAGCATGGAACTCATTGCTCTCTCAGGCTCTGTCCTTCTCTCTACACCCTCTCAAGGTAAGCAAAGAGAGCATGGAACTCATTGCTCTCTCAGGCTCTGTCCCTTCTCTACACCCTCTCAAGGTAAGCAAAGAGAGCATGGAACTCATTGCTCTCTCAGGCTCTGTCCCTTCTCTCTACACCCTCTCAAGGTAAGCAAAGAGAGCATGGAACTCATTGCTCTCTCAGGCTCTGTCCCTTCTCTCTACACCCTCTCAAGGTAAGCAAAGAGAGCATGGAACTCATTGCTCTCTCAGGCTCTGTCCCTTCTCTCTACACCCTCTCAAGGTAAGCAAAGAGAGCATGGAACTCATTGCTCTCTCAGGCTCTGTCCTTCTCTCTACACCCTCAAGGTAAGCAAAGAGAAGCATGGAACTCATTGCTCTCTCAGGCTCTGTCCCTTCTCTCTACACCCTCTCAAGGTAAGCAAAGAGAGCATGGAACTCATTGCTCTCTCAGGCTCTGTCCCTTCTCTCTACACCCTCTCAAGGTAAGCAAAGAGCATGGAACTCATTGCTCTCTCAGGCTCTGTCCCTTCTCTCTACACCCTCTCAAGGCAAAGAGAGCATGGAAGCATTGGAACTCATTCTCTCTCTCTCAGGCTCATGGAACTCATTGCCTTCTCTCTGTCACCCTCTTCAAGGTAAGCAAAGAGAGCATGGAACTCATTGCTCTCTCAGGCTCTGTCCCTTCATTCTCTACACCCTACACCTCAAGGTAAGCAAAGAGAGCATGGAACTCATTGCTCTCTCAGGCTCTGTCCTTCTCTCTACACCCTCTCAAGGTAAGCAAAGAGAGCATGGAACTCATTGCTCTCTCAGGCTCTGTCCTTCTCTCTACACCCTCTCAAGGTAAGCAAAGAGAGCATGGAACTCATTGCTCTCTCAGGCTCTGTCCCTTCTCTCTACACCCTCTCAAGGTAAGCAAAGAGAGCATGGAACTCATTGCTCTCTCAGGCTCTGTCCTTCTCTACACCCTCTCAAGGTAAGCAAAGAGAGCATGGAACTCATTGCTCTCTCAGGCTCTGTACCTTCTCTCACCCTCTCAAGGTAAGCAAGAGAGCATGGAACTCATTGCTCTCTCAGGCTCTGTCCCTTCTCTCTACACCTCTCAAGGTAAGCAAAGAGAGCATGGAACTCATTGCTCTCTCAGGCTCTGTCCCTTCTCTCTACACCCTCTCAAGGTAAGCAAAGAGCATGGAACTCATTGCTCTCTCAGGCTCTGTCCTTCTCTCTACACCCTCTCAAGGTAAGCAAAGAGAGCATGGAACTCATTGCTCTCTCAGGCTCTGTCCCTTCTCTCTACACCCTCTCAAGGTAAGCAAAGAGAGCATGGAACTCATTGCTCTCTCAGGCTCTGTCCCTTCTCTCTACACCCTCTCAAGGTAAGCAAAGAGAGCATGGAACTCATTGCTCTCTCAGGCTCTGTCCTTCTCTCTACACCCTCTCAAGGTAAGCAAAGAGGAAGCATTGGAACTCATTGTCCTCTCTCAGGCTCTGGAACCATTCTCAGGTTCTGTCCACCTCTCAAGGTAAGCAAAGAGAGCATGGAACTCATTGCTCTCTCAGGCTCTGTCCCTTCTCTACACCCTCTCAAGGTAAGCAAAGAGAGCATGGAACTCATTGCTCTCTCAGGCTCTGTCCCTTCTCTCTACACCCTCTCAAGGTAAGCAAAGAGAGCATGGAACTCATTGCTCTCTCAGGCTCTGTCCCTTCTCTCTACACCCTCTCAAGGTAAGCAAAGAGAGCATGGAACTCATTGCTCTCTCAGGCTCTGTCCCTTCTCTCTACACCCTCTCAAGGTAAGCAAAGAGAGCATGGAACTCTTCAGGCTCTGTCCTTCTCTCTCAGGCTCTGGCCCTTCTCTCTACACCCTCTCAAGGTAAGCAAAGATAGCATGGAACTCATTGCTCTCTCAGGCTCTGTCCTTCTCTCTAAACCCTCTCAAGGTAAGCAAAGAGAGCATGGAACTCATTGCTCTCTCAGGCTCTGTCCCTTCTCTCTAAAACCCTCAGGCTCTGTCCCTTCTCTCTAAACCCTCTCAAGGTAAGCAAGAGCATGGAACTCATTGCTCTCTCAGGCTCTGTACCTTCTCTCTACACCCTCTCAAGGTAAGCAAAGAGAGCATGGAACTCATTGCTCTCTCAGGCTCTGTCCCTTCTCTCTACACCCTCTCAAGGTAAGCAAAGAGAGCATGGAACTCATTGCTCTCTCAGGCTCTGTCCTTCTCTCTACACCCTTTCAAGGTAAGCAAAGAGAGCATGGAACTCAGGCTCTGTCCCTTCTCTCTGTCCCCCCTCTCAGGTAAGCAAAGGCTCTGTCCTTCTCTCTACACCCTCTCAAGGTAAGCAAAGAGAGCATGGAACTCATTGCTCTCTCAGGCTCTGTCCCTTCTCTCTACACCCTCTCAAGGTAAGCAAAGAGAGCATGGAACTCATTGCTCTCTCAGGCTCTGTACCTTCTCTCTACACCCTCTCAAGGTAAGCAAAGAGAGCATGGAACTCATTGCTCTCTCAGGCTCTGTCCCTTCTCTCTACACCCTCTCAAGGTAAGCAAAGAGAGCATGGAACTCATTGCTCTCTCAGGCTCTGTACCTTCTCTCTACACCCTCTCAAGGTAAGCAAAGAGAGCATGGAACTCATTGCTCTCTCAGGCTCTGTACATAGGGCAGTATCAGTTATGTGACTTATAAAAAGTGATCCGATCTTTCGAGTGAGCATCAACAGATAATCCTAAAAGCTTGCTCGTGAAAGTCGCCAAATTTGTTTTTATACTTTTATACTGCTATTGAGCTATTCGTTAGGAAAAATTCCAAGCACTGGACGTTTTATTTCAGGATAGCAGTTGTAAGATTTATGCAAGAGAATAGTGAGAATTTCGAGAAGGAAGATGTTGTAAGTACCGAATTGATTTTCTCAAATTGAATTGGATACCAATTTTCTCGTCTTTTAGGGCAATAGATTTACTCGGAACAATAATTCTGGGGATCAAAATTTTGCGGGTACGAAATTTATGGATATTTTTGGTAATATTACGCATGTTAACGTATGATTATTAAGTCAATTTGAAATTCTGTGGGGAACGAAAATATGGGTATATTTTTTTCGAAAATCATCTTATTTCGTACCTTTAAAATTTGTCTATTAATCATTGAGCCCTGTAACTAAACTAAAAAAGTGTCATCAAATTTAGCTAATTTACCTTCAGAAGCACTTACTAACGAAAGGAGAAGACGACATTTTGGATACGGTTTCAAAGTACCCAGCCACGGTGTTCACGCCAAGAAACAGAGCCCCCATATCTAGGTGATACATTATGATGATGACCTTGTGGTGACCTCTATGGGGTGTGGCACAGTGACATGTCATAGGAAATAGGAAGTAGTGTAGCCTCCCGGAAAATCAGAGACTATGGACAGATATAATGGGCAGAATAATGGACGGAATATCAGAGACTATGGACAGGAAGGTGGTTAAAGCAGGGGTGGAGTTGCAAAACGTGGGGAAGATTGTAGGCGAAGGTTTTCTTTTGAAGATTGCGCAGACCCAATCTAAGATGCTGGATTTTTGTTGCTCCATCAAAAATTGAAAAAGTCTCCAGTTTTCGTGTTATCAGAAAATCTGATGAGCATGAAGAAATTAAATGCCAGCATCTTCAACCCCAAAAGAAAAGCCATATTAATTGCAAGCTCACAGTTGCAAATATATGCATCAATCAGAATGGCCTATTATGAACAACCCTGTGACCTGTCTTTAGAAAAATGGACAAGAAATCAATTATTAACAGGGTTAACTTCAGGAAATCCCCTTCCAAAACTCTTTCAAACCCCATCGCAAATACCTACTTACCTAATGCGAATTTGCCGTTTAATATCTGACTTTTTATCTTCCTTTCTCTTCGATGGAGTTTATACTCCGCGTATTAGAAATTGGCGGACTGCTTGGTGACTCTTCGAGCTGCCGCGCACGTGACCAGCGCGTGACGTAACATGGGCCAATCAGAGGGCAGTAGGAGATGATGGACGCGCGCGCAACTCAGCGCGTTCTCAGAGACAGATAGTCCTCGAACGCAGGACGATTCATCCGCTGAAAGGTACTCACGAATTAGAGACAGGACGGCAGAGGACCTGAGGTATAGTTGATAGTGATTCCACCTTAACCCAAACTCTACTTCAAAGTATATCAAGTATAAGTACTTTGCTTGTTGAAACACTCGACTTTACCGCCAAGCGGGACAAAATATGGGATAGAAATGAGCTTCAAGTTTAGCAAGAAGTATTTCTCATCTTCCAAGTGGTCTCGACGTGGGAGACAGAGTATCGGCATTCTGATCAGGAAGTGCGATGTTTTTCCAATCATATCCTGTATAATAATATTTCCTTGTGTTTAAAGAATCATGACAGATCTGGATATTGTTACAATCTTATGCTGTAAAAATTTGGAGCTGTTGTACCTTGTCTACCCTTCAAATAGTCTGATCACCGTCTGATATCCAAAAAGCAAATTTGAAAGCTTGTTTATCATTAATTTATGCTCATTAAACTGAGTAATCACATTGAGGTACAAATAACGAGCGGAGACAGGGCTGCATAGATTGGCTGCCAGAGCCTGTTTTCATAATAAGAAACACTATTATTGAACGTGTTGAAGTCCGACAAATTGTCTTGATTATGCTTTAGTTACAAAGTAATTCGAAAAGCATGCTATAAGCATAGCTATAAGCATCACCACAACAATCTTTAATTTACAACATGTATCATTTCAGGTAACCCGACTATCGTCAGGTGGAACAAATACAGTGATCGGCTTACCAGGATTCGAAGTTCATGATCGTGCTGCATCACTGAGATTATGTGAAATTTTGAATTTATTCCTGAGCTCTGATTTTCTCAAACCTTATAGCCCCGATAAAAATATTTCCATGTGTTTCGATCCAAATGAGATTTACTAGAAATGGCACAAAATCATAAATTTGGTCGCTAAAACAGTAGCATTTTGGCTTGTTAACATCCCAAAAGCAATTTAAAAGATTTTTGGCACTCACAATGCGTTGATATAAGCCTGTTGTACAGTTTAAAACAACATTATCATGATTTCAGGCGACTCGCATGCTACACTCATGGGTGAAGATAAAGCTCTTGGAGGAATGCCGGTTAAAGTTCATCATATCATCTCGGTGGCCCATTCTCTAGCTGATCTGATGAGGTAAGTAAGTTTTAGAGTACTCATCTGACCGAGCAAATGCGAAGCATTGCCTTTATTTATAAGCTGTGAGCTTCATTTTTTACATTTCTAACGACTATTTATATCGGTGTCCTTGTGGAAGTACGACTTGAAATTCTAGCTTCCCATCTCTTTAAATTTGCATACATTGAGCTTGCAGTATAATTCTGATGGCTTCATAATTTGCAAAATGTCGGCGATCTTGTTCTATGAGGAGGTTGACATCGAAAAAACAAAGTGGCCATGACCTGGACTCGAACCCTGGGCCTTTCGCCCAAGTGACCCAAGGCCTACCACTATGCCATCTCAGCGATGTAGGAAAAGTATTTTGACGCAGCATATTCATTATTTTGTTATTCGAACAAAACTTTTCAAAATTGCAAGATTTTTCTTTCCTAAGCCATTTCCACTTAAAAACTCAATACCTACCCAAATATCGAGTGCAATAACTCTGTATTGCGACATTTCTCTGGGGAGGGGGAGCTAGAATATCAAGTCGTACTGCCATAAGGATCAGGGCGTAGCCAGATTTTTGAGAAGGAGGCGGAGAGTTACATTCGAAATCTGTTGAATGTTTTATTTTGCTTGGCTCAAAGCTCTCATTATGACAAAATGAAATTTTTTCGCAATTTCAGTCCAATTAGGGGGAGGCAGCCGCCTGTGTCGCCTTCCCCCTGACTACGCCTCTGATAAGGATACCGCTACCAATATAGTCGAGATAATAATATCCTATCGGTGGCTGGTTATCTTGTTGATCTGATGAGGTAAGTAAGTTACAAAGTCCTCTTCTGGTTGAGAAGTTTCATTTACATTTCTAATGTCTACAGGTAGTGGTATTCATATGAAATTAGGGATTGAAATTCTAGCTTCCCATCCGGAGAAATGGCGAACACCACAGTTATTTCATTCTTAAATTGGGTAGGTATTGAGTTTTTAAGTGGAAATGGCTTAGGAAAGAAAAATCTTGCAATTTTGAAAAGTTTTGTTCGAATTACAAAGTGGTGAATATGGTGCGTCAAAATACTTTTCCTACATCGCTGAGATGGCATAGTGGTAGGCCTTGGGTCACTTGAGCGAAAGGCCCATGGTTCGAGTCCAGGTCATGGCTACTTTGTTTTTTCGATGTCAACCTCCTCATAGAACAAGATCGCCGACATTTTGCAAATTATGAAGCCATCAGAATTATACTGCAAGCTCAATGTATGCAAATTTAAAGAGATGGGAAGCTAGAATTTCAAGTCGTACTTCCACAAGGACACCGATATAAATAGTCGTTAGAAATGTAAAAAATGAAGCTCACAGCTTATAAATAAAGGCAATGCTTCGCATTTGCTCGGTCAGATGAGTACTCTAAAACTTACTTACCTCATCAGATCAGCTAGAGAATGGGCCACCGAGATGATATGATGAACTTTAACCGGCATTCCTCCAAGAGCTTTATCTTCACCCATGAGTGTAGCATGCGAGTCGCCTGAAATCATGATAATGTTGTTTTAAACTGTACAACAGGCTTATATCAACGCATTGTGAGTGCCAAAAATCTTTTAAATTGCTTTTGGGATGTTAACAAGCCAAAATGCTACTGTTTTAGCGACCAAATTTATGATTTTGTGCCATTTCTAGTAAATCTCATTTGGATCGAAACACAAGGAAATATTTTTATCGGGGCTATAAGCTTTGAGAAAATCAGAGCTCAGGAATAAATTCAAAATTTCACATAATCTCAGTGATGCAGCACGATCATGAACTTCGAATCCTGGCAAGCCGATCACTGTATTTGTTCCACCTGACGATAGTCGGGTTACCTGAAATGATACATGGTGTAAATTAAAGATTGTTGTGGTGATGCTTATAGCTATGCTAATAGCATGCTTTTCGAATTACTATGTAGCTAAAGCATAATCAAGACAATTTGTCGGACTTCAACACGTTCAATAATAGTGTTTCTTATTATGAAACAGGCTCTGGCAGCCAATCTATGCAGCCCTGTCTCTCCGTCGTTATTTGTACCTCAATGTGATTACTCAGTTTAATGAGCATAAATTAATGATAAACAAGCTTTCAAATTTGCTTTTTGGATATCAGACGGTGATCAGACTATTTAGACAAGGTACAACAGCTCCAAATTTTTACAGCATAAGATTGTAACAATATCCAGATCTGTCATGATTCTTTAAACACAAGGAAATATTATTATACAGGATATGATAGGAAAAACATCGCACTTCCTGATCAGAAAACCGATACTCTGTCTCCCACGTCGAGACCACTTGGAAGATGAGACATACTTCTTGCTAAACTTGAAGCTCATTTCTATCCCATATTTTGTCCCGCTTGGCAATAAAGTCGAGTGTTTCAACAAGCAAAGTACTTATACTTGATATACTTTGAAGTAGAGTTTGGGTTAAGGTGGAATCACTATCAACTATACCTCAGGTCCTCTGCCGTCCTGTCTCTAATTCGTGAGTACCTTTCAGCGGATGAATCGTCCTGCGTTCGAGGACTATCTGTCTCTGAGAACGCGCTGAGTTGCGCGCGCGTCCAGCGTCTCCTACTGCCCTCTGATTGGCCCATGTTTTGATGTCACGTGACCAAGTTTACTTGTGAGCCGGCGCGGATGTTCTATTCGATCCGCCAATTTCAAATACGCCGAGTTTAATAGTTCTAACCCTAACGCAATGAACAAAGAAAATCTAAAATAAATTCTATGGGAGGATGTACATTTTAAATCATATAATGGCCGTCTTAAATAATTATTCAAAATAATATTAGAATAATTATCATTTATGTCAGATTTAGATTTGGTCATTCAAATCTCTCTTGATATAAGTCTATTATTGAGATAACCTCAGGTGCCTTGTGTGTGATTCTGATTGATTAAGTTGATGTGAATTGGAGTCAAAATGCAATGTTCAATGTTGTCAGAGCGAGATGTTGTCAGACATTTTTATAATTTGATAGAAGAGCATTCAGCCTAAATTAATAAAACCTGGAATTATTTGCAGGAAGCTCGAATTCATGTATGCTCATGATTATAAAATATAATTCGATTCTTTTTTTTTCGTTTATAGTCAGGGGTTCTATTTCTATAGAGAAAAGTCTGAAGTCATCGACGTATTAGTTTTAGTTAATATAGTTAATCTTACATCTTACATCTGAACTTGTAATCTAACATCTTCAATTAACTGTACATCCAATCGATATTTTTTGTTGCAGTAATTTTCTGAATTACTCTTAATTTAATTACTCCGAATTTTGTTGTGGTAATTGTTGCAGTAATTTTTTTAATTTACTCTGAATGTGAATTTTTATTGAATCATTTAAGTGTTGATAAAATGAAATAGTTTATTTGTGCGTACAGTGATGTGCAATTACTAATCGCCGCGCACGAGAAATAGGCGGTTTAACGTCATCAACTCACTACATTATTATATGATAATGACGTCATCTCAACCGCCTATTTCTCGTGCGCGGCATATAATTTACGGTATTAACTATATGAAGCGGAAAACATGACAATACACGAAAGTTAGTGATTGGATCATGTTTCTCGTTGCACCCGTAGTTATTTCTTTATTTATTTTAATGTACAAAGTTGCAGTGATTCGATCAATTCATGTCTCTGTGTTTTTGAGTAATATTTATCTGATAGTAATTTTATTCTGATTTCTGTGTAAAGAATCTGGGAGAGATCATCAGTTCTTGTGTTAGCATGGCACGTTGTGTACCCTGTACACTGTACACTGTACAGTGTACACTGTACACTGTACATTGTACACTGTACAGTGTACACTGTACCCTGTATAGGGAGACCCTCTTTACACACACGGGTTATCGGGCATGTCAAATCGAATATATATTGTACAACGTTATTATATGCAATGTTATCCCACATATTTTGTTATAATAACATGTAACATGCACTGTAATTCTATACGGATCATTGTCATTTGTCACCTACAATATGTACACATCGGAACCTCCTGCTGCCTTTTTGATGTTTTGGTAGTTTCGTAATTCGTAACTAAAATTTAGCTATGGGTCCACCGGCCAACGGCCAACCGACTAGAAAATTTGCTGTTTCGGCCAATTGGCCGTTGGCTGTTTGGCCGTTTTTTTCGTTTTTTATCTCTGGTTTTGGCCAGAAGCATCTTAGTTGAAAGTTGTGGGAGAAAAAGTTGTTACAATTTCTATAACCGACATTTTTTTGCTAATTTGATTGGTGGGGCGTGTCAAATGTGTCAATTGAGGTCATTGAAACAGTCAAAATTTTCCCTTGTGGTTGAAGATGGCTCAAGCTCCATACATTTATATAATGCTGTTTTGAATGTTACAAAAATCAAAGAAAGAGAGAATTTTGAAGTTGCTAATGGTCCATGACAATGTGCAGTTCAGGTGGTGACCAATGACCATCCCTACTCTTTTAGCATTATAGTCTTATAAATCCATTCCAATATAGTCATATTGTTTTATCCCTGATGCCGTGCCATGCCTGGAACTATTTCCTGCTCATGTTAGAAACACTCAATTCTATTGACTGACTCCCTGCGTGTATATGACCTAGGGAAGTGGGGAAGACTATACCAATGACCCCCTGCTGCCCCACCGAACACCCGCCAACCCCCTGGTGTTTTTCATGTTCAAAATCACTCATGATAAGTGTCGAAACAATTATCAGATCTGAAATGGTTCAGTAAGGGTTCACCAGAGGTCAGCAGGGCAGGGGCTCAGTGGGGGCAGCAGGGTGTCGTAGGGTTCACCAGGGGGTCAGCAAGACAGCAGGGGTTCAGTAGGGAGTCACTAGGGACCTAAGGGGATAGTGGGGGTCACTGGAGGGTGAGTGGGGGTCGCCAGGGGGTCAGTAGGGGTTAGTGGGGGTCACCAGGGGGTCATTAGGAGTCAGCAGGGGTCAGTAGGAGTTCAACAGGGAGTCAGTAGGGGGTCAGCAGGGATTCACCAGGGGGCTAGCAGGAGTCAGCAGGGCGTCAGTAGGAATTCACCAGGGAGTCAGCAGGGGTCAGTAGAGGGCCAGCAGGGGGTTATTAGGGGGTCAGCAGGGTTCAGTAGGGGGATGAATTAGGAATCCATTGGGAAGGGGCTGCAGAACAGGATGAAAAGACTGAGGAAGAGACTGGGTAGAAGACTCAGAAGGAAGTTGAGGAGCAGTGGCTGATCTTGAGGAATTTGAGAAGGAGGCCAAGGTACTAAGGCGAGACAAGGGTAAGGAATGCATGGTGCTATAGTGTGAGGCAGATAGACTAGATGGGCTGGGGAACTTTCAGGGCTCAATAGGGCAGGGACAGGCGCTCAATGGGGGGGGGGCAGCAGGGGTTCACCACGGGGTCAGCAGGGGTCAGTAGGGGGTCATTAGGGGTCAGCAGGGGTTCAGTAGGGTGTCAGTTGGGGGATGGACTAGGAATCTATTGGGAAGGGGCTGCAGAACAGGATGAAAAGACTGATGAGGAGACTGGGTAGAGGACTCAGAAGGAAGTTTCGGAGCAGTTGCTGATCATGAGGAATTGAGAAGGAGGCCAAGGTACTAGGGCGAGACAAGGCTAAGGAATGCATGGTGCTATAGTGTGAGGCAGGGAGACTAGATGGATAGGGGCACTTTCAGGGCTAAATAGGGGCAAAGAGGACTTTACTGGAAAGAAGGGCAGTGGAATAATGGAGGCAGGAGGTCAAGCGGAGGGAAGCACTGCTGTTGTATTAGTAAATATTAGTTGTGGAAAGGTGATATTAGTGGTGGAAAGGCCCGGAAGTGGGAGCAGGAGTGGATTTTACTGGTTGCAGGGCCTTGGGGTTGACAGAATTCTGGGAAGCCATCGTTAGCTCCGATAGTCTAATGGCAATGTCAGGGTGAGTAATTCCTTGCAGGACTCTGTGCTGCAGTCTTAATTGGCAAGCCCTTTTATCAGAATCAAGGAGTCCTCATGCAAGGAGATTTCCTTTCAAGCACTCCAATACTTTCCTGGCCACCGAAAAATATTCAATACCTCTTGGGGAACCTACTGAGATGTTAACAGTTGCATTCTCCTGGTCTATGAGTTGCCAAAAGCACTAGACTACGAAAATGAGCTTTATTATCTTTAACACCACATTTTTTCGCGATTTCGATAATAAGTGTCTTCAAATGTACTCAGGTGTGTTCTTTGAACTATAACAAGCAACTTTCTCTCTGAGAGTTTTTTGATTGTACCCCCCTGAAGAGCGGTAAATATCAAAAATAGAAAAACGGCCAACCGGCCAACCGTCTAAAAATTTCCAATTTCGGCCAATTGGCCGATGGCCGAACTTAATCCATCTTATAACAACTACTTGTATTACTAATTATAGTGTTATTTTGGATCACCATTGATAAATAATTATACTGCATCTTAGGGTTTAAATAAACGTCACAACTTCACAAGGTTATTTAATGGTAAGTTGCATCATTTATATTATATATAAATCATATATAAATTATAATGAAATAATATTATTTTATATACGACTTGCCATTATTACTGTACCAACCGCAGCCTATATCTTAATAACTTAATAACCGAATTCATATCTCAATATATCTCAATATATATCCCGGGCATGATTACGAGCTAATTACCCAATTAGGGAAGGAGGGAGTATCTCCCATTTGTCCTGCACCTAAAATAGACGAATTAACGTCAATTGTTCGCCATTCTAAGGCCTGATAATGACGTCACGCCCAGATGCCTATATCACTGACATTTTGATGTCCACGGGATACATCTAAACATATTATATATATATAAATATTTGTATTGTGAAACGTTAAATATAATTTGATCTTCTAATTTGGTCTGTTGTTTAATGTAAAGTAAGTTACCATGAGTCATCCCGAACATATTGTTATTATTGCTCTTCCCCGGCTGCGCTACGTTTCAGTGTTCGTCCTCGCTCCTCGGTGCTTTTACAGTTCACATGTGTGTGGTACACTTTGTACTACACATGTGTGTGGTACACTTACACAATGTGTGTGGTACACTTTGTACTGCAGATGTGTGTGGTACACTTTGTACTACACATGTGGTACACTTGGTACTACACACATGTGTGTGGTATGAATAGTAGAATTGGGTAGCGTTATGCCTTCATCGTTCTTTTGTGTGTGTTTTTGATTGTAAGTTGTGGAGATCAATAAAAAACGTTGTTTACTTTGTACCACACACGTGTGTGGTACACTTTGTATTACACATGTGTGTGGTCCACTTCGAACTGCACAATCACCCTTGCCCAACTGATGAACCATCTTAGCCCGTGAGCACCAGTTTATCTTTCCTGGTCTTAAATTATTTTTAGTTTCAAGTACCCTTTTTACATGGATTTGGAGCCTTGTTCTTAGTTACTTCTACGTAACGCTTGAGCTTGTTCACCTACCTCCCTACTTATAATCATCGAGACAGTCCAGTTTAAATTAAAAATCTTTGAAATTATCTGGTAAACTGATCCATCTGACATTCCACCTAACATTCCACCTGACATATGGTGCCATCATGATTATGATGTGAGAATGTTCAATGAACACCAGATCTTTACACTCGACAGCATATTAAAATATTAGCTTAACCATAGAATCGCGAAATCTTCAAGACATTGACCAATCAGTGCGCGAATTTACGGCCAACTCGGGCGCTGATTGGTCAATATCAAATGGACCTGTGGGTAAACTGATACACCAGATCTCTATAGTCCTGGTAAGCTTTACTGACTGGTGTTTAACGAGGTAACAAACCATGAGATGTAACATATTATCATAGGTCATCATAAGATAATACACGGATAAAAACTGAAAATAAATTGATTAATTAATCTTAAATTCTTTATCTTACATCTTTTTTAAGAATTTTAATTTGTTTTTTTTTTATTTACAACTATTTTTACGAGGTACATTTTATTTTTTTATTAAACTTTTTTGTTCGTTTTTACTACCACTTTTTGTCGGTTTTCATCATCAGCAATGCATCGACAGGCAGCCTCTCCAGGCATCACCATAATACCACTCCACGGCACACCACAAATTAAGGAAGGGAAATGTATTTAAAGAGGGCGAGGAGAGAATAAAATATTACCATGACGTCAACTCCTCAAATAGAAATATTTGGTCGAGGTCAAATATTAATGTACCGCTTTCCAGTCATTTCTCTTTGTCATGGTACTGTACATTGAAAAATAGAAATTTCTCGGAATTATATCAGTACAAAAAAGGACTTATTGAATAATGACTTTCAAAACCTATTATGTAATATATCATGGCTATAATGGCATACGTGGAAGATAGGAACATCTACTAATTCCGAGATTATCTAATGACAGTTGCTGATCCGTACTTCTGTTATAAAATCGCCGTAGTTTCTGCAGCCCAAATTCTACATTTACTCTGTACAAGTGAGTGGCATAATATGAGAGGTAGTGTATAACCCACATTTCCATCTAAAATTGACAACTCAGTGTGCGAGTTGACCCAAAACTAGCATACTCATTGGTCATTTGGTCATGGTACTGAGTATAGTGTGTTGTGAGTACATAGTCTGACTCATAATCAAGAGGTCTCAGGTCAATTCCGTGCCATTCCCACTGAGAGATTAATGTCAAGATTTATAACCAGCCACACGGTTCACTCAGCCAAGGAAAGTGAGGGTTAAAAGAGGAGCTACTCATTGCAGCGAAGTCTCGGACGATTGAAGTATGGATTACACTCCCTTAACCGTCACTGGCTTGGTTACACTTGAATCCTTCGATTCCTGTCATTGGCTGTAAGGCTGCTGTACAAGTGGACACTGGGATGAAGTGATAGCAAAAAATAGGCTGGAGCGAACTTTTTATAGAGCCCAATACATCATTCCACCTTAGTGCAACACGTTTTGGCTGGTCTTATCCCAAGATATAAGTCTTGACATCTCACCCTTACCGATTTTGTCCTAAAATTTTGACATTTTAAGTGCACTTGCTGAAAATCGCGTACATTTCTTCAGAAAACTAGGGATATTCGAAATCTCATAAATTTCTATCTCTCTAGAGATCACGTTGTAGTTCTAAGCTGAGGCTGAAAGTAGACCTTGTGACGTCATCTTTTCTCCATTCCCCTGCATGAAGATGACGTCACTCATTCCCACACACACTCGCTTTCACACCTGTGTGACATGCTCATTATATCCCTCTCTCTCATAACGCATCCTGAATCTGGATTCTGGATATATTTGTTAGACTTACACGTCCTGCGGATTTAAAGTACATCTTCAGTATATCTGAGATCTGTTGTTCAAACTTAGGTTTATTTTCTTCCGGATATTTGATTAATTCTGATGAATTTGATAAATCAGATGCTATTTTGTGGACTGTTTTTGCAATATTTATTCAGTTATTACTGACTCGAATGTATCCCAGAATTGATACCCGTATAATCGTTGCTTCAATGGAATTCCCCCTGCTTCACCAGTAGCATGGCTAGTACCGAAGTCATGGAAAACACGCACTAAATTTGAATCTCCGGTTTAAGAGAAATATATATTTCAAAAACATGCAGCATATATCCTGACCCATATAACCGTAGATTTAGTTGATCTGTTGAAATTGAATTATCTTCTCTAATATGTTGTGCGATTCAAAATTCCGCAATCGAGCCTGTCGTAGTGTCGTTCGATTTCAAAAATATGCTCAAGAATTAAATTCTTAATAACTAGCTGAGGACTAAGTTTATTGAAATTGATATAGTCTATGCCAATTTCTATAGAATATTGATGTAGAATATTCCCAAATCGAAAGGGGATTTGTTCCACGGTGGTTTTTGTAAACATTCTTTACAAAAAAAACCCTGTGATATAAGAAAAACACAGTGGTTAAACTCCAAACTCGGCCATTTATCATCCGATTGATCTGGAACGAAGCATGCAGTGTATAAGTTTTAGTGTTACCCTGGCAACGGCAAGTCCTCGAGCTCACGTAACAGACTCGTCTCCTTCGAAAGGATTGCCGGACCCAATGTTCGACTCAGGGTCCCTCGGGCCCGCCAACCTCCACGGGGGGATATTACCAGCCCCTCATTTCGCTTTTTCATGCCACAAAAAGTATCGGACCAATTTGTTATCAAAGATTCTCGGAATCGAAGCAAGTTTTTAATCTCAATTTATATCTATTTTATATATTTCCGCTATGATCTGAGATATTGAGATAAGCACCTGAGCTCTATTAGAAACTATAATATCTATTATTTATCCAAGATCTGCTTGATCCGCTGTTTAAACACATATATCAATACATATGATTTTATTAGCTTGCTAAAATTTAGAAATTCGCGTTATACTTTACTTAATATTTTATCATGCTCAATTGCTCAGTTAAATGATGCACCTGTATTCTCTTAGCTACATATTAGTTACAGATCAATTAGCTCCTCATCCGCGTTAGCTGGTTATTTTATTTTGTAAAAGAAGAGCTTGAAGAGTTTTTAGTATATACTCATATTTTACGTTTTGCGTTTTGAATTTCGGTTGGTTGAATTTCATATCTCTGTGCAGTAGCAATATGATAATCAGTTATATATCGGCAATAATGTTAAAACTACCATTTCCACACTTAATTGACAAAAATAATAAATTCACTGAACCAACATTGTAATATAGAACAGCAGAAAAGTTTTAAATATATCAATATATTCCATGGATATTTTATTGAAATTCTTTTGATTCTATTGTTTCAACGCAAAAAGCTCAGTTACCCGAGGTGGTGAAAGTTAACAATTTCACCAATTGGAAAACAGGATGTGTTTTAAATCCAATATTTATAGAGCTATTCAATTTGGAAGGTTTCACATTGGCCAACAATTGAGTAGGTCTAGATGTTTTAGGGTTGGCAGCAAAACGTCTTCGTTGCGTTTATCTTTGCATTTTAACATTAACCATATCAATCGTCTTTGGAATATAATTTTTAGATGAATTGTTGAACCATCCTGCCCTTTTGACTTTTTAAAAACAATAATATTACCTGCTATGATTTTTATAGTTTTCAAACTTTCTCATTGTTCTGTAGGTTACTTACAATTTAACCTTTTCTACATATTCATGATGACTGATGAGGGATCGTTCACATTACATTACGTAATCACACAGGGTGAAGGGGTTTCTGAATGATTACGTTAAAAGTAATTGTTACAAATAAAACTTGATTACGAGAGGGAGGGGGGTTAAAATCGGCCAAAAATTGATTACGTGTACGAAATATGTGAACGATCCCTAATATGACGATCTCTAACAATTCTCGCCTTTTTCTAGCTAAAGTTTGAAGGAGATGGCAGCATGATTATTGGCCAATCCGACAAAAAATACCTCTACTACCTTGTCATCAGGTATGCAATGTTGTTAAATGTAGTTTTATGTGGTTAAGGGGCAGGGGGTCTTTGGGGTGGCGATGGCCAAATGGAGTTTTGGCTTGAAATGACGAGGGGAGCATCCTAGCTACCAGAAAAACTTCTTTTTCTAGCATGAGTTATGGGATTTTGAAAATCGGAATTTGCCCCATATTAGAGTGTGAGGGCAAACTTTACCTCAATTTGCCAAAAATGAACTTAAGAATTTATCTCCTCCCCTTAATTAAGAGTTTTTCCCACCTTTCAATAGAGATTAAGATCCTGCTGCAGTTGCAATTCAAAAATACTACCTCAAATGATCAATGCCATTGATTTTGTCTTGTACTGATGATAAGCAATTCTAATTAGTGTTTGTACAGAACGGCATCAATTAACTTTGTTAGTTGCTTATCACTTATTGAGAAATTGATGGCTCCCTATTCTAACCCTTTTGAAAGTGGTTAGAACCACTATTCTGTCTGATTCCATAGTTTCGTACTAAAATAATTCCACTTCCTTATTGGCCATTATTTAACCGGCCCTTGGTTTGGCAACTGCTTGCAAAATTTTTGTCCAAGGGGCCGGTTGAAATGGATCAAAAATGATTCGATTTTTGTCCATATTGCCGGTTAAAAAAGGACCAGTTAAAAAAAGGCCGGCTAAATAAAGGCCAATAAGGTATTTTTGAAATAGGAACTAGTAACCCCTTATTAAAGAAAGTGAATAATGATCCACGTCTTGATCATCTCCACTAACATGATATATTTCTGAACAGTAAATCTGTCTATCAACAGGGCGAAATTGTATAGCCTTCCTCTACCCAATCAGAATAAGTCTCATACGTATACTATATATATTTCCAATTACCCAGAGCACATGGTAAATTATTATAATTTGTAATAAATTTCATAAGTATCCCACAAATCGTAGGCGGTAACCTGTGACGTCATAGTCATGATCCAAAGTGGTGTGTTATGGCAGCCGAACCGCCTGTTCTGAAATGATTAGAAAAGATTACAGCTTCTCTGTACTGAATTAAATAAAATTACACTGTCCAGATATGCCTGGAGATTTATTATTATATGTTATGAGGGAGAGAGCTGACTTTTCAATTATAAAATGAATAATTTTGGTATCTTTTCAACAGGTTGATGAATATTAAATTTATATATAAAAGCTATATAGTTATTCTAAGGATTTATCCAATACTACTGTAATTTGTTAATTTTCTGTAATTTACGATGCGCCAAACTGAGCTATTTTGAGATGTCTGATCTACCTGCAATATATTACGAAATTTAGAATTTCCTTCCTCGATTTTGTGTCTCCGACCAGTATTCTTGAATTTGTTCTTTTGAATTGCACTTCCTGAAAATAGGAACTTAATACAAAGCAACATTAATTATTGTGTTATAATCAAAATTATAATTATCAATGAAAGATAGGAAAATATTTTGACAACTAAAAACTTAATTCTGTATTAAAAATGTACAAAAGATGTATGATCATTATAGCGAACAATGGTTAATTTTTTATCTTTATCTTCAGTGTAGTGTCCCGGACTTCTATCTTTAATAGTTTAATATACCTGAAGTGAAGCGAGTGGATGGGTTTTGTGTTGGTACCATAGATTAGGATGGTAAAATGTCAAAATGTGTGTATGTGTCGGCGTGTGTATGGGACTCTGCGTCGGCATCAAAAATTAGAATTGGTAGAATGGGAAAATGTAAAAATGTGTGTATGGATTTTGTGTCGGCGTGTGTATGGAACTCTGTGTCGGCATCATCAAAGATAAGAATGGGAAAATGTGTTACACATGGATTGTGTCAGCATGCACGTGCAGATAGGCAAACCTGTTTTCGCAGCCATTGTAAAATGTCTTATTTTCGTTTCCTGCTTTGTTGGAATTTGTTTCGCGAGTCCCCTGAACTTATGTTCTGATTGGAATTTTACGTCGCTGTAATGTTGTGTCTGACTTTCGGAAAATGTCCGAATTCGGAATCTTGTCCGACACGGATATCTGTCCGAATAGCTAATTTCAGTTGTCGGACTGTCAGACCAATGTCCGTGTCGGACAAATGTCCTAGAATCAATTAAAGTTTTTCATAATTTGAATTGAATGGGTCGGACAAGACGCTGTTTAGCAGTGCTAAGTGAGCTGTGTAGTACTAGCAGGCTGTACGGGCCTGCTAAGCTACTAGTAAATCAGATTAAACATATTATTATGTTGTGTATTCAACATTCTACTCAATAATGTACACTATAGGTGACGTCACATGTACATTCTAGCACTGACTTATAAGATAACAGATTGATGAAAACATTCTCAATAAACTCACAGATAATTTGAAATTTGATATCACTAGGCATAATGATAATAATATTATTTCGTTTAAAGTTCGGCATTTTCATAAATTGGGTGTGTACAGTGTACAGTCTACTTGACTTATTATATCGCTGTGAGAGAAAGGAAATTAATTGGATTAGCATGTTGTACTGTTGTGGAGGTCGCTTGTCGAGGATTGTATTGAAAACAACCGAAAGGGCTTGCCTCAAAAATATTACAGTTAAATAAATGAATTTTTATCATAATCATAATCACAGGTTTGTTGCCTGTTTGTTGCCTGTTTGTTGCCTATTTGTTGCATGTTTGTTGCCTGTTTGTTGCCTGTTTGTTGCCTGTTTGCTTGGCAGTTCTAAGCATGGGCCTAGAAACGCGCTTGTCTATTTTTCAAAGAGGTATTGATACTGGTACACCTCACTCAAATTATTTCACTCCTAGCTTATCTGGTCTGATTGGCTAGTACTATTTGTGTTAATTACAACAGGAAAACAATTTATCCTGACAGGAAAACCTAAAACACCGTAATTAAATTGATTCGTTGTGCCATTCTATGACATATATTGAGATTTATGACTTTTTGAACAATAGATATCTGTAAGACTGAACCAGCCTTTACTCCAAGGGGGTGGCTTTTCTCGATCTCTGTAGGAAACGACCAGTTAACTGAACCAAAACCGAAATACCGGTTAAGTTCCGGCGTTTCTAGCGAACCAAAACCGAAACCGTAACCGGATTTATATGGAAATGGTAACCGGATTTATATGGAAATGGTAACCGGATTTATTGACAAATGGTAACCGGTCCTCTGACTGACTTTCCTGCAGCCAGCTGCTCCAGGACGGACACAAGCAACAAGCCCACCAACTGGAGCAGGTTACCCTGCAGAGCAGAGGTCTTGTGAAACCCAGCGACAAACTCTGGAATCTCTTCTCTTCCTGCCTCCTCAGCGTCAATGAAGTGACCAGCTTCTTCAGTGCTAAAGGTGGGTACTGGGTGCCGGGTGGGCGTGGGTCTGGGTCTGGGTGTGTACGTGGGTCTGGGTGTGGACGTGGGTCTGGGTGGGTGGGTGTGGGTGGGTGGGTGAATGGATACCAAAAAGTCAAATAGGGGTTAAATTTATGGAAGTTATCTACCCTCTCCAAATTTATTTTATGCTATCAGAACGGTGATACCTACTTTGTTTTATATCATAACACATCGAAATTTTTCAGATGTCTCCGATTCAGGTCAGACTGAATCCTCAGTGAAAGAACACCCCACCTCTTCAGTTTCCACCCCTACCACATCACCCTACCGTTCCTCCCTTCCTCCAATGTCCTCTCCAAGCATCCCTTCCACCACAGTTCCATCTGTCACAGCCCTTCCTCTCCCTGCCTCTCTACCCACCTCTTCTCAGTCCACACATGAGGTGTCCAATTCCTCAGATTCAGGAGCTTCCCCACCAAACCCGAGCCATCAGAGTCTACAAGAGTCCCTGCAAGAGTTGCTGAGTAGTGAAGTAGTGCCAGTTACATCAGGTAATGTTCTGACGAAGGACTCTATCACAGAAGTAGTTCAGATCATCAACAACTTGTCCAAGCTGAATAATCCTTCGAATGTTGAAGATGGAGAGAATGCGGTTGTCAAGGAAGAACCCATGGAAGCAGACCCTGTGAAGATATCCCGAGCACTGGAAACACTGCAGCAAACTCTGAACGGAGTGACAGTTGTCAATGGTGAGGATGGTGGTATTGGAGGGTTGCCAAATGCCCTGGAAGGGACGCCTAACATGTTAAGTCTGAGTGTTGAGAACGGGGGACATGTTAATGTAGAAGATCTGAGCGCTGACTTGTATGAACACAGTCCAGGAATGCTGAAGCAGTTCTCCCTCGCAGATAAGCAACTCAAGTGTACTAAATGCGAGTACCTGACGTTCAGTAAAAGGGCCTTTACACTGCACTTACGAAGTCACGATGATGCACCGGTGAGGAAAGGGGAAAGAATCTCATTTGCCAAACACAACTACAGTGGCAACAAACTGGTGCTTCGACCTTATGCTTGTAAGCTCTGCAAGTACCGAGCTCCATCCCGGATACAGTTGACATTGCATGTCCGTACTCATACTGGAGAGAAACCCCATTCATGTCCTTACTGTGACTACAGGACGGCTCAGAAGGGAAATCTGAAGAAGCACATAGAATTTAGGCATGCCAAGACAGAGGACAACGTCCACACTTGCAACGTATGTGGGTTCAAGACTTCCTCCAAAATGCAGCTGTCCCTGCACATAACCTCCTCCCACAAGGAAGAACCGTCTTCTCAAGGGCTGGAAGAACCAGAGAAGAGATACATCTGCAAGTACTGTGACTTCAGGTGTGTTTGGGTGGGCAGTCTGCGGAGCCACATGTTTGATAAGCACCCTGATCAGATGGACAGGTCCCGGTCAGATCCGCCGGAACACAAGTGCACTCTGTGTGACTACAGCTCGCAGTGGCGAGGCAACCTCAAAACCCACATCATGAGGAAACACGCCGAACCAACACCCACAGACGGCTACTTCCACTGCAAGAGGTGCACTTTCAAGTGCAACAACAAGGACGAGCTCAGCTTACACTACGATATTCATGTATCTGACGAGCGACCGTATCAGTGCACTTTGTGTGATTACCGGGCTGGTCTCAAGAACACTCTGGATACCCACATGAAGTACAAACACAGCACAGAGAAACCGTTCAGTTGCAGTGTCTGTAGTTACAGGTGTGTCACCAAGGGGCAGTTAACTATACACCAACGAAAACACACTGGAGAAAGGCCTTACAAATGTCCCTACTGTTCGTATGACACGGCCCAACAAAGTAATTTGAAGTCCCATGTCAAGCATCGCCACCCACATCAAGAACAAGACATATTCAACTCTAGGCGAGGGAGGAAGAGAAAATACCCTTCGCCTTATCTGGATGACAATAGCAATACTTTCTTCAGTGCAGCTACCATGGCAACAGGACCTTTTCATGCTGACTACAGTGTCAGCAGTGACAGCTACATGACTAATGTCTGTGAGAATGAGAGTAGTGTGGCTCAGCATGGCAATGTGACTTCTGAGGATCAGCAGGACAAGACCAAGTTAACAATAACCCAGAGACCAGAGTTCAGTCAGGCAGGTTTTAAGCAGGATGCACCTAATTCTTCCAAGATGGAGGTGATGGTTCCTTGTGATAGTAGTAATAGCTCATAGGTTCTTTTACATTTTCATAGATCACAAGCTCTCAGTGGTTTGTAATATGATAATCCCACCAAACGATTATGACTCTGAATCTAATCCAAGTAAGCCAGAGATCCTGTCCAGCGATCAGATATCTCTGATAACAATTAATAACATCGATATATGAAATGTAGGTATGGACAATATTTTGTGTTATAATTTTTGAACTTTACATCCTTGCCTTGGCATTTGCAGGTTCTAAATGCACTGAGCTGAGGCAAATGTTGCTTTCCCTGAGACTCATTTATAATCGTGTTTATTTCAATGATAATTTAACATAATATGTTATACTAAAAGTAAACCATGCATAACATTTTGTATTTTTGAGTTTGTGTGTGCATTGACTTTATAAGGCTTTGGCATGTTGAAAACTGATAACTGATGAGTGTTTTGTGGTTTTGGAGTGCATTTATTTCTATGTTTGAGACATTCTGAGAGGATCCTAGAAATATCAAATACAGGTGTGAACGATGATTTGATGTGTTTTATTAAGTGGTGATAAGATAATTATGAAGATTTGGATGTGAATAAAGGATTGCCAAAATCAAATTCAAATTTTTCATACGAAAATCATGAATTCTGAAATCGGAGTATTACGCCCTCTTTGAAGTGAAATAATATTCTTTGATTTTGGCATACAGTTATATTCCTTATCAAATAGAATGGACATTGAATTTCTTGGTCATGTACTATGATGCTTATTCAGATATAATATGCAATGCCTCTTAATTATATCCAGTTAATTGATAATTCAGTGATTAACTAAAATTACATTTAATTCAGTAATTTCAAACTAACTTAAACATGAACGAGATACAAAATGCATATATAATGTATATTGTATTTGCTATATATTTGAGTTTATATTTTTTTAGGAAATGCTAACTGCATGGCAATATTATGTTTTAATTGATATCTTACATATAATCGGTACATATTTACCAGTTCACAAATACATATATAAATCAAATCTTTTAGCAGCTAGTTTATATTTTAGTTATATATAATGTAATCTAATGGTGGTTATACGAGACAATCAGACAGTTTGCTAACGTATGCATAATAACAGGCTACCCAACTTATTGAAGCATGTAGAGTACCTGAGTAAAGGGATTGTATGCATTAATCAGTGCAATTAACAATGAGTACAACCTTTCCAAAAGGTGCGTAGTGCGTACTTCTCATCATTAAATATAAACCAGCTTTTGTGATATATCATTTTCCTTAAAGCTAACCATTTATTGTGCACTTCATCATACAACCATCTAAATTTTATAAATATTAATCCTATGATACTGTGATAATACCTTATATTAATGGAAATAGGAAATTCAGATAATTCGTCTTCTACCCAAACTGAAGGCCGAAGGGTTTAGTAACGAGTAAAAAGGGCGAACCGTAATATTACACACGAGTGGTCGAAGGTCCCAATGTTATCTATCACATTGAGACCGAGGCTGAAAGCCGAGGTTTTTATTGCAAGGGTTTTTTCTTTTTACGAGTTAATGAACTGAATCATGCACAACAATTGAATTAAGGTTCAGTCATTTTTGACTCCTTGAATGCACCTAAACCTAACTTACCTGAATTCTAGTGGTCGTGAAATTACTCATGCATAAAAACCACTGTTATAATCCACCTGATATTAACCCATTGCAAGCCAGGTCCTATTTATAGTACCTTTACATTGGAGTAGTTACTGACATAGAGGCATGTAGTGAGCTGAATATGTGCTCCTTTTGTAAAACTTAGGTAATTTATAATTACCTTACAGCTCAACAATTGGTTAGTTTGACATCGTCAATTCGCCATTCTAAACCCTGGTCATGACTTCACTCCCCACCGTATGTTACCCATGTTAGGGTTGTAATTGAGTAATTGCACTGCCCCCACAGTAACTAATTGACAGTGGGGGCAATTAGTTAACCTTGTAATTATCATGTGTCCTGACGCTACGTCTATTGTATGTTGTGAGGATAGATTCTAGACAATGTTTTGTTATAGTTTTCCCTCAGTTAATAAGGTTGCCACTCATCTTGCGGGAGATTGGTGCCATGTTATAAGTGCTGCCCTCTTTTTGTAATTGCTTGGTGACGTCACTGATATATTGTTTTCCGAGTATCTCAGAATAGAATATAAAGTTTACTTCAGATAGTTTTCCCCCAAACAAAGGAACAATTGATCTAGGCCAGCGTAACACACCGTTGTCCCTGCTAGGGAAAACCTTTTTGTAACTTACGTAAATTTTTTTACATAAGTTACAAAAAGCATTTGAATGGTTTTGCAAGCTCTCCCTATTAACAAATCAAATCAAGTAATTAAAAGGGGAAGGGAATGCTATGTTTGGGTATTGCCAACTAAAAATAATCTGAATTATCTGAATTATGATTTGCTTCATATCAAATTATTAATTTATGGGTATTATACAGATTATAATGGTGAAGCCCATTACTCCTTACATATTGTTGAAATGCTCTACCTTAGTACACCTAAGAACGGCATCACGTAATTGGCGCGCACTTTAAGATCGGCGCACTTTATTAGTGCGGTTTTTATGACTTGAGATCGAAAACGATAATCGATATGGAATTGAGAACCGAAATATGTATAAAAACGAATTCGAAAAACGCAAAATTCACGAAATTGTTCACTTAATTTCATGTGCACTTAATTACTGTACACTTAATTAGTGCGGTTTTTCCCAAACCGCACTAATTAAGTGACGCCGTTCTTAAGTGTACTAAGGTATATCAAACCCAGATTATTAACTATTTTATGTGAATGATGATTAAATTTCCATATAATTGTGAAGTACTTAATAAATCATATAGCATCATCTTATATATGATGGGACACTGAAATAGGTTCACTTTAATTGTGTTACTGTTAGTTTTCATTTTTAGAAGTATGATGGGTAATAAGAGACGTTGGACACTTAAATTCTGGTATGGAACTCTAAATTTATGGATTGAAGCTTTTGTTGATCAGTAAATTATATTCTAGCTTTATTACTATTGATAACACATTGATATCAACGGGCCATAGGCTTACACTTACCCACAAGTCCTCTTGACACTGACCAATCAGCAAGTGTGTCAGAGGCATGGAGATTTCGGGGTGGGTATAAGCTAACACGCCGCAGATGTTAATAATGAAAGAGAAGCTGCGAGTGTGAAATTAAACCATTCATCGAGCCAAGGTTTTGATTCAAATATAGCTCCCATGATGCAGACGTTTTAGCGCAAGTTATTTTAGTGCGTGTAAATATTATATAGTCATAGAAAGCGTTATAATTGATGCATTGGATGTTGTAAAATTAAAAATTTCCCTTTTTCTATGCCATTCATTCAATTTATTCCCGCCCTGGCCAGGGCGGTAACCCCGGCGGGAAAGAAATTGAGGACCGGGACCTATCTAAAACGATTTGTTGTAAAATTTTAGGTCTAAGATAACATTTTTATTGGTACACGACATGTACATAAACTTAAATCGCGTGCTACAGAGACGGAACTGACCAGGATATTGCCTCTTTGTAAATAGGGATGAGAAATAATGGACCAAATTGTGGTGCACGTTAGTTTACGCGGAAGTTTTGTAGAAATTATGGAATTCAAAGAAATTGATATTTACACGGGATTTTTATCTTGATAACGTTGAAATAAGGTCAAATACGACTAATGCACGTGAAATTAGAACTGGTTATTTCAAATGGTTTCAATATTTCAGCTCGTGAGTTCACGTGGACGTTTTTAGGAATCAAGAAATACACCAATTTTGTTAATGAATACAAAATATACTAACAAGGCTTCCGATTGCATAAAGGTGTGTTACGTAGATTCTAACTGCGTGAGGACTAGTTACATGAGTTTCAAAACTGCGTTTCGGTAAGTTACGTGGGTTCCAACTGCGTACATCTGTAAAGATATTGCCACCAAAACCGTTAGACGGTTGGTCTAGTAACCCCCTGCGAGGTTGGATGTGATAACGGGATCTTAAAATGAGACAAAATGGACTGACCCTGCACCCAACCTCGAAGGGGATTACTTGACCAACCGTCCAACGGTTTTGGTGATACATCCTGGATAAAAACAGAAATTGTTACACGTTTTTATACACTTTCACTGAATTTCATATCATAATTTGCATCTACTTTAAAAGTTTAAAACTGATTATATAGCATATAATAATATACTGTGATAATTGTTAAAAGAATTAAAACAACTTATAGAGTTGCTGGTTTGAAATATAAGTTTGGTAAATTTAAAGTTAATTAAAAAGGTAATAAAATAATTTTGTCCTGTGCTAATTTGGCGCTCATGATATAATATAATTATGATAATTTTGTTTTATTTTTACTAAACGTTAAAAAGATTAGATTTTGATGAGCCTTTGGGTAAATTTTTGGCGTGAATATGTTTTTACAAGATATATATTGTTTATTTTTATACTCGGTGTAATGCAAACCCCAATATTCAATGTCTAAAAATCTCTCTTTTTTATTTATTACGAGTGAACCGTTGTTAATAAATTTGAGATGTCATGTTAGGAAAGGAAGATCTTTTTAAATTGGTGTAATCATGCTTTCACTGATTAGTAAATTGAGCCACTAGTATAATTTATGAGTGAATTTTGAAGGTATATTTCTCTCGTCTCAATGTGAGTTAATGCTCATTTGACCTGCGTGATATTAAGAGATTGTTGAATTGCTAAATTAAACAAGTATCCAGGACAAGTTGTATAACCAAATATTACAATGGAGTTGAAAGGGCTTTCTGCTCTTGTTTCCGGCACCAAAACGACCGAAAAATACCACAAAAGTTATGACATTTTATTTTCTGGAGCTTTTTTCAACGGAGCGGTCAATCTTTATTTTCAGTTCCCAGAAATGCTGTTACCAACGACCTTGCAATCGAAAAAATCAGTGCTCAATCATGATTCACAAATTCCAAGAATTTGAAGCCTGGAGCCTTTTTTTCTTTTCTCTGTAATTGACCTAAAAACTTGCCCGGCTCTTGCCGAAATTATACCATCAAAATTATCCTATGCCTCTTTGACTTTGCTAACATTTCATCTGTTTGACCCGCTAAATTTTATATTCTGTATGGCTTGTGAATTGTAGGATATTAAATGCTGCGCACGAGAAATAGGCGGGTAGGATGACGTCATTATCATAGCTCAATGTAGTGAGTTGATGACGTTGAACCGCCTATTTCTTGCGCGCACCGTATAAAAACAGCCTGTTTACGGAACGTTTATCCAATTAAAAGGTGCTGGAATCATTAGTTGAAAATATATTTTCAAGGATTGAAAAGCAATTCTTTAGCTTGTATCTTACTCGTAGTATATATATTATAATGCCAGTCTTATAAACAATCATGCTCTTTGTTCTCATAATTACTTTGACATAATATAAAGTGAATAGATCCTGCAGGGTGATATGTTGAGATATTATAGCAGTCGGGAAATTCTAAAAACAACGCAAAATCGATAATTTTATCATGTCAGTATTTATTTCGTCGTTTTGACCTAATCATTCATCGATTTCAACTGAAAAGGCTCAGGCTGGATCACATTTTTAGTTTTTAAACACGACTATCGGTTTGCTGATGTGGGGGGTAAGGCAAACTTTTGCAAACCTTTCCACTTTTTTTGGAGTTTGCCATAGTTTGCCCAAGTTTGTCATAGTTTGCCTTACCCCCTCCTGATGTCAAAGCGACCCAGCCACATGCTCACCAATCGTTAAAACCCTGTCGGATCTAATACACTTTATTAGCTCTTATTGAAATGTAGCCTTTAATCAGGGGCGTAGCCTGATATCAGGGGCGTAGCCTGATCAGGGGCGTAGCCTGATATTTTTGAAAAAGATGCGGTGAGTTACATTGAAACCTGTTGATTTTTATTTTTCTTGGCTCAAAGCTCTTATCGTACAACAAACTTTTTATAAGTTGTTAGTCAAAAAGGGGAGGCCTGTGTCGCCTTCCCCCTGGCTACGCCCCTGTCCCTGATGTGATATTATGCTTTAAACTATTAAACGTCTTCCTCAGATATATAATGATAAATGATATACATTGCTTTTACTTTGAAATCATCAACACCATATGTAAGTTATTACGATCCAATAGAACTCTCTGCTATTACATTCTACTTTTATTATATTTGATAGAAATTCCCGCTGTTTTACTCTACATTTACATTTCATTTTTCTAAAAAAATAGTTTACTGTAAAAAAAGAAATTATAAATGGGCCCTTATTTATTAAACGGACCAAATGTTCTTTTCAAAACCAATTGACATTTTAAAGGGTTAAGTAACGAGTAAAAAGTGCATCCGTGATTTTACACACGAGTATTTAATATCGCATTGTAAAGGTTTGCACTTTTTGCGAGTTCCCTATTAAACTGAAATATGGACCGACCATATTCGTTAAAAACTTCCACAGTAGGAAGTTTAAATGGCTCCCATAAACAACTCAATCAATGTAATTTAATTTAAATAATTTCCACCGTAGGAAGTTTAAATGGCTCCCAAAAACAACTCAATCAATGTTATTTGATTTAAATAATTTCCACCGTAGGAAGTTTAGATGGCTCCCAAAAACAACTCAATCAATGTTATTTGATTTAAATAATTTCCACCGTAGGAAGTTTAGATGGCTCCCAAAAACAACTCAATCAATGTTATTTGATTTGACTAATTTCCACCGTAAGAAGTTTAGATGGCTCCCAAAAACAACTCAATCAATGTTATTTGAGTTAAATAATTTCTACCGTAGTTAGTTTAAATGGCTCCCAAAAACAAAAACGACTCAATTAAGGTAATTTAATTTAACTAATTTCCACCGTAGGAAGTTTAAATGACTCCCAAAAACAAAACAATCAATGTAATTTAATTTAACTAATTTCCACCGTAGGAAGTTTAGATGGCTCCCAAAAACAACTCAATTATTGTTATTTGATTTCAACCGTAGGAAGTTTAAATGGCTCCCAAAAACAACTCAATTAATGTAATTTAATTTAACTAATTTCCACCGTAGGAAGTTTAAATGGCTCCCAAAAACAACTCAATCATTGTAATTTAATTTAAATAAAACAACTCAATTATTGTTATTTAATTTGACTAATTTCCACCGTAGGAAGTTTAGCGTATCATGTGAGAATGAAGCTGGACAGTGTCCCTCTGCCAACGGAGAAGCAGTACCTTTACTACCTTATTATCAGGTACCTTTACTACCTTATTATCAGGTACCTTTACTACCTTATTATCAGGTACCTTTACTACCTTATTATCAGGTACCTTTACTACCTTATTATCAGGTACCTTTACTACCTTATTATCAGGTACCTTTACTACCTTATTATCAGGTACCTTTACTACCTTATTATCAGATACCTTTACTACCTTATTATCAGGTACCTTTACTACCTTATTATCAGGTACCTTTACTACCTTATTATCAGGTACCTTTACTACCTTATTATCAGGTGGGGTCTTGGCCAAAGTGGAGTTTTCGGCTAGAAATGATAGTGGAGCATCATAGCTACTAGAAAAACTTAACGTAATTACTAATTTGCCTGTAATTACAATATGCGCGCAAACTTCAATCACGATTTGCCAAAAATAATCTTAGAAAAAAATCTATCTCCTCCACATTTTTTGGAGAATCGTCCTGAAACTTTCCAGAGATGTTCTAGGGTTCAAAATAAGGAGATTTGTCCAAGGGATTTTTGTTTCATGCCACAGAACCGAAAATATTCGATTTTGAATTTTCGCGCTTCCGTAAAGTGTTTCTGGTTGCTATCATGCCCCTCTATCATTTCTAGCCGAAAACTCCATAATTTGGCCATCGACATTCGACACCCTTTTCCGATTCTTCTAGGTTTTTTTCCTTCGTCTCCCCGCTGTACACACTGTACAGTGTACATGTGTACATGTGTAGAGCAATTAGCTAATGATCACCTAAAGTACAGTGCAGGTATAGTGAACATGTGTAGAGCAAATATCTAGTGATAATCTAAAGTACAGTGTACATGTGTACATGTGTAGAGCAATTAGCTAATGACTGGCTAATGTTAAATGATGCTCTGCATCTGCACTTGTCACGAACTGTTTTAACACAGATTCTTGAAGTACATTGCAATCAGTCAAAATTTCTTGAGAGAGTGAACAAGAGAGCCGATATTTTAATATTTTGCGAATCTGGACCCTCCGAAGGTGACTGATATGATACCAGATGGCCCCGGGTTAACAGAATCTACTCGGGGCATTTCCCCGGGGTAGCAGAGTTTCACCGGGGCATTTCCCCATCCTATCTTTGTAACCCCTCCCTCCCCATCCCTCAGTCAGTTATATAGAGATGGGTACATGGAAGCGGGAATGCGCCTCGAGATGAGTGTCCTCGAATCAGCAGGTATTGATTTACTATACCATATTCATACCATAGATTCATACCATGTTTATACGTTTATACCATCTTAATACCAACTTTATACCATCAATTCATACCAACTTTATACAATTCATTCAAGGGAATAAGTGCTCAGCGGTCAGCCCGATGCCGCCCCTTTTACGCCCCCATAGTGCCATGGATGTACTTTGGACACCCCTCCTGTAACTTATAATTCCTCTACTTCTAGAAGATTTAGTACTTTCTAGAACTTCCTTGAAGTTCTTCAACTAACAGAATTTAATCATAATGCTAAATTTTAAATGAAAATTGGGAAATTTATGCTGTTTTCATCATGCAGAACCTACCTTTTGTTTTAACCCCCTTTGGTCTTTTCCTTAAGACCAGTTATCGTTTCAAGCCCCGGGGTAGAGAAATAAACCACCACAAAATACCAGGTCTTGTAATATTCCTTTTAATGAAATTCCTTTTCCAGGACAAGTGTTACCTAGCAACCGGCTAAGCAGCATTCTATCGGAATGTCTGCGGAGTTTCAGTGATCTGACTGATTATCTCTCCACCAGAAATAGCAATGGTATGTTGAACTATTGAGCTAAACACAGCTATAAAGCTCTTGACACCTAAAACCCCATCTACACTTTTATCCTTAGCGAATCTCCCCCAACGCCCCTCTAACCCCCATTATCCCCTCTAACTCCCAACACCCCTCTTACCCTTATTAACCTTTTATCCCCTCTAACACTAATGCCTCCCCTAACCCCCAATACCCCCTTTATACCCCATTATCCCCTCTAACCCCCATTATCCCCTCAAACCCCCAATGCCCCCTCTAACCCCGTTGACACCCTTCTCTAATCCCCAATGCCTCCCAGCTTTGAAGCCGTTGACACCACCCTCGCCCCCCTCGTCTCTGGTGAACCCCCTGCAGCGGTCCCCCCTCACCACCTCCAGGAAGAGACTCCACTCAGGACCAGCCACTACCTCCTCCTCCTCCTCCTTCTCTACCTCCTCCTCCTCCTCCTTCCCTGCCCCTTCCCCTCGTAACCCATCGGTGAGAATTATTATCATTATGTTGTCTTAGACACTAACAAAGTAATAATATTATGATAATTTTGCAAAAATTTGGTTCACATCATAAATTGTAGACCAGCCAATTTATAGACCAGCTAATTCATAGACCAGCCAAAAGCAGCAATAGGTGGAAATATTTTTTAATGTCCCCTCGTAACCCATCGGTGAGAATTATTATCATGATGTTGTCTTAGACACTAATAATAATGATAATTTTGCAAAATTTTATTCACATCATAAATTGTAGACCAGCCAATTATAGACCAGCCAATTCATAGACCAGCCAAAAGCAGCAATAGATGGAGGTATTTCTTTATGTCCTTCCACCTAAAGATTAAATGCTGCCCAAAAAGCAGACCTTATAAGTACTTGTATAGCTGTTTGTTTACGAGAACTTCCTCCTACAGTCAGCAAACAGTAACAAGTACACTAATTCCTAACACCCCCTCCAACTCACGATACCCCCTCTAACCCCCAATACCCCCTCTGAATCCCAACACCCCCTCTATCTCCCATGATACGCCCTCTAACTCCTAGTACCCCTCTAATTCCCAACACCCCTCTATCTCCCATGATACGCCCTCTAACTCCTAGTACCCCTCTAATTCCCAACACCCCCTCTATCTCCCATGATACGCCCTCTAACTCCTAGTACCCCCTCTAATTCCCAACACCCCCTCTATCTCCCATGATACGCCCTCTAACTCCTAGTACCCCCTCTAATTCCCAACACCCCCTCTATCTCCCATGATACGCCCTCTAACTCCTAGTACCCCCTCTAATTCCCAAACACCCCCTCTATCTCCCATGATACGCCCTCTAACTCCTAGTACCCCCTCTAATTCCCAACACCCCCTCTATCTCCCATGATACGCCCTCTAACTCCTAGTACCCCCTCTAACTCCCAACACCCCCTCTAACTCAAAATATCCCCTCTAACTCCCAACACCCCCTCTAACTCCCAATACCCCCTCTAACCCTCTAACCCCCAATACACCTAACTACCAATACCCCCTCTAACTTTCATTATCCCCTCTAACCCACATTATCCCCTCTAACTCCCAATAACCCCTCTAACTCCTAATATCCCCTCTAACCCCCAACACCCCCTCTAACTCCCAACCCCCCTCTTACTACCAACACCCCCTCTAACTTTCATTACCCCCTCTAACCCACAACACCCCCTCTAACCCCCAACACCCCTTCTAACCCCTCCTCCTGACAGCAAACAGCAACACCCCCTCTAACTCCCAGTACCCCCTCTAACCCCCAATACCCCCTCTAACCCCCAACACCCCCTCTATCTCCCAATGACCCAATACCCCTCTAACCCCCAGTACCCCCTCTAACCCCCAACACCCCCTCTAACCCCTAATACCCCTTCTAACCCCCAACACCCCTTCTAACCCCCAACACCCCTTCTAACTCCCAACACCCCTCTAACCCCCAACACCCCCTCTAACCCCTCCTCCTGACAGCAAACAGCAACAAGCACCGTGTTCCCGGGCTTCCCTCCTTCCTCCGAAGGGGTCTACACTTCCTCCTCCTCCTCTCTTTCTACAGAACAACTCACTGAGGACACCTCCAGGGTGGGGACTCCCCGGGAGAACGTGAGGTCTCAACTTTCTAAGGTGAGGAGAATGTGTAATTTAATCATTATGATTCTCAGATTTGTCTGAAAACACAAAAACTGGAGACATTTTCAATTTTTGATTGAGTAAGAAAAATCCAGCATCTTAGGTTGAGTCTGCGCCATCTTCAAAAGAAAAACCTTACAGGAACTAGAGGAAATCTGCAACGAGACCGAGGCCGAGTTTGAAAAAAGGTCCGATTTTGGCCGAGGCCGAGTACTCGGTCGTTTACTGATTTGGTGCAATTTCGTAGCCACTATTATTTCCCAGGAACTAGAGGAAATCTGCAACGCTGCAGTTGCTGATGTGAGACCGGACCCAGTCCCCACAAAGACACCAAGCTCTGTTCGACTCGACCCCTCACCTGCTAAAGATCCTCTCCATCACCATACAACCACGCAAGGACATCTCCTACTGCTGCAATCCTAGTCGAAACAGGTAGTTGGGATCACTGGTTTCTGGAAAAATTTCTCATTGGCCATGTTACTCAATTTTCGGTCTTTTAGCGAAATGGCATCGTTTTTGTTTGGGATATTTGGGCTTTTCTGTAATGAAAAAAGTCAAAACAGGGTTTAATTTTTCTAGGTTTTATGGGTTTATCCGGTGTTAATAACTGTTGTCCCCCACCTTGGTTTCTCTCTAAAATCATGACTGACTTCATTATATCTTTTCCACCTCGCCCCTTCTAACAGCACCTCTCCTCTTCACCCCCCATTGCCTTCTAACACCACATCTCCCTTAGTTCCAACTGCTGCAGTCAGCAGACAGACATCTGCCACCTCAGTCGACCCTACCACCCCCTCCCCAACCGTTACAACCCTCGACAAGCTAAAACTCGATCCTGGTGGCATCGCTGACACCCGTATAAAGATCGAGCCCGGTGTCGAGATTAAGATCGAGATGTCCGACTTGGAGGAGGCAGTGGATTCGGGTCTGACGGCTGCTTTGCTCAGCAAATCTCCGTCACTCGATCCGAGCAGTGATGTTCTGAACCACAGGTGCGAGCTTCTGGTTACTTCTTGTCTTTTCTCTCTCTTTTTCCCAGAAGAGAGGGAGAAGACTATATTCGGCGTATTAGAAATTGGCGGATTGCTCGGATTTTCCACAGCTTATCGCGTGATCACCTTCGTATGTGATAGCAAATGGAACAATCAGATGGTTGTATCTGACGTTGACAATATCAGGTACAACCATCTGATTGGTCCATTTGGTATCCAACAATAAGGAGATCACGTGATATATCACGTGATTTTCCACAGCCTATCATGATAGTTTTTGGAAAATCATAGCAATCCGCCAATTTCTAATACGCCGAATATAGCCTTCTCCCTCTCTTTTTCCCAGAAACGTGAGCCTAAAAATGGAATTTCCGTTCTCTCCTTTTTCCATTCAATTCCAGTGGTATTGCTCGTTCCGACAGCAACATTCTGGGCAATAACTTGATGTTGAATTCGTCCGGTTTTGATGTGAATGCTGTGTCACATTCATTATCACAACATATTACCCCATCGACAGAATGAAACGATTAACACACGGACACTGTAAATTCCTTTATTTGTCTACCATAATGCCAAACAAATTCATAAATCACCAAAAATGCCCTCCTTACCTCCTCTTAAAATGATAATTTATGACAGTTGCGTATTTGTAATACTATCGATATTACACTATTACAGACGATACATATGCATATCCAAGCTGATAATTTATGTCGCCTCGACTGGACTGAATTTTTTTTTTATTTACTGAAAAGCGATTCCTTTTGATGACCGGGGCAATATGGATGTGAAGTTTGAATAACAAATTCCTCACACTATACGCCACGCGGGAGATATAGGCGGGTAGGATGACGTCATTATCATAATATCAGTATATCATGATGTAGCGAGTTGATGACGTTGATCCGCCTATTTCTCGTGCGCCGAGTATAACCCTTTCACTATAATCCCAGTGAGAACCCGTGCAGTAGCGCTAACTCCACAACGACTGCCACTGACGAAGCAGCAAAAACCCTGCTCGACAATCTGAGCAGCATATCCAATATCAGCGAAATCGGGGATATTTCCGAGCTGACACAGAGCATCGTGGAGAGTTTAGTTCAGGTTAGTGGATTGTCTACAGTCTAGGTGTGTGGATGTGGGGTTTCATTATGTGGAGAGTTTAGTTCAGGTTTGTGGATTGTCTAGGTGTGTGGATGTGGGGTTTCATTATGTGGAGAGTTTAGTACAGGTTTTTGTGTTGTCTAGGTGTGTGGATGTAGGGTTTCATTATGTGGAGAGTTTAGTTCAGGTCGGTGGATTGTCAAGGTGTGTGGATGTGGGGTTTCATTATGTGGAGAGTTTAGTTCAGGTTGGTGTGTTGTCTAGGTGTGTGGATGTAGGGTTTCATTATGTGGAGAGTTTAGTACAGGTTAGTGGATTGTCTACAGTCTAGGTGTGTGGATGTAGGGTTTCATTACGTGGAGAGTTTAGTTCAGGTTTGTGGATTGTTTAGGTGTGTGGATGTGGGGTTTCATTATGTGGAGAGTTTAGTTCAGGTTGGTGTGTTGTCTAGGTGTGTGGATGCAGGGTTTCATTATGTGGAGAGTTTAGTTCAGGTTGGTGGATTGTCTAGGTGTGTGGATGTGGGGTTTCATTATCGTGGAGAGTTTAGTTCAGGTTGGTGTGTTGTTTAGGTGGGTGGATGTGGGGTTTTCATTATGTGGAGAGTTTAGTACAGGTTGGTGTGTTGTTTAGGTGTGTGGATGTGGGGTTTCATTATGTGGAGAGTTTAGTTGGTGGATTGTCTAGGTGTGTGGATGTGGGGTTTCATTATCGTGGAGAGTTTAGTTCAGGTTGGTGGATTGTCTAGGTGTGTGGATGTGGGGTTTCATTATCGTGGAGAGTTTAGTTCAGGTTTGTGGATAGTCTAGGTGTGTGGATGTGGGGTTTCATTATCGTGGAGAGTTTAGTACAGGTTTGTGGATAGTCTAGGTGTGTGGATGTAGGGTTTCATTATGTGGAGAGTTTAGTACAGGTTGGTGTGTTGTCTAGGTGTGTGGATGGGGTTTCATTATGTGGAGTTGGTTCAGGTCGTGTTGTCTAGGTGTGTGGATGTGGGGTTTCATTATCGTGGAGAGTTTAGTACAGGTTGGTGTGTTGTCTAGGTGTGTGGATGTGGGGTTTCATTATGTGGAGAGTTTAGTTCAGGTCGGTGTGTTGTCTAGGTGTGTGGATGTGGGGTTTCATTATCGTGGAGAGTTTAGTTCAGGTTGGTGTGTTGTCTAGGTGTGTGGATGTGGGGTTTCATTATGTGGAGAGTTTAGTACAGGTTGGTGTGTTGTCTAGTGTGGATGTGGGGTTTCATTATGTGGAGGTTTAGTTCATTATGTTTGAGTTTAGTTCAGGTTGGTGTGTTGTCTAGGTGTGTGGATGTGGGGTTTCATTATGTGGAGAGTTTAGTTCAGGTTGGTGTGTTGTCTAGGTGTGTGGATGTGGGGTTTCATTATGTGGAGAGTTTAGTTCAGGTTGGTGTGTTGTCTAGGTGTGTGGATGTGGGGTTTCATTATGTGGAGAGTTTAGTTCAGGTTGGTGTGTTGTCTAGGTGTGTGGATGGGGTTTCATTATGTGGAGAGTTTAGTTCAGGTTGGTGTGTTGTCTAGGTGTGTGGATGTGGGGTTTCATTATGGAGAGTTTAGTTCAGGTTGGTGTGTTGTCTAGGTGTGTGGATGTGGGGTTTCATTATGTGGAGAGTTTAGTTCAGGTTGGTGTGTTGTCTAGGTGTGTGGATGTGGGGTTTCATTATGTGGAGAGTTTAGTTCAGGTTGGTGTGTTGTCTAGGTGTGTGGATGTGGGGTTTCATTATGTGGAGAGTTTAGTTCAGGTTGGTGTGTTGTCTAGGTGTGGGGTGGAGAGAGTTCAGGGGTTTCATTCATTATGTGGAGAGTTTAGTTCAGGTTAGTGTGTTGTCTAGGTGTGTAGATGTGGGGTTTCATTATGTGGAGAGTTTAGTACAGGTTTGTGGATTGTCTAGGTGTGTGGATGTAGGGTTTCATTATGTGGAGAGTTTAGTTCAGGTTAGTGTGTTGTCTAGGTGTGTGGATGTAGGGTTTCATTATGTGGAGAGTTTAGTTCAGGTTAGTGTGTTGTCTAGGTGTGTAGATGTGGGGTTTCATTATGTGGAGTTTAGTTCAGGTGGGTGTTGTCAGGTGTTGGATGTAGGGTTTCATTATGTGGAGAGTTTAGTTCAGGTTAGTGTGTTGTCTAGGTGTGTGGATGTAGGGTTTCATTATGTGGAGAGTTTAGTTCAGGTTGGTGTGTTGTCAAGGTGTGTGGATGTGGGGTTTCATTATGTGGAGAGTTTAGTACAGGTTTGTGTGTTGTCTAGAGGGGTTATTCATAAGAATGAGACTGAGACTTAAGCCAGAGACTCAAATCCGAGACTCAAAAAAGTAAGTCAAAAATTTTGTATTCATAAACACGATCCAAGCCGTGAGTCTCTGGCTCATGGCTTGGATTTCAGCGAGTCTCGGATCATTGACTCATAATAATGGCTCATTGGCTCAGTCCTTTGGATCACCGGCTTAAGTACCGGATTACTGGATTATGAGTCTCGGCTTGCCGCGCATTGAGTCTCGGCTTGCCGCGCATTGAGTATCGGATCACGGGATTTTGAGTCTTGACTCAGTGGATTGCACATTTTGGCTTCTTTTTTAAGTCTGCGAAGCTGAAACTCAATTTTTTGGATCATTCGGCGGTACGGCTCAGTGTCGGCTCACTAAAAGTAACAATAAACTCATAAGCCTGCTAGATAACTGCATGATCGAAACGGGTAAATTGACAAGTCTTATATCACCTATCATAATTTCGTAAAAGCTGAAATATTAAAATGTGACATCATCATCGCGTAAAGGTAAATCCAACAAATAAATTCAAAAGAACGACGATCAAATGTAAAAGTTGAGGTCTAAATAGCTAATAGCACGGATGGAGCAAACATAGATCACTTCGACGATTAAGTTGCACGGCTATTCTGGACTCAAATGTCTATGAAAGTTTGATACTGTCGAAAACAAAAAGAAAGCACGCTACTACCAAGCATTTGATAAAAATAAAAACAAAACAAACATGGTAACACACGGATGGAGTAATCAACCGCGTCTGAGTGGCACCACTTATATACCATAGTGTTCCTTATCTCTATTTTACCTTGTGTTACCGTATATACCGTTTATATACCGTCGATAAAATGTGCGAAAACAATCGTGATTGAAATGAACGTGATGGAAAGTGGAAACGAAGATAAACTACGGTTACTTTTTTCAATTATCTCCTTCTCTGCTATTGGTTCAGCGCAGTCACGTGACGCGCACACGTGACCACTGACCTTCAATGAAAATTCGTTGTGGCACACAAGTCTATGATCGAATACATACGGTGGAGTTTATAGAGATAAGGAATCAATATACGGTTGGGTGTTTCATTGCACTGTCACCATATTTCACTTTGCGTTTTGATTGTACTTCCAGACTCTTCATAGTGTGTATAACTATTTGCGTGTTTGAAGCGTTGCCGTTAGGACAATAATATAGATGAAATGTGCATAAATTGTGTTTTATGTCTTTGTGAAACACGAATTTCAACTGTTTAATGAATAGAGTTTTCTACCTGAACGCTAAATTTACCATTTCAACGATTATCTTACGGTACTTGAGATTCATGAAACCGTTTTTTGCAATTTTTACGTTAATTTGCATCGGTAATCCATAAGTAATCCAAAAAATCCTGGCACTACCCGTCGGCTCAGAATTTTGAGAATATGCTCACTTTATGAATAACTCCGTTTTGAGTCTGAGCCGCTCGTTATCCAGTGTTATCCGATGATCCGAGACTCATAAGTCAGAAATCCGAGACTCAGATCCAGTGATCCAAAATTTTGAGACGGTGAGCCATGATTCTAAGCCAGTAATCCAGAACCGTGAGCCACTGATCCGAAAAATGAAGCCAAAATTGATTGTAAGTCAAAACTCACGAGTCAAGACTCTCGGCCGTCTCAGACTTACGGATTACCTGTTTTATGAATAAGAAAACTGGATTTTGGCTTAGAAATTGAGTATATACTCACCGGATTACTTTTATGAATAACCCCTTAGGTGTGTGGATGTGGGGTTTCATTAAGTGGAGAGTTTAGTTCAGGTTGGTGTGTTGTTTAGGTGGGTGGATGTGGGTTTCATTATGTGGAGAGTTTAGTACAGGTTGGTGTGTTGTTTAGGTGTGTGGATGTGGGGTTTCATTATGTGGAGAGTTTAGTACAGGTTTGTGTGTTGTCTAGGTGTGTGGATGTGGGGTTTCATTATGTGGAGAGTTTAGCTCAGGTTGGTGGATTGTTTAGGTGTGTGGATGTGGGGTTTCATTATGTGGAGAGTTTAGTTCAGGTTGGTGTGTTGTTTAGGTGTGTGGATGTGGGGTTTCATTATCGTGGAGAGTTTAGTACAGGTTGGTGAGTTGATGGATTGTCAAGGTGTGTGGATGTAGGGTTTCATTATGTGGAGAGTTTAGTTCAGGTTGGTGTGTTGTCTAGGTGTGTGGATGTGGGGTTTCATTATGTGGAGAGTTTAGTTCAGGTTGGTGGGTTGTCTAGGTGTGTAGATGTAGGGTTTCATTATGTGGAGAGTTTAGTTCAGGTTAGTGTGTTGTTTAGGTATGTGGATGTGGGGTTTCATTATGTGGAGAGTTTAGTTCAGGTCGGTGGATTGTCTAGGTGTGTGGATGTGGGGTTTCATTATGTGGAGAGTTTAGTACAGGTTGGTGTGTTGTCTAGGTGTGTGGATGTAGGGTTTCATTATGTGGAGAGTTAAGTACAGGTTGGTGTGTTGTCTAGGTGTGTGGATGTGGGGTTTCATTATGTGGAGAGTTTAGTTCAGGTTGGTGGATTGTCTAGGTGTGTGGATGTAGGGTTTCATTATGTGGAGAGTTTAGTTCAGGTTGGTGTGTTGTCTAGGTGTGTGGATGTGGGGTTTCATTATCGTGGAGAGTTTAGTTCAGGTTGGTGGGTTGTCTAGGTGTGTGGATGTGGGGTTTCATTATGTGGAGAGTTTAGTTCAGGTTGGTGTGTTGTCTAGGTGTGTGGATGTAGGGTTTCATTATGTGGAGAGTTTAGTTCAGGTTGGTGTGTTGTTTAGGTGTGTGGATGTGGGGTTTCATTATCTACTCGAAATCTTTTATCTAGAGTAAAGGATACCCTTGTAGATAAGGTTAAGCCATTGGATACTCAAGAAAGCCTCACCAATAAGTTAAGTAGAAAAGAAGCTTATTGGCAACATCAACTTAAAACCTTTGAATCAGATGGGAGACTGAATATTCGTTATGAGCGCATAATAACCAATAAGCACATGGAAATTAATCTGATGACTTAAGATACTAGATTTCTAAATCCCAGTCAGGTACATGCATAGACTTTAATCATTATTGGTAATCTACTGGCCAGTATATTGAATTATTCTGCAGTGTTTGATCTTCTCAATCATTTATCCTGATTCATTTATATACGTTTCAGTATATCTAAAGTTAATGTTATGATTTTCTAAAATGACAACCCCCAGGGCACTACAATCCTCTCACCTGACACCAATGACAACACCCCTTTTGATACTCCATCTTCGTCTACATCTCCTGTCAAAGAGCTAGTGGTGGACAGCGATGGTAAGTTATCACTTCTTTACTGATTATATTGATACGTGCGCTTAGAGCATGGCTAGCAATGCGCTAATATACGCTTAGAGCATGGCTAGCAATGCGCTTAATATGCGCTTAGAGCATGGTTTGGAAGGCGCTAACAGAAATTATTGCACGAGACGAAGCCGAGGGCAATAATTTGTATTGTCGCACGAGGAGCAGGCCGAGTGCGACAATGCCAAATTATTGCGTACGGGGAGAAGCCGAGTGCAATAATTTTCTTAGCGTCATGACCATTTGCCTTGCTCTAAGTCGATCTTTAATCAGTAACCCCACATATTATATTTATTAGACTAGGTATTCATTATTCAATATCGCTTAGAACTTAGATACCATCTTATAAATTACCGAACTCCATTTAACCCAGACCACGGACGCCAATCAGAACAGAAGGATTTCAACTGAAAACGAAATAAAAATGCTGCATTTCACCTTATATTCTGAGATATTTTTAAGGAGAATAGAAAATATATATATCAACTTTAAAACCGGCGCGCTGTGCATTCAAAAAAGACGTGGAAATTGGTTCTAATTGAAAAGATACAGGATCGAGATTGATCTCCGCCAGTTTGACATTAGAAAGTGGTCCTTGATGGTCCACTGTGGAGCATTGGAGTCTGAAGACACGTGTGTTGTAGACCAAAAGCTTGCAGTTAGACGTCATCAATTCCTCACTCTAACTCATGATAATGACGTCATACTAGTACTGAGTGGGAGCGAGACTAGGGGAATGAAACATTTTCTAATATGTTTTAACAAACATGTAAATAAATGCTCATGTTTATGTTTGGTATTTAAATTGAATATATATGTTAGGTCAACACTTAAAACAAAAACCATTCCAATGCATCTCTACAGTCCACATATTTAAAAGTTTAAATGTTTCACAGTAGGTGTGCACTGTGCATCCTTGAATTTAAATCAAGGATTATTTTTGAAAGTTTACACATTGAAGTCACAAGTCAATCAAAATCAAAATAAAAAAGCTGTTTTCACCTGTATCAGTTCTCATTGATCCCCCTGATGTCCAATTGGAAAATCTGCTAAAATCTGAGTGGTCTCAAATGTCTTTTTTTCCCCTGCTGGCCTCATATGAGTTGTCAAAGCAAGTCCTAAAACTTTCAATTTTCAAAATATCGTCAAACTGAAAACACCAATAGGCAGCTGGCTTATTTGAGTGATATGTATCTCAGTCCATAAGATTTTTACTTTTGCTACAAAAAATAGAGAAAGGTAAGCTGATTCCGCATTTATAAGTACCAGCGGCCCCTGAGACTTTACCACCCTCACTCCCCTGCTCCCCTCAGGAAGCAAGACTGAGTGCTCCTCTGGAGGAGGGGGCAGCAGCTCCTCCTCTCAACTCCTACTCTCGAGTGGGGGAGAGGGGACCCACTCCATCCCCCTCTAACTCCCCCACTACCACCCTCACTCCCCTGCTCCCCTCAGGAAGCAAGACTGAGTGCTCCTCTGGAGGAGGGGGCAGCAGCTCCTCCTCTCAACTCCTCCTCTCGAGTGGGGGAGGGGGACCCACTCCATCCCCCTCTAACTCCTCGCAGTCGGAACAACTCAACTTGTACAAGCAGAGTAATACCCTGCTCAATATCATGGGGTACAACTGCCACAACTCACGGAATAGGCCCTTCAGACGACATAGAACACGGTTCAACGACGATCAGGTTTGCGGGGAGATTTGATTGCTTAATTTGTTAATTGGTTAATTGGTTAATTTGTTAATTGATTGATTGATTGGTTAATTTGTTGATTGATTGATTGATTGATTGATTGATTGATTGATTGATTGATTGATTGATTGATTGATTGATTGATTGATTGATTGATTGATTGATTAATTGATTGAAAAGCCCCTGTACGATATTGCCTCTATTACGGGCGGTGAATTAAGTCAAAGAAGTCATGATACAATGATGTCAATAACATCGAAGAATTGAACCGTAAATAGGGGATTTTTTTTGATTTGATTAGAAATAGATGCTGAACAGCTCACTGTGGGATCAAAGTCAGGCTTGTGATATTTCAATGAATATATTAATCGTATACAATTCACTTGATTGTATTATTGTAAAGTTTAAAAACACTACTTTATACAATCAAATTTGAGTAGGTATGACTATGATGAATGATATATTCATTGAAATATCACAAGAACACGACGTTTTAATTGTTACAATTGAAGATGTTCGTAACCACTCTACTCGTCCTATTTCTGATTAAATTATCGAAGAATTAGTTCTGTCAAAATATGCTGTGAGGATCAGAGATTGACAATACTTATCAAATACTAAAATAATCGTATAAAATGCATTGTTGTTTATTGTATACAATAAAACCTTGCACATGTGTTCAATGAGCGCAATCCCCAAATGTATTGTATATAATGATACATGCATACATGTGTACAGTATTATACCTTATAGTATACATTATGCACATGTGTAGTGTAAAAATGTATAGTGTTAACATATTGTATATACTATACATGTATAGTGTATAGTGTATAACCCCCCCTGTGGCAGTTATAATGTATACATGTATGTACTATACAACATCTATACTATACACTATACACTATACCTGTGTAGTGTAAAATGTATATTGTATAGTGTATACCCCCCTGGCAGGTATAATGTATACATGTACACTGTATACACTATACTCCATACATGTGTATAAACTACATGTATACTGTATACACTATAAACTAACCCCCCCCCTGTGACAGGTATAATGTATACATGTACACTGTATACACTGTATACACTAACCCCCCCCCGTGTCAGGTAGCGGCGATGGAGCGGTACTACAACCACGTGTCCCGGTACGCGCGCCCCGACAACGGTCTCCCCGAGCTGATCCGCGAGACGGGGCTCACCCACGACACCATCATGCTGTGGTTCCAGAACAAACGAGCCAGGGACAAGAGGAAGGGATGGGACGAGGTGGGGGGAAGTGAGGTGAAGAGACCCAAGACAGAGCACCAACTGGAGTGAGGGAGCCAGTGCCAGCTAGAAGGAGCTAGTGGCTGCTAGTGGCAGCTAGAGGCAGCTAGTGGCAGCTAGAGGCAGCTAGAGGCTGCTAGTGACTGCTAGAGGCAGCTAGTGGCAGCTAGTGGCAGCTAGTGGCAGCTAGAGGCAGCTAGTGGCAGCTTGTGTCTGCTAGTGGCTGCTAGAGGCTGCTAGTGTCAGCTAGTGACTGTTAGAGGCTGCTAGTGGCAGCTAGTGACTGTTAGAGGCTGCTAGTGGCAGCTAGAGGCAGCTAGTGACTGTTAGAGGCTGCTAGTGGCAGCTAGAGGCAGCTAGTGTCAGCTAGTGACTGTTAGAGGCTGCTAGTGGCAGCTAGAGGCAGCTAGTGTCAGCTAGAGGCAGCTAGAGGCTGCTAGTGGCTGCTAGTGTCAGCTAGTGGCTGCTAGTGTCAGCTAGTGGCTGCTAGTGTCAGCTAGAGGCAGCTAGTGGCTGCTAGTGGCAGCTAGAGGCAGCTAGAGGCAGCAAGTGGCTGCTTCTGTCAGCTAGTGGCTGCTAGTGCCAGCTAGAGGCTGCTAGTGTCAGCAGTGTGTTATAATTCACCTTTACGATCCTGAAATATTGTCCTGGCATAGACAATCAGCGTGCGATTTTGCAGTCAATTCCAGCGCTGATTGGTCAATAAAAATGGACCTTAGGGTAAGCTGATACGGCGCAGATATTAATAAGTGAATGATGCGTAAGAGAAATAGGCGGTTTAACTCACTACGTTATGATATGATAATGACGTCATCCTACCCGCCTATTTCTCGTGCGCGGTGTCTAATAAGTGAGTGATGCGTAATCAATCTGTCAGTATTCGCGTTAGCTTACGATGGAATATTACGCGTGATGTGGTAAATTATGGGATCGTTCACATATTTCGTAATCACTTAGGGGGGTTCCTAGTGATTACGTTTCATGTTATTATAACAAATACAGCTATTGTAAACTTGATTACGAGGGGGAGGGGGGGGGGGGTAAAATCGATCAAAAATTGATTACGTAATATGTGAAAGATCCCATATTGCCTCCAATTATTATACACCTATATGCTAAGCCTCAGAATTGATCTGCAGCTGGTTATAGAGACTTATATACTGCCTGGTTGATAGACAGTATTACGCTGTAATGATTCATTTTAACAAAGGTCCTGAGGATTTCACGTTGATGGAAGTAGAAGTTTTCCAGTTTGAAGTTCAGTCTTAGATTTGGAACAAATTTCATAATTTTCTGATTTTTGTGATATGATTTTAATTAATCATTTTAAAAGTACGTGTTATTTCCATATCAATGACTCGACATCTAGACTGTATATTACATTATAAATATTACTATGATTGAAGGGTGTAAAATATAAATATTAAATTCATGATCTACCAAGTATATTATTGTAACAAAAATAATTTACTTATTTCATTTAGTATTTTTATCGTAGTGCAACTTACAATTTACCTTATTGGCCCTTATTCAAACGACAGGAATCGTAGGATCTAAGTGTAACCAAGCCAGTGACGGTTATGAAGGAAGTGTAATCCATAATTCAATCGTCCGAGAATTCGCTGCAATGGGCAGCTCCTCATTCAACCCTCCCGTATGCTCGGCTGAATGAACCGTGTGACTGCATATGCTTGATATATGATATAAATCTCTAACCCTTAGCTCAGTGGGGATGGCAGGGAATCGAACCCGGGATCTTAAGCCAAACTTTATATACCGTTACACCACCTAGAATAAGGTTGGAAGTTATATTATCAACCTTGGAATTATGATCAGGATCAGGCTATCAGTGATAAACTAATGAAGGGTAGGAGCACCTAAAAGATTTTTGAAATAAAATAGGGCTTAATGAAGGCCAATAAGGTATACAGTATACACAATATCGTAGGTTTTACTTTGTTTATTTTTGAAATTAAATGACTGATTTTAAATCTACCCAAAAATTTATTTGCACCCTGTGATAATAATGGAATGATTCATTCTTTTGCAATCAAATACTGGACGGGATTTTTGAATGTTGAATAATTGTAAAATCATGTTAACGAATGAACTTTTCATTAACAGTATCATTAAAAACATGCCCGTCAAGTGATTTGATAGACATTTATTCGGGTTCTTTACATTTAACTCGAATTATATAACATTACCCATATGTGTGCAGACCGCTCGATTGAAAAAGGCCTTGATAAAGACATGCGAAATTGTGTGCGTTTGACGGAATTTGTATAGAAAGTTGAAGCGCGCAGAGGAAATCCGCGCGTCTTTATCGAAGCCTCTGTCAATCAAGTGGTGTGCAGACACATGCGTTACTGATAACAGTGAATGGATATGTTGTGATTATTTTTTAGCCGTTAGTAACTGCGACTGGCTTCTTTTATACCTTTGCAGTGAGAGTTCGGACTGCAGTTTTGTGTGCGCGGCGTAAGTTTGCGCGGCGTAAAGACATGTTTTTAAATGTCTTAACGCCGCGCTTACTTGCTCCCCGCACACAGAACTGCAGTTCGGACTGTCACCGTTGGAAGAAATATCAGCAATTCGTTTACCTTCCATTTTGCAGTCAGATTACAATATGTGATATGATGATTGGTTGTGGGCTTGTGGCTCATCCAAACGATATTGATTACCTGATCATGTGTCCCATTCACATCTTAGTGATTACGAAGGAGGGGCTCGACTCCGCCGCTGGGTCGGGAACGCCGTCCTGTTCCGACAGGATGGCAACGGGGAGGAACGGGACTCCCGTCCCATCCGGGCGCCTGGGAACACCGTCCTTGTTCCGGACAGGATGGCCGCCTGGGGCTGGCCCATCCCTCTAGTCCCTTCTACTCAAATTATATGAGATTGTCTCGGCCAGTAGCAATTCTCCTGGCAATGCCTGTAATCCATACTAGGGCCCATCCCCCTTCTAGTAGTAGATTACGTAGCTTTTTCTACACAAATTATATGTGGGAGGGGGATGAAACCGGACAAAAATTGATTACGTAATATGTGAACGATCCCTTAGTCACCTTTGTGTCATTGAAAGTAATTCCAATACGCTGTACTGTTGTTCATTATGACACTGGGTTGCTGTACCCTCTCGTTCCTCGGTCAAATAATTCACTGAAATACCAGAACCAATTACTGTCCTCGAAGATTGGTGTTATTCGACTTATTTCAGCATGAAAACTAAAATTAGTCAGAGCTGCAATTAATGGAATCACGCCAAAATCGGACTGCCCTTTTTGAGCTGAGTCAAATTTTCTTATCTCGATTCAGGAAGGTCGTAGAGGCTTCGTATTGGGCTCGCACGAATCCCAATGGCGATGTTTACTATAAATAACAAGAGCACTTCCAGTTTCCACGAAACTTCCTTCTTAAAAGTGATCATAAATTTAGGAAGACCTTTCATAATTTAGGAATGCGAGTTATGACTGTTCATGAAACTTTTCTTCTTAACCAATATTGTTCTTTTCATTCATCATTGTCCGTAAAACCCTGCATCATGACATGTCACGTGGATAAACAAACGCAAGTCACATGTACAGTACACAAGCCAATCAGTCACATGTACAGTGCACAAGCCAATCAGTCACATGTACAGTGCACAAGCCAATCAGTCACATGTGCAGTGCACAAGCCAATCAGTCACATGTACAGTGCACAAGCCAATCAGTAACATGTACAGTGCACAAGCCAATCAGTCACATGTACAGTGCACAAGCCAATCAGTCACATGTACAGTGCAATAAAGCCAATCAGTAACATGTACAGTGCACAAGCCAATCAGTCACATGTACAGTGCACAAGCCAATCAGTAACATGTATACAGTGCACAAGCCAATCAGTAACATGTACAGTGCACAAGCCAATCAGTCACATGAACAGGCAAGCCAATCACATGTACAGTGCACAAGCCAATCAGTCACATGTTCAGTGCACAAGCCAATCAGTCACATGTACAGTGCACAAGCCAATCAGTCACATGTACAGTGCACAAGCCAGTCAGTAACATGTACAGTGCACAAGCCAATCACATGAACAGTGCACAAGCCAATCAGTCACATGTACAGTGAACAAGCCAATCAGTCACATGTACAATGCACAAGCCAATCAGTCACATGTACAGTGCACAAGCCAATCAGTCACATGTACAGTGAACAAGCCAATCAGTCACATGTACAGTGCACAAGCCAATCAGTAACATGTACAGTGCACAAGCCAATCAGTAACATGTACAGTGCACAAGCCAATCAGTCACATGTACAGTGCACAAGCCAATCAGTCACATGTACAGTGCACAAGCCAATCAGTCACATGTACAGTGCACAAGCCAATCAGTAACATGTACAGTGCACAAGCCAATCAGTCACATGTACAGTGCACAAGCCAATCAGTCACATGTACAGTGCACAAGCCAATCAGTAACATGTACAGTGCACAAGCCAATCAGTCACATGAACAGTGCACAAGCCAATCACATGTACAGTGCACAAGCCAATCAGTCACATGTACAGTGCACAAGCCAATCAGTCACATGTACAGTGCACAAGCCAATCAGTCACATGTACAGTGCACAAGCCAATCAGTCACATGTACAGTACACAAGCCAATCACATGAACAGTGCACAAGCCAATCAGTCACATGTACAGTGTACAAGCCAATCAGTCACATGAACAGTGCACAAGCCAGTCAGTAACATGTACAGTGCACAAGCCAATCACATGTACAATGCACAAGCCAATCAGTCACATGTACAATGCACAAGCCAATCAGTAACATGTACAGTGCACAAGCCAATCAGTCACATGTACAGTGCACAAGCCAATCAGTCACATGTACAGTGCACAAGCCAATCAGTCATATGTACAATGCACAAGCCAATCAGTCACATGTACAATGCACAAGCCAATCAGTCACATTTACAGTGCACAAGCCAATCACATGTACAGTGCACAAGCCCATCAGAGGTCGTAAAAGGATAATCAGTTTTGTGTCACGTTTATAATTATACTATCGTGCCGCTGATCTTACGAGAACGCGTTCGTATTATCAGTATACACTATACATTATGCGCAGTATACACTTGGAGTAATCACTTGGAGTATACACAGTATAAGACACTTTGATTATTTGCCATTTTATAGCCCGTGTTTGGACGTTAGTGATTACGTTCAAAGGCAGATGATTCTCATTGCTCTGGCACTCGGCATAAAAAGGACAAGGAGCCGGGATAGGGTTACATGTGATCTGTAAAGTTGATAATCTTATGTAAATTTAATATTAGATATTTTCCACAACTTTTGTCCTGGAATTTTGATTTTAATTATTGCTTGAGAAAAATTTTACTGTATTGGATAACTTCAGTGAGTTTACAATCACTTATTAATTTTGTTTTTTATTGATGTGCATTTATACGGTGGCGTATCGAACTCCTACCCGCGTCGCTTTCATGCGCCCTTTTTTGCACCCCAAATGCACCCTATATGCATTAATAAAACTTTGATCGTAAGTATTCCTAACTCCTGTACCGTGCACCTTGTGCACTTATCTCCGTTCGTGAGGAGCAACTTAACTGATATGTGTGCTCATAGGTTGAAAGCAACAGGTCGAAAAGTAGGTCGAAAAGACCCTTCTTGGCTTGGAAATTGCAGATCATGCTTTCAAGGGTTTCAATCTTCAAGAGAGATGAGGAAAAGATAGTTCCTTTTTGTGAAAACCATCCAGACTCGGGCAAAGTAAAACTCTACATGTCCTTTCGACCTTCTTTTCAACCTGTTGTTTTCGACCTATGAAGACACATATGCGTCACGAACGGAGATAAATGCACGAAACTTTGTCCCAAAAAGTGGTCGTGAGGTTGTTAGAATACTTATAGGATTAAGAACGTGAGTTTTGAAGCACGAAAGTGTCACGCATCGTTAAGTCCATTGGGTCAGATCGTTATTTACGGTGTGCGCAGAAAGGAGATTTTTCCGCGCCGCGCTCTGTCCCAAATCTACATCTAATTCGCGGATTCATCATTCTTATGCGGAAGGAGTTCATGAATCCGCCGAATTACCGGCAAATTACCGGCATGTAACAATTTTGTTTTTTAAACGTGACAAAAACGTGACAAAAACGTGACAAAGCAAAATAACGAGTTTCTGTCTACTTTGACTCACTTTAGTGATAAGATATCATAGTAGGAGGTCCTTAGACACTGTCTGAGCCGTTTTAGAGTCAATGATGACACAGTGATGACATGACGACATCATGGTGACACAAAAAAAATTCAAAAATTTTCCAAATTTGTTCAGAATCACTTTTAAACCGTTCAGAATGTCAAAGTAAGTCATAAAAGCATGATTCTGATCCAAAATTTTCGATTTTGTCAGGTAATATTGCGTTATTGACATAGCCTGAAAATACAGTAAAAAAACGAAAAATCGGTCATCACGGACGAAAAATCGACTTTTTTGTTGAGATGGTGATTTATTTCTTCTAGTAAACATTCAACTGACGCGCCTGCAAAATTTGGTGTGGCTATCTATTCCAGAACTCGAGATATGACACTTGTCACCATTTTCATGACCTGAGAGTATCCCTAAAATTACCGGCACTTGTAACAAAATGTGACAAAATTGAAATGCGTGTTTCTGTGTGTTTGAATATGCTCTGATGATTTTATTATTTATATATGATCAGATATGATTGTTCATGGTCATAAGATACTGTTTGAACCATCTTGAGGCCTTTATTCCTGAAAATGGTGACGCGGTGACACCTTAGTGACACCATGACACCCATTTCAAAAATTTTCCATATTTGTTCGGAATCACTTTTAAACCGTTCAGAATGTCAAAGTAAGTCACAAAAACATGATTTTGAATGAAAATAATCGGTTTGTTTACCAAATTTTCGATCTTGACTTAGCCTGAAAATCTTGAATTTAGCTGAGAATCAAAAAATGCGATTTTGGAATAATGATTTAAATTTTCTAGTTTTGAATTAACTAATAAGGCAGCAAAATTTGGTCATGTTATATCGGATCACATTGTGCCTGTGTTGGTGTCATCATGATGTCATCTCTGACTCTGAAATGGCACATGCAGTGTCGCATGACCTCCTCCTACCGTACTGGAACATTTAAAACCATCAAAACAATCATGAATTTGGCCATCGGTAGTCATATTTGATCATATAAAATCACCAGAACATGTTGAAACACCCAGAAACACGCATTTCAATTTTGCCACATTTTGTTACAAGTGCCGGTAATTTGGCTGATACTCTCAGGTCATGAAAATGGTGACAAGTGCCATATCTCGACTTCTGCAATAGATAGCCACACCAAATTTTGCAGGCATGTCAATTTTATGGTAACTAAAAGATATAAATCGCCAGCTTTACAAAATAGTTGTTTTTTCGCCTAAAATGACCGATTTTTTTCGTTTTTCGCTGTTTTTCCGGCTATGTCAATATCACAATATTACCTGACAAAATCGAAAATTATGGGACAAAATCGAGTTTTTATGACTTTTTGTGACCAACTAAACGGTTTTCAAGTCATTTCGATTCAATTTATTTTTGAGTCATCATGATGTCATTATGTCATCACTGTGTCATCACCGATTCTAAAATGATTCAGACAGTGTCAAATGAAATCCTACTATCTAATCTGGTTGTTTGGAACCAACAAAACAGGTTAAATGACCCAAAAACACAACTTTCTATTTTGTCACAAGTGCCGGTAATTCGGGGAGTAGATGTTCTAGCAGAATTGTCATGGAATCGTCATGATCTACATGGGGGTTCCTCTTGATTTTTGTCATGAATTTCCCAGTAATCCGTAAATTAAAGTATCCCATCTGCCGCCTTGTGGCTTGCATCATGTCTGCTTAGCAAAACATTCTAAGTTTTAGGACGTAATTATCACAGAGCAAAGTGGGTAATAGATCACTCCGAGTCGCCTGCTTGATTGGATGAAACCTTATCCGTATCATGATATCATTTGCAGATATTCTTAGAAATTAGTTGGAGCTTATTTGCGTTCCCAACGGAATGCGCGACATGCTATGTCGAGGATCAATAGGTAAATCAACATGTAGAATCATGACAATTTTGGGCTAGAACATCTACTGAATTCGGGGGATTCATCTACTGTGCGGGAGGCGCGGCGACATTTTAAGAACACAAATCAGATGTATGAATAACTTCCTTTGCGCGTCTTAGCTTAGATCTATCTATCATATTACTCAGATTGAATGTTGAACGCATTTTGACACACGAACTTAATGTCACGTGACATTTCCTGTGTACAACATTGAACAGTTGCGGACCTAAGGTGATGCGCGGATTTTTCGATCAAATTACTGATGAAACCATTTTACAGTCAATGTCAATCGATACCAAAATTTTCATGTATACAGTTAATTTGTCAGGCGACTCAGGCGTTGCTTCCCCAAACCAAGGGTGCCGCGGCGCATACACACCTATATGGGCTTAGGAAGCCGCGCGCGAAACCAGGGCGCTGGTTAGGGCAAGCAAGTTTGCTGGGACATAGGATTGGGAGCAAACTGCAAAGCCAATCGTTGCCTGGCTCGAGTCGTTAAAAAACTAAGGGCTTGCCCGTTGCCGCGCACTCCGTGCGCGAAACCTTGTCTGACGTCGTCAGACCCATTATAATTATTTGAAATTTATTTGCGAGTCGTGGCGCGCGAGGGGCCGGGGTCAGGCAACGCCTGACAAGCGAAACCAGGGCCAGGGTCCTGGTAAGGTCAAGTGCGTACGTACGCGTACGCTGCGCAACGATTGCTGGCCCTCTCACGCGCGCACAGACTCGGAGATTTCAAAATATGGGCAAGTATGGTGGCCGAGGTGGCTCACTTGAAAATAATTTTTCATGTTTTTGAAAAAGTGAGCCATTTCGGCCACCGCGTGGCCGAGATGGCTCACCTATATTTTTCCAACTTTGATGCAAAATTGAGATGCCAATTTTAATCCGAAAAGACAAAATTCGGCATGTATCTGAAACTAGAAAAGTTGCTCTTTCCAACGGTGTAAAGATTAGGACCAACCGAACCAAAATGGAGGAGTTATAGCGCTCCAAAAAAGTGGGACGCCTCGGCCACGCGGTGGCCGAACTGGCTCACTTGTAGTTTCAGTCTTCAAAGTGAGCCACGCCGGCCACCGCGTGGCCGAACTGGCTCATTTGAAGAGCAACAAATGCGCGTTTCATACGTACGTGGTATATTAAAACGCTTTCGCGCCGTACATACATCAGTAATTTACAGCTAATATTGTGGCAAATTTTGACGCGCATTCACAGATTGGCAACCGTATTATCTGGAACTAGCACTTAACGAGGAGGGTATCGATCCTCTTCCGAGCCGGACTGCTGCCTTGCTTTCGGTTGACCGCGATTTCATCTCACTCACCAAACCCTAACCATATCATCCATCCAAACTCATAAAACCACACTTCTCATTAACTTCAGGGTGTATGGGAAATATTACAAATGAAGTGAGCTCATTTCAACCGCCTGTATGTACTCATCAGTCAAAAGCATCCAATGGGTAATAAAATGAGTCAGTTAGGTCCCGAAGCCTTCCATGGTGGAAATAACAACGTATCCAAAGAACCCTTTATAGTTTATACCAACGTATTTTTCCATGACTTTTCACTGATGAGCAGACATAGCCGGAACGACTGATAGTCTATTTTTGCACTTAGCTTGCCCCAAGCAAGGTTGCCCTCTTCGCCTTTATTCAAGATATGCTCCACCGTTATTATTGTAAGTGTGCAAAACTACAACAAAAGTTCAGATTTAAGAACATTGGAACTACTTGGGAAAAGGCCGGGAAATTTGACCAAGGAAGTGTACCTAATTATGTGGATGGATTTTAAGGGTAGAAATATTAGTAAAGGCGCAAAAGGGGTCACCAAGTTAGAAGTTGATACTTAAACTTCTGTGTCTATTGATCAACATTTGGAGCACGCATCGCACATGAACAAGCTCGAGAGTAGAATCAACTAAGTCTCATCAAACAAATTGAAAAAAAAGAAACACAGTTATGGTTGTAATTTTCGAATATCAGGTTGATGCTTACAACAAACTACAATTAGTAGGTAATAATAAAATATCTCTGAGCGGCATGAGATACTTCAGTATCTAGAAAGTTTAGCTTTAGAATGAACGATATTATAGACTAATTTGGAAGATTATGCAATGCTGTTATAAGCACATAAGTCGGCATAAGTTCAAGAAAATTCTAAATCATTCCCTTGTCACAGTTGCTACTTAATATAATGTTAACAAAAAATAGCAATATCAAACTTTAAACTTCGAAAGAAATATTGTATGAAATGTCAATATATAAGTACACCAAAGCTAAATCTTAAGCTTAAGAAACGCAATTTTCGCCACTCAACTGCTTATACAGTAGCCTCACGACGATAATTTCAAGTTAGTAATTTCTAAGTACGTTCGGCTACCATGGTACTGCCTCTCTTTGCACTCTAATCAAAATGCGCTGTTGGCTTTAAATAATGTATTCTCTGCGCGTTAGGTACATAAAAAGTGGAGAGATACACTAAGCAGTTAGCCAGGCCATGCATTATAATTCTTAATTCTTAATAACCTTACAAGACAATATAACATGGGACAATAATTTGGGATCGAAATTTTGGGAGTTCGAAAATATGGGGATTTTTCTCAGAAATCCCCAAATTTCGTACCCCAAAATAAAGTAGGGGATTTTCGCCTTTTTTTCAAATTCGAAAAAATAAGGTAACTTTTGGGAATAAATCAGAACTTCAGAAAGGCCAATATCACTGAGGTGATCGATGTAGTAGAATTTCCAATACAAGATCTCTTTTATCGAGTCGAGTTTAGAATGTTCTATTTGGAATTACTGCATTTTAGATATTTTGAACTCTTCTGCACATATATACTCATTGAAATTTGTCTGGGAATCCCATATTTTATGCACTGTTAATCAAATCACAAACCCGCAATTTACTAATTTGGGGGAAATAATTTTGGGGACCGAAATTTTGGGAGTACGAAAATATGGAGATTTTTTCGAAAAATCCCCAAATTTCGTACCTTTTAAATATGTCTCCTAAGGTAATAAATTTCTAATATTTGACTTGAAGACAAATGATAAATTCCTGGACTATACTGTAAAAGTATAAACACTTTATGTTGAACCACTTACTTTTGGAATTATAATCTTTTATAAAGTCTGACTACTCAATGTCCACTTTACATAATTTGTCATGCAGTTAAATTCGCGCTACGACTTATCTATTGCCAAGCAAATAGATGAAATAGCAATGTATCCACTGTTCATACTCCTAACAGAATATCCAGTGAAGCAGTGAGTAGTTCATTCATCTGAAGGACAAAGCTACCAAGGTACACTCCAAAATCATTTGCGTAGAACACGAAAGCGTAGAATAGTCATGACTCATGAGTCACCGATTGCACCATCACGGAAATCTGAGGAAGGGAAATTAGAAATGTTATAATACCAATCATTTGAATGGGCATATTTCATTAAATCTAAGCACAATCTGAGCATGATAAGCATATTAATTTAATGTATTACATAACAGTAGGTATTTAGGTAACTTTATTGCCTTTTTGGTTCGGAGGTATAAAAATGCGAATCAATATACTAGAGCTCTTGATATTCATTGAACATTACAAATTTGTGCGATTTTAAAAATCAATTTACTTTCAATGTTTTGAATTTGAACCTAAATAGTAAAATAATGGCATCTATTCGGAATGTGATGACGCGATAAAAAGGTGCACCAGTTCAACAGAACTTTATATATCGTCCTTTTCAGGCTTCAGAACTTATTCTCGAGTACAAGATTTCAAGATAATGATAATTATTGAATTAATGTATGCTGAGTCTTTGAGTATGCGACTTTTTACCCCCCGACTTTTTATCCCCCGACCTTTTACCACCCTAAGGATCATGTGCGACTTTTTACCCCCCGTCTTTTTATCCCCCATTGGTATAGAAATGGAAAGTGTTTAATAAGCGAATCCAATTCCACGAAGTGTGTCAGCTTGAGGGAGAGAGTACTCTGAGACCAGCTTCTGGATCCGTTCGTTCTCCTTCTCTCTGGTAGAGTGGGCGAAGGAATTTCCTCTCTGGAGTTTCTCCTCAAAATGTGATCCAGTGGGGGGTAAAAGGTCGCAGTTCTATGGTAAGGTACGACTGTTTATCCCCATCGAAGCTTGAACGGGGATAAAAGGTCTTAGTTCTACTGCTATCTACGACTTTTTATCCCCCTGCTTCATTTGGAGCTCGTTTTCAATAGGGGATAAAAAGTCGCAGTCTATGGCAGAAGTGCGCCTTTTTATCCCCCTTAGAAAACAGTACAGATCAAAGGCAAAGCAGGGGGTAAAAGGTCGCACCTGTACCCTAGGGTGGTAAAAGGTCGGGGGATAAAAAGTCGGGGGGTAAAAGGTCGCATCACCGAGTCTTTACACTGAACAGTGCTAAGTAATCCTTGTAGATAATGTAAGTGTGCCATTCGAATTAAAAGAAGCCTAGATAAACCCGATCGATGCAGGATTGGACGAGTGCGTTGTGTAGTCTGGGAGCCGTTTGGCCGGACACTTCGAGGGTACACAGTACAAAACATAATCTGTTAAAAATATAGTTTGTCTTCGTAAATAAATTTTGTTTTCAAATTTGCCAATCAGACCATTATGTAAGTTAACATAAAATAAGTGGAGTCCAATGTCTTATCCATAGAGGTGTATGGGTATACTACAAACATAACAAAAAATTTGAAAATTTGCAGTAAGGGTGAAGTGCAGTATTTCATACTTCATATACCGATTATTGGTCACAAAGATAATGGCAACATGAATGGCAACATGTGTGAGCACCTTAGTGGTAAAAATTATGATGCGTACTAATAATGATAATTTTAACAAAATGATCATAATTATTAGACGTACGCATCATATTTTCTACACATCATAATATCTACAGGTCATAATTTATGCACTCACAAAAATCAGCTATTTTATCAGCTATTTTTAGATACAGGTACGTTAAGGCAAGGATGATCGATGGTTTATGGTCATTGGTCCATAGTGATAATGTGGACATTTGAGAGTAGGGACAGAGGTGGGTATTGGGTTAACACTCGTCATAGGTCATAGCAGCTGGGGCGTACGCCATATTCTCGAATAATAACGAAAGTTTAAAATTTCCGAACTCCGTGATGAGCAATCTGTAATATCATACTATCATTATAGTACTAAAATAGTGAAAATCAGTAAACGACCGAGTTCAGGATCTTAGCCGAGGCCGAGTTCAGCCGAGTTCATATAACATTCCTGTAGCTACAATTATATTTTGCCGTGATTTTCTGTAAGAATATTTTGAAAGAATCTTTTGAAAATTGAACTAGTGAAATTTGATAAAGTTATTAAGTTAAATATCAATCCGGTGAAAATTTCAGTTTGTTACACCCAAAAATTCAACATAAGTTGTGAAATAACACATGAAATTCTGGCAATTACCTAGGTATCGAACACGGCAAAATGAAGCAAAATTTTGCCAAGGCCGAGTTTGAAAAAAGGGCCGATTTTGACCGAAGCAGAGGCCGAGTACTTGGTCTTTTCCTGGTGAAAATCACTGAAAATTTCTTTATCATAATATTTAGTACTGATCATAATTTCATTTGTCATAATTAAAACGGCTCTTAATTTCTACCACTAAGGTATATAACTAAGAATTAGTGCTTATGAGTTTCTGAATAGGCGGGGGATATCAGAGACCTTATGCCCACTTATTCACGTGATGGTCGGGCTCCAAAATTTCAAAATGCAGTTACTCGCATTATAGACGCCTACCTGGCTATTCTTGACTTTCATGCGGGTCTATAATACATACGCCGACTCATCTTCGGCGGACCTAAGGCGGACTCGCTTAAGCGGACCTACGGCGGACCTAAGGCGGACCTACGGCGGACCTTAAGCTGAACAAGCTTGAGCGGACCTACGGCGGACCTAAGGCGGACCTACAGCGGACCTACAGCGGACCTACCGGCAAGCAATCAGATGCTAAGGGCAATAAGCCAGCAAGCAATCAGTTGCTAATCAGGGACACACGAGGTGTATATAAGCCGCAGTGTTTTGAGAGATTTATCAAAATGCCTTTTCATTCTACTCAACCGAGTCCCCACGACGAGATCGTCCAGCTTACCTTGACAGAAGATGCAGCTCGCTCCTTCCTCCTCCAAGCGCTGAATGTTGGGGAGGAGGACAGAACCGGAGCGGGAGTTCCCAGGACAGGGCACCAGGAAGCAGTCCTCGGTCTCTCTGTCGACTCCGCCAAGCACCCACATGCCCTCTCTGTAAGCCCCTCTGTTGTTCTTCATCTTCCCAAACTTTGCCTCATCCACCTCCACTATCTTGCCAGGACCCCCGATAGGAGAGCTGTTCTGTAGGAACCAGTCTGCTACAGCATTGGACAGGATGGATCTCCACTCCCCAACTCCTTTCTGACTGATCCCAGTGATGGCAGCAACTTCCACATTGGTGAGAGATCGGATGCTGAGGTAGTAGATGAGGGTGAGGAATGCCTTGAAGGAGAGCTTCTTTCCGGCCAGGACACTGTCTGTTCTGATGTTGGTGAACTTCTTGCAGGTGGTGCACTTCCAAACTCTTAGGTCTGCAGACTTTGAAGCGGCACAGGCAATGAAGTCCATCTGAGAACCACATCCACAGGTCATCGTCTGTCTCAGAACATCCCGTTGGAGGAGGAAGGAGCGAGCTGCATCTTCTGTCAAGGTAAGCTGGACGATCTCGTCGTGGGGACTCGGTTGAGTAGAATGAAAAGGCATTTTGATAAATCTCTCAAAACACTGCGGCTTATATACACCTCGTGTGTCCCTGATTAGCAACTGATTGCTTGCTGGCTTATTGCCCTTAGCATCTGATTGCTTGCCGGTAGGTCCGCTGTAGGTCCGCTGTAGGTCCGCCTTAGGTCCGCCGTAGGTCCGCCGTAGGTCCGCTCAAGCTTGTTCAGCTTAAGGTCCGCCGTAGGTCCGCCTTAGGTCCGCCGTAGGTCCGCTTAAGCGAGTCCGCCTTAGGTCCGCCGAAGATGAGTCGGCGTTCCTCCAGACTGCCGAAATTTGCCTGATCGGGCCCATATTTGTTTGGAACCTCGCACCACGGGCTGCGGGTCAAACCGGATAGATCCCTCGGGCTGCGCCCTCGGGAGCTATCCCAAAATGGGCCCGACCCGCGCGTGTCTATGTATTTTGTAGATAATCATAGGAAATTCTTAGAAATTAAATCAAAAAATTTGAAGCGAAATCTTAGAATTAAATCTAAAATTTGAAGCGAAATCACTTACTCAAATTGTGAGAAAGTGCACATGAAAAGCATACATTTTGAAGCCTTTTGGAACATATTTTTTATTGAACTCATAATGAATATCAACGACAAAAAATGAGTCCTAAAATTTGAGATAGTGTTATCAGTTAGTGTTATCAGTTAGTGTTATTGCTTTATTGCATTAATTATGTGCATTGTGCAATATAGACTGGGTGGTATCCAAGGAGTTTGGCTTAATGCAGTATTTCGCCATATATGTCTCTGCACTTACTCACTATGTGTCAAGGATTGTGTCGCTTTATAGCAGTCGCATAGTTCAATAATTTATTTATCATCTCTTCACAAGGTTGTACTGGCATAAGATAAACTATGACGTTCTTCACTTAGAATTAATTTCGCCGTTCAGCAACATCTTCAGGTCTGTAAGCATAACAATTCATATACACTATTGAAAAACTATCGTATAATAATGAATCAATAGGCTGAAACGTGGAAAAACATTCAAATCACTTAAGATTACGGATTAGAACTAAAACCTTACACCAATCCTGCTACTAAAGTACCTAAACAAAATTTAATAACCATGCATTATTATTCCATCTTACTATATATAATTTCTAGCATTATTTTTCTATACCAGTGTCTCGAATTGTGAGTAGTATTTTACCGTCGAGTAATTAGCTTTAATCAAAATATAAAATGGTATATATCTGTTGCAGTTCTCGGTTCGTCGTAAGGTGCAGTCACCCGGATAATCCATCCCGAGCGCACATAACCAGTTAAAAGTAATGAATGAATGCACGAAATCTTGACGTGACGCATCACTTGTTTTAAAGTTTCAACTTATCGTGATGACGTGACGCACCACGTCACTATTACAGATTAGTTACAACAATTGACGCATGATGTGACGCATCACGTCACGCTTAGCTAGAGCCTTAGTAATACTAATGTATTTTTACGCACACTGATTAAAACAGACTTTTGCACGCCCTAAAATCACCATACATATTTGTAGTACAGAGGCTCAGTACACAGTTGGCCTAGATAACTAGATTGTCAAGAGTAAATGTCATGAGTTACTTCAAAAAAGTAAATAGACACTTCATAGTTCATCAATGTAAGGAAAGAAATTTCATAGGACAAACCTTGTCTTGTGGGAGACATTTTGCTTTAGGATAGCAATTAATATCACGATCTTTTGTCATGGACTTCTCAGGTCCTTAGTTGCACTGAAAATTTTTAAAAATAACAGTCAGGTTAATTTGATCTAACTTCTATTATTTCAGCATCTCAACAGACAGAGATAGTTAAAAGCATATAATAATGAAAATTTAGGTACTTCCATATTCAAATCAATTCAGATTGTCAAGTGAAACAAGTAATCAAGTGAAACAAGTAATCAAATTTTTATCCCATTTTACAATCTATTATAAACCAAATTTTACACTCAGTTAACAATATACATAATGTACTCATCTGTAACAAGAGTTTAAAACTGACAAAGTTTTTCATGACCATGTATCCTATGATTAGGTGTTGAACCTTAACTTGGAAGTATGTTTTGGAGTGTTTTCAGAGGAGACATTTCACAATGAAGGCATAATTTCAACATGCCAAAGGTTGTCAAATTCTGGGGGAAAGGAAACACACAGGCTGTTGCTATAGTGCGAACCTGAACAGAATTGACAGATTAGTTTGGTTTTTGAGTACCAACTGGGCAAGTGGTAGTTGAATTTTGTGCTAAAGTTTTACTTATTTGCTATGTTGAGATTTGCCTTTTTCATTAAAAACTTTCCAGCTGATGCAGTAGTATCTTAGAATATGGAGAATTTGTTTAATGGTGCCAATTGGGCTTCTATAAATTGCAAATGGTAAATTAGGTAATAAGCTTTATTTCAAATATAAATCAACAATAAATAAATAACTTACATAGATATCAATTTCAGGGAGAACTATGAAAAACACTTAACGACTCATAGATGGATGAAGCCAATTCCCTCAATACCATTCTTTGTAATATATGCAATCATAGTGATAGTCAACTATGGGCATATTTAATAATATGCAGTTGCTGAATGGGGACATTGCATTTGGGATAGTTATTTGGGATATGTTTTGCCCCTGATAGAAATCCAGAACCAACAAGCCCAAGCATGGGTCAAATAAGCTGACAAGCTGGTTGGAAATTAAATTTTCTTTATATCAAAATCATGGCTTGGAAGCCAGTGGAGGTTGTCATGCTTATGCTGGTTATCAAGTAGCATTTTCTTAAGGATTTCTTTGACAGAAGCAATTTTACATGAAAAATCGTCAGATATACCAACTTTTTTCTAAGCAAATTCCACATAACTGATGATTGATGAATGAATTGGTGGTTTGATGGAGGAGGAATGAGGTTCATGTCATTATGGGTTGAAACATTATAGATAGAGTACAGTGAAATTGGGGTTCGAAATTTAAGTATTTTGAGGGATTCCATAAAGCAGTGGAAGGAGTAAAGATTTTGCACTGAGAGGATTCCATATCTTTGAAATAGTGGCTTAGTGTGCTCTTTTTCATAAAATTCAGGCCCTAAGAATTGAGCATTTATTGTTCTTGCACGAGCACAAGTTTTGAACTTATTCTTGTATGCTTCAAGGTCACCAAATAACACCCTGATGCACTTTTTTTGAATTCTATGTACTTCATTCATTTGATATTGTGGTATGCTGCCCCAAACCGATATGCAGTAGGATAAGTGTGATTCAAAAAGTGTGTAGTATAGATCCTTGTGCAGTTCCTCTGGAACACATTTTTTAATTCTGGATATGGTAGATATAGTAAAATTTAGCTTCTTTTTAAGCTCTTTTATGTGCGGACTCCAGCACAATTTGTCGTCAATTATGACACCTAGAAATTTTGTTGATGTCACTTTCTTTATCTTACATTCATTTATTTTCAATTCGAGATGATCAGCACAAGGTTTCTTAGCTTTGGGGCAGCTTTTGGGAGTGAAGTGAATGAAGCAGCATTTACCCATATTGACATGCAGTTTGTTATGATTCATATATGCGTTAAGTGATTTAAGCAAAGCATTTCCCTTTTGGTAGACCTCTTCTAGGGTTGGGGCATCGACAAAGATATTTGTGTCATCAGCAAAAAGGATAAAATTCCCATCTTTACTACAATTTATAATGTCATTGATATAGATTATAAATAATAAGGGCCCCAGTACAGATCCCTGTGGGACACCAAATATAACAGTGAGTTCTTCGGAGTTTTCGCCAAGAGTGCTGGTGTACTGGAGCCTGTTTGATAGGTAGCTTTCTAGAAGTTTATGGGTTGTCCCTCGAACACCATATCTATCAAGTTTGCATAAAAGTTTTCCATGGTCTATTGTATCAAATGCTTTGCTTAAATCAATGAAAATCCCAAGGACATGATTCCTTTTCTTCAGGCACTTATTAATATGGTCAACAGAGTAATTGATAGCATGGCTAGTAGAATGGCTTGGTCTAAATCCAAATTGATTCTCATGCAGCGAATTTTGGGATAAAAGAAAATCATATAACCTAGTATAGATTATTTTTTCAAATATTTTCCCAAAGATTGGTAATGTTGATATAGGTCGATAATTTTCTATAGATTCTGGATCCTCTTTTTTGTAAACTGGAGTTATTTTACCTACTTTTAGTACCTCTGGGAAAGTTCCAATATTCATAAGAACATTGAAATGGTCAGAAAGAATTGGGCTTATGACATGGGAAGCCTTTTTGATAATTCTTACAGGTATATCACTGGCCTTGTTATTGTCTAGCTCTGAAATTATACTATTTATTTCATCTGGTGAGCACTCAAACAATGCCATGGAGTTTTCAACTGGTTTATAGAGGTAATCTTCAAATGAGTTAAATTCACAGTCAGAGAGATCAGAATCATTGATACTCTCATTTAATTTTGATGCAATGGAGTTAAAGTACTCATTAAATTTGGTAGCAATTATCCGCCTATCAATGATGCGTTGGTTATCTATAACAAAGGAGGGTTTGATTTGATTTTTACTCTTACCTCTAAGTTCATTAATTATTTTCCATGTTTTTCGCTTATCTCCGGCACTGTCTGAGATTTGCTTACACCTATATGATGACTTAGCAGAATTTATAACATGCTTCAGAGTTCTTCTGTAGGTACTAAAAGTATTATAGAGAATTTGGTCACCATCAGGATTTTCTTTTGAAATTGTGGCTTTCCATTTGTCTTTAAGTTCATGTTTTTTATTGCAGGCTTCAATTATTCCTTTGGTAATCCAGGGGTTGTTAAGGGGAGTTCGTTTAGTTGTCTTTGGGACTTTCAGTTTACAGTGTTTATCAAGTATGGTAGTGAAGGTGTCGGTGAAAATATGGAAATTGTCGGTAGTTGGTATGATCTGGAATTCTTCTGCAAGATTTTTCACAAAACTATCAACATTTTTATTGCAAAAATCATAGTATTGTACATGTTTTATCTTGGACTCTTTAATTTTCACTTTGAAGTCAGCAAGCTGAAAAACAGGCAGGTGGTGAGTCAAGTTGTCACTTATGGTCCCAGATAGGATAACTTTTTCAGTGCTATTTGTAAAAATGTTGTCAATGCAGGACTTTTTGGTGCCTGGTCTCTCATGCGTGTATGTTGAAATCAAGGGAGAATAGCCCCCAGAAAGAAAGCAATCCTCAAACTTGCTACAATTTGCATTTGACAAAAGATTTATGTTAAAGTCTCCCATGACGAAGACATTTGACTTGGGCAAGGTCTCAAAAATTTCATTGATTTGCTCATAGAATTGATCTATGTCACCATCATTTGGGCGATATACAACTCCAAATATTAATGGTTCTATGGTGTTGGTGGTTTTTAAAAACAAGGTTTCAATATTGGTGGAACAATCTGAGACATTGTCCATGACTGTGCAATTTATTGAATCATGTACATATAGAGACACACCTGTACCTGACTGCTTCTCATCCCGTGTGACTTGGTAATAGCCTTTATATCCAGGTAGGATGTAAGTTTCACCACAATTTGGATGTGTGTTTGTTTCAGCAAAGCCTATTGCACAAAATTTATTTTTAATGTTCTTTAGATCAGCTGAAAAAAGATCGAAATTTGTTGAATTTCCATCAATATTCAAGAATAAAGTTGACAACAGATTTTCATTATGGTCAGCAGTAGCTTTACAATATGTTAATAAGGCATTGTTTAAGTCCTTGATTGAGTAAGTTCTGCAATTGTTAAGGATATTTGATATTTCAAAAATAGATTGATCATAGCTCTCATTTTCATTATGCTTTTCATCCTCATTTTCAAGCCAGGCTTCAAAAGGATTGTACCTTAATTCCATGCTCAGCTGACAGGTGTGACACACCCATGAGTTTTCAATTTTTGAAAATTTGGCATTATTATAACATCTGGAGTGGATGGCAATTTGGCAATTACTACATTCTACAATAGGATGTCCAATACATATGCTCTTAATACAATGTCCGCATTTTTCTCTTATGGTACATTTGAATTTAAATACAGCTAAGGTGGCCTCCTAGAACCACTGGTATGGTTATTGGCATCACCCATCCATGGCTTACTCTCAACACGTTCTCTCTGGTAAACTGCATCCTTAATTATTCTAATAAACATGCTAATACCCTTTTCACCAAGGTGAATTGGGTCCCCACCACGTGTAAGATTACTATTGAGCATACCAGATCTGTCAAGGAAACTATACAGGCCAGGTATCCAAACATTGAATCTAGAAACAAATTCACTTTTCAACAATAGTCTATTATATGCAATGATGTTTTTATTCATGATTTGGTCTCTGGATGGGAGTACAGGAATCACAAATATCTTGGTTTGAGTCAATGCATTTATTTCTTCTACTTTTGATTTGAGTGTGTTAACTAGATTGTAAACATAAGTATCTAGTGAGCCTGTCACCTCAGTAGGCCGAAGATCATTTGTTCCACAGGCTATGACAATGTTTGAATATCCAACACATTCTCTTGGGTCAATCTGATGGATTTTGGCTGCTTTTATTCGTTTTCCAGGATATTTTTCCCCAACAGTTCCTGTTCCTGAGCCAAATTTAATGTTTTTGGTGTTGGAGTCACCAATCATTAGAATACTACGTCTGTTGAACTTGTTGACGTGTCTAAAGGTGACTGAAAACCTCTCTTCACATTTTTCAGCATCAAGAATTTCATGCTTATACCATGACTGAGACTTCTTTGACATAACATATAATGAGTTGTTTAAGGCCTCATAAACTTCGGTCTCATCTGCAAAGTTAGCAGAGAATACAACATTTCGAGGTCCACCAACTGAATATGTATAGATGGCAGAATCTGGATTGATCTCTACCTCATCATCTGAGTGCTTTGGAAGACTACTCTTAGCACTTCTGGAATTGAGTTTTTGGGGTAAGTGATTAATCAGAACACTGTTGGGGATTTGATTTCCTTTGAGGTTGTAGTCTTTGCTAATTTTTGTGATTATGCATTTTAAGGCAGGTGGGATTTCTTGTGAAGCTGGTTTATCACTTGATCCAGCATATGCATAGTGTTCTCCATAACAGATTGTTGAGCGACCATTTTTGTTCCTGAATAGTTTCTTTTCTTTGAGGGTTTCCAGGAGTTGGTGAACACTTTCCTGCTCTCCTGGGTTCAGGTACTCAGTCCTGTGGTCAGTAATGTACTTTTCATTGCTTTTGAGGTTGAAACAAGGGGGCTCAATGCCGATACTTAGTGTACCTGGTGGATGGTAGTCAGGGATTATTTGGGGAGCTGAAGGTCTGTTCTCATGTAGTTCTTGGATTTCCTGACTAAGTCTATCTAGCTGTGACTTTATGCCGGCAATGTCAACTGTATGGGTTGCTGCTGAGAGCTTCATTGTTTCTGCAACTGATTCTGTGAGCTCCTGGATAAAGTCAGCAGTAAGGATCCTATCTCCCAATTCCTTTGCTCGTTTGACAGATATATGGTTCTGTGGCCTAGGGAAGGGACAACAGTAGCACCATGGACATTGCCAGCTCTTTGTCAGAGAGTTAAGAACTGGCTGTGTAAAGTCAGCCTTTAGCCCTGCACATGAGTTGTGCCAAACCTGTTTGCATGTGCTACAGGGAATGTTCCATGACTGACCTCCAGATGATTTTCCACATGGACATTGATTCTTCTTGTTTTTTCTTTGACTTGCCTTAGAGTCTGAACTTTCAACATCTACATTTACATTTTCAAACCCAGAACTGTCTTCCTGACTGGAGACATCAGGAGAATTGAGCACAACAAAAGATGGGCTGGTAGCAGTTGGGCTAACAGCAGGAAGGCCAACAGGTGATAATGAAGTTCTCGGTCCAAGATCTAGTTTGAGTGAAGATGCTTGGCTGGCCAGAGGACTCTGAGGACGTGATCTCTGACCAGGTCTGGTTACAGTGGAAGAAGTTGGTAAGCTGGTACTCCTTCCCCTGGTTACCATAAGTGGGGGAGATGGCTTCTCAGAGCGTGCAGGTGGGGTATCAGGCTTCTTGTTTGATTTGTTCATCATGAGGAGAATAAGGATGCAGAGGATGCAGTGCACTTTGGATCCACCAGTCATTGAGCTACAGAGGAACCCCTGAAAAAAGACGAGTCATTGCGCAGTGTTCATAGACAATTTGAAAAAAAAAGATAAATTAGCTTAGCTTGGTTTGCACTGCAAATAATTATCAATTTCAGTTTCAATTTTCATAGGAAGAGGAAGACAGACAGACAAACATACAACTCAAGTGATTGATTGATTGAACTTGGTTTGTTAAGTGGTGATAATGATAATATAATAAGTCCAGTTCTACACTGAAAAATATATTCAATAATAAATTATCAAGGGTTATGAAATTCATTTAATTAATACATTTTACACCAAAACATATATACAATCAAATTCAATCACTATGGATGTACTTTGTCATGGCAAAGAGCCCACCAAGATGCAGCTTTGGTTAGTTGGGGATTTTTGATCATGCTCAGTGAATGTGTTCTTATGAACTGATGCACAAACTACTCATCTCTTCCAGGAGTATCCACTGCAGCCTTCATTCATGGTTTCACCTCAGCACACTGCAATCCCCTGCATCCCTGTTATCTTTTACTGGTATAGTGGTACTAGTATATATTATAGGACCTGGCTTATAATGGGTTAAGCTTTGCAGTTTGAAGCACATTATGTCACGTTATGTCTATGAATCATGCAAACTTATACCATGCACACGATGACACACAGAGTACAGTTTAAACTGACCCTGTTAGAATCAAAATATGGTTCAAACAGTTCGAAATGTGCTTTAGTGTCAATTTATTGATGATTTATTGTTAATTCATTGTTGCCATATAGTTCAAAATAGATTCACAGTTGAAAATTAATTGCCATAATGCCATAACTTACAATTTAGTGTTGCCACTGCCTTCCATTACATATCATGCTTATTGGCAATAGATTCATTTTCACCATTTTCACCAATGAATGCTCATAGTAATTCAATGAATTGCTATTGCTGACAATAAAATCAAAGCTGCCTTTGCAAAAAAAATTGTCATAGTAATCAGTGAACCCTGAGTCATATGCTGACTCTTACACAAGCCAGAATGAAGTGTGGGGTTTGTTTAGGGTTTAGGGTTTGGATTTATAAGTTAAAGTTCAATTTCGTTACTAAAGATCCATTTTTGACAATGACGATCATATTGAATTCATTGTCAACAATGACGGTTCATTGTCAACACTGGCGATTCATTGACAATTATAGAAAATCACTATAGCTGGCATGTTAATGTGCTATTAGATATCTTGACCTTATTAATATTTCTTTACTATTTAAGTTATTATGTTTGTATGTTAATTTAATCTTAATCACAATTGTCATATGACCAGAAAGAATTAAGCTGTTCAAATTATGGTGTAATGTGCTACTAAATGTAAACTTATTTGTTTTATTAAACTTATTTGTTTTATTAGTTAATCCATAACTGTCAATATTGCCACAAATGGCAGATTCCCTGTACTGTGTCCAACCTTTTGTTGATTGATGTATTTTGCTCAAATCTAGATGTCATGAAAACTTCCTCCTTGTCTGACCAGATGATATTTATTTACTTGAATTGTTTTAAATAAGACAAGTGATAACTTTGATACCAAATGAACATGAAACTTATTATGAAACTATACACTAAATTGTGGTAGGAAGAGTATTAAGGTGTCCATCTAATCTAATCTAATTTGGGCTCTATTTCTAGTGTCAATTGACTTGATACTTTGATCTTGTCTAACCAGATGAAGTTTCCCAATAAAGATAAAGAATTCCCAATAATGCACAAGGACCTACTTATGACACTGCAGCTCATGAAACAAACACACTCCATTGTGGTAGGGGGCATTAAGTTAATAGGTTAGGTACCTTTTGCAAGCATTTTATTATTTGGACCTTGCATGTTCTTAGTCTGTACCCTGTGTGTGTGACATAGTTAGCTTTTCAAAACATGGTGATATCAATTTGTTGTCTTACCAATAATTATAGTATTTTGCCCTGTTTCAAGCTACCAACGCTATGATGAAGGCATCCCATCAAGCCCTAAGGATAGAGATTAGAACTGATGGAATTAAGTTTTGCCGACAATCTTATTATTATAGAAGTGTATCAGAAATGAATAAATAGTAATATGAGTAATGCAATATTTAGCAATGCAATATTTGACAATGCTATATTTGCCAACAACCAACAAACTTAATCAGTACTCAATTCCAATAAACAGGTTGCTGCCTTGAAGAAACAGGGTAGTTCTCCAGAGACGAAGTCAATAACAATCTACAACTACAAAGAAGAATCTACAACATAACACAGATTGTAAATATATTTTATTGTCATAATTTCAACAACACATCATCAAAAAATATTTTGTGCTGATGATTTTTCATCAGATTTTTTCAGAAACAAAAACCAAGACAAGAATAGCACAAATATTGTATTATTTGATGATTAAAAAATTTCCAAGACATTCGTGTAATTTTTATTGCAAAATATTATAATTGCAAAATTATTCAAATTTGAGCCGCGCGCGCCGCGCACACCGATCACTGAATGCGCGAAAACGTGGTCAAGGTACCCGAAATGAGCCTCGTCGGCCATGGTTTGGCCGACGTGGCTCACTTTTAAAACAATTTGGACCTAAAAATTGAATTCAAAAAATTTTTCCCAAGTGAGCCACCTCGGCCACCATAGGCAAGGGCCGGACAACTTCTGGTAAAACCTGTTGTCGGCCGTTGACAGACCCTCGTGAGAATTCAGCGCGCGGCGCTAATTCTCATCAGCGGGTCAGACATCGTCCGAAAAAAACAAACAAAAAAACTGCCAGAGTGCCAGCGCCATACTGCCATGGATAAGGTGTAATATAGAAGATAAATCCAGTAGCTTTTGATTAAAAATAAAAGTTTAAAGAATCTGACAAAAGCAGAGAAATATTATCAGAAATAAATAAACCACGTCATATCACCTAAAAGTGGGGACAAACTGGGGTTAAACTTAAAAACCTGTTTTTTTAAGAAGGCTGTGGATGTGTTAAAAACTAAAAGTAAAATGTTCCTGTCAGACGTTGTCTCACCTCCTCTGTCAATTAATTTAACATTAACAATTAAAACATCGTTGCTGAATGCTAGCATGTGTCAGCCTAATTTACTGGAAGTTCAAACCTTTTACTTGTAGAACCGTATTTCGAACTTCACTTTGCGCGGCTTTTCCGTGCGTGACATAATTTTGCGCGACGTATACTTATAGTTATTGACATAATCATATGACATATCTATTAATTTATCTGTACGTCGCGCGAAAATATGTCACGCACGCAAAAGCCGCGCAAAGTGCAGTTCGAAGTACGGTTCTTCAAGGTTTGAAGTTCCAGAAAATTGGGTGACGCATGCCATTCAGCCATTGCCAGCAGCTCAATAAGCTATGACGTTTAATTAATTGATGTTTAATTAATTGAGGTTAAATCCTAATTAGTTGATGTCTAATTAGTTGATGTCTAATTAGTCGATGTCTAATCAGTTGATTTCTAATTAATTGATGTCTAATTTAAATTAGTCAGCGTCTTGGGCAGCCTCCAGGTACTCCCGTGCCCTCTTCCGGACGCTCTGGAGATGGGATTCGTCTGCGCCGTGCGCGGTCTCGAAGTCAACGTACCGTTTGAAGAAGAATCGCATCTTCTTCGGCGGAAGCTTCAAGCTCACAGCTCGATCCAGTAGGAGCCTGCAGTGATTGATTTTCAATTGTTTTATAGATGTACAGATTTGGAGTATTTTATTGATCGCAGTACATTGATAACTTGAACCTTCCCGGAATCTTACGAGGGCGTGTCGAACTCCTGCTTGCGCTACATTTTCATGCGCGGCGTAATCGTTCGCGGCTAACTGCCTTTCATAAACAACCAGTGAGCCGCGCATGAAAAAGATGCAAACGTAGGAGTTCAACCCGTCACCTTTATTTTCCCAACATTTGTCTTTTAAGGTCAGAAAACAATAAAAGTGAAAGTGTCCAGTCACATATAACGATCTCTGAGCGTCGAGCAATGTGCCCTGGTGTCAAGCAATGTACCCTGGGCCCTGGTGTCAAGCAATGTACCCTGGACCCTGGTGTCAAGCAATGTACCCTGGACCCTGGTGTCAAGCAATGTACCCTGGACCCTGGTGTCAAGCAATGTACCCTGGGCCCTGGTGTCAAGCAATGTAGCCTGGACCCTGGTGTCAAGCAATGTAGCCTGGACCCTGGTGTCAAGCAATGTACCCTGGAGTCAAGCAATGTACCCTGGACCCTGGTGTCAAGCAATGTACCCTGGACCCTGGTGTCAAGCAATGTATCCTGGGCCCTGGTGTCAAGCAATGTACCCTGGGCCCTGGTGTCAAGCAATGAACCCTGGGCCCTGGTGTCAAGCAATGTACCCTGGACCCTGGTGTCAAGCAATGTACCCTGGACCCTGGTGTCAAGCAATGTACCCTGGGCCCTGGTGTCAAGCAATGTACCCTGGGCCCTGGTGTCAAGCAATGTACCCTGGACCCTGGTGTCAAGCAATGTACCCTGGACCCTGGTGTCAAGCAATGTACCCTGGGCCCTGGTGTCAAGCAATGTACCCTGGACCCTGGTGTCAAGCAATGTACCCTGGTGTCAAGCAATGTACCCTGGACCCTGGTGTCAAGCAATGTACCCTGGAGTCAAGCAATGTACCCTGGACCCTGGTGTCAAGCAATGTACCCTGGACCCTGGTGTCAAGCAATGTACCCTGGACCCTGGTGTCAAGCAATGTACCCTGGAGTCAAGCAATGTACCCTGGACCCTGGTGTTAGGAGTATCTGTTGAAAGCATCGCAATGTACCCTGGTGTCAAGCAATAAAAACCATGGTGTCAAGGACTCTTCCACCCTGGCCACTGGTATCAATGTACCAAGGACCCACAGGACCCTCCGGGGTGTCAAATGTTCTCGAACATCGTGCCCTGGTGTTAGGGAGTATCTGTTGAAAGCGAATGTCCTTCTGCCGATCTGCCGAAAGGGGAAGACTTTGAGAGGGTGATTATACAATAAAAACCATTGAAGCTCATTAAAAGTGAAATACCTGGATATCTGAGAGGGTGAGAAGTTGAGCAGTGACAGTCTTATCTGAGAGGGTGAGAAGTTGAGCGAAGTGACAGCGGATATCTGAGAGGGTGAGGGGCGAAGTGATAGATAACCCGGATATCTGAGAGGGTGAGAAGTTGAGCGAAGTGACAGATAACCCGGATATCTGAGAGGGTGAGAAGTTGAGCGAAGTGACAGATAACCCGGATATCTGAGAGGGTGAGAAGTTGAGCGAAGTGACAGATAACCCGGATATCTGAGAGGGTGAGAAGTTGAGCGAAGTGACAGATAACCCGGATATCTGAGAGGGTGAGAAGTTGAGCGAAGTGACATACTACCCGGATATCTGAGAGGGTGAGAAGTTGAGCGAAGTGACATATAACCCGGATATCTGAGAGGGTGAGAAGTTGAGCGAAGTGACAGATAACCCGGATATCTGAGAGGGTGAGAAGTTGAGCGAAGTGACAGATAACCCGGATATCTGAGAGGGTGAGAAGTTGAGCGAAGTGACAGATAACCCGGATATCTGAGAGGGTGAGAAGTTGAGCGAAGTGACAGATAACCCGGATATCTGAGAGGGTGAGAAGTTGAGCGAAGTGACAGATAACCCGGATATCTGAGAGGGTGAGAAGTTGAGCGAAGTGACAGATAACCCGGATATCTGAGAGGGTGAGAAGTTGAGCGAAGTGACAGATAACCCGGATATCTGAGAGGGTGAGAAGTTGAGCGAAGTGACATATAACCCGGATATCTGAGAGGGTGAGAAGTTGAGCGAAGTGACAGATAACCCGGATATCTGAGAGGGTGAGAAGTTGAGCGAAGTGACAGATAACCCTGATATCTGAGAGGGTGAGAAGTTGAGCGAAGTGACAGATAACCCTCACCCGGATATCTGAGAGGGTGAGAAGTTGAGCGAAGTGACAGATAACCCGGATATCTGAGAGGGTGAGAAGTTGAGCGAAGTGACAGATAACCCTGATATCTGAGAGGGTGAGAAGTTGAGCGAAGTGACAGATAACCCGGATATCTGAGAGGGTGAGAAGTTGAGCGAAGTGACAGATAACCCGGATATCTGAGAGGGTGAGAAGTTGAGCGAAGTGACAGATAACTCGGATATCTGAGAGGGTGAGAAGTTGAGCGAAGTGACATATAACCCGGATATCTGGGAGGGTGAGAAGTTGAGGGTGAAGTGACAGATAACCCGGATATCTGAGAGGGTGAGAAGTTGAGCGAAGTGACAGATAACCCGGATATCTGAGAGGGGTGAGAAAGTTGAAACTGAGAGGGTGACATATAACCCGGATATCTGAGAGGGTGAGAAGTTGAGCGAAGTGACAGATAACCCGGATATCTGAGAGGGTGAGAAGTTGAGCGAAGTGACAGATAACCCTGATATCTGAGAGGGTGAGAAGTTGAGCGAAATGACAGATAACCCGGATATCTGAGAGGGTGAGAAGTTGAGCGAAATGACAGATAACCCGGATATCTGGGGAGTGAGAGGGTGAGAAGTTTAGCGAAATGAGTGTTATAGAGTTGATAGAATGTGCGTGAATTGGTCAATCATTGACCAATTCACGCACATTTAAATGAGAATAATGCCAAATAACTTTCATGGAATTATCGGGAAATGGATGATGTGAGAATGGTCACAAATAGAATAATCGAGGCGCTCTTTACAATTACATGTGTGCACATGCATGGATCGATGAAGGTGCGCATTTAACAGCGCGCGCATTTTGATTTTCATGAAATTTCTGTCGCACATTACGCGTTTTCATCGATGGATGCACGAACACACGTATGGTTTCTTTCCCTCTTTAATCTTTCTCTCACGTTTGTGTTTGCCGAGAGTCTTGAGGGCACGGGGCAAAGTGTCCCTCATCTGGTCGAGGGAGCCCTGCACAGCAAGGGAGGTTCCATAGGATGTCCAGACTTTGCGACTCTGTTTGTACTTCTTCAGGAGAACTGACTTGTAAACTTCCTCTAGTTCCTGATGAAGCAGGGGGTTAGAGGTATAGATTTGCGACTTGTCCTTACCAAACTTCTGCTCTTCAATTTATTCCAATAGGGTGATCAGCACATTGATTTACATTTTTGCTTTAAGAACTATGTATTTTTACTCAGCTGTAATTGTTGATGTATATTATTATTACTATTTCGGCACATTGCCAGCCCCACCGTGGGTTTACAAACAAGTCTTGATTTTAAAAGAAAACACCGAGTCTCGGCAGGATTTTACCGCTTGAAAAATATTTTTCTAAGCCTGAGTTACAAGATCCTCTTTTGATTTAGGCCTCAGGAGTGGAAACATAATTGGTCCCTGACAAAAATCATCAAAAATGCAGGTTTCAAGCCCCAGTGCAAGAGTGCAGTAGCAGAAGTGTTTTACCAATATGGTCATTGGTCAACAATTTAAAGGATTTCTCCTTTATCTCCCAAACCCGACACTACCCATATTTTTCCTTCAGCTCCCTAACCTGATATTTCCCAGATTTCTCCAGCACAGCCGCCAGTCTGAGAAACACAGCTTTCCCGTCGTTGACTGCTGCCGCTTCCTGACAGCACTTCAACAGCCTGAATTATACAAGGAGCTGAATAGTGAATACAGGTAAACTATTAATATATTGATAGGGGGCCGGGGGTAAACTATTAACATATTGATAGGGGGCTGTTTGGTTGAGAAATATCACAATAACAAGGAGTCAGCATCGTAGTCATACGCGCGTATTACGCCACACTTTTCTTTTCACAGCGTGTAATAGCGGCTAGTCTCCCATGTTAAAGTGTAAACGGGAGCCTTCATTATCTATGACAATGACGTCACTCAGAAAAATATAATTAAGCGCATCTAGCGCTTTAAAGGTTAAGGTTAGGGTCGGGATTAGGGTCAGGATTTGTTAGGTTTACAGAAAGGATTAAGGTTAGGGTTTTGGTTAGGTTTAGGATACAGAAAAATGGACGTTTAGATCTGTGACGTCACTCAGCCCCGTTTACATGGGAGACATACCGTAATAGCACTCAAATTTACTAAATTGTTTACGGCATACAGACATTCTATACAAATGTCCATACAGACTTAAGTCAAGACGCAGACTTAAAGCCGCGCAAACTCAAGTCCAAGACGCGCAAACTAAAGCCGCGCAGACTTAAGCCGCGCAAACTCAAGTCCAAGACGCGCAAACTTAAGCCGCGCAAACTTAAGCCCCGCAGACTTAAGCCGCGCAAACTAAAGCCGCGCAGACTTAAGCCGCGCAAACTCAAGACGCGCAAACTCAAGACGCGCAGACTTAAGCCGCGCAAACTCAAGACGCGCAGACTTAAGCCGCGCAAACTTAAGCCGCGCAAACATAAGCCCCACAAAGGGCAGTTGGAACTGTGCCAGTAATTTAGTAATCCAAATCAGGAAAAAGCCTGTCGTGTGTCCCGAATGAGTTCTCAAGGTTGAACAGTGCTGACCATACGTTTAGTTTCTCAGTTTCCAATCTGAGATGCATTATGTTAAATGGAATGAAAGTGCTGAAACTTCGGTGAAAAGTTATAAGCTAATTCCAGGGCTATTTGATACTTTGTTTTGAAATTGAAATGTGTCCTAAAAACTTTATGTGCCGCCTCTTGGAAACTCGCCTGTGGTATCAGATAATTGTTTATGAGCCGCATAATAGAATGAATAATTTTCTTTATTCTCTTCTTAGCTCAGCGAAGTGAAACGAACTTTTTCTGAAAAAGTTCGTTTCACTTCGCTGAGCTAAAAAGAGAATAAAGAAAATTATTCATCCTAACGGGTGATAACTAAAAATGGGACTTTTTTGTAACGGTCACTGCAGCCAAAACATTGAACCATCATATTTTTGGTATTCTGAGTAAGATAGCCATTTTCCAATGTGCTCCGAGAATTTCAGCTGTTCAAGTTGTTGGAGTGGAAGGTTATGATACATTTTGTAAGGCAATTCCGAAAATGGTTTGTACTCGCCTGTAGTTGATGGTGTCGAGGGCTCGTCTTGCAGTGGCCCTGGCCTTATCCACGTTGCTGAGACCGAGCCAGTAGGCCATGTAACACACCCAGGTGGAACTGGAGTCCGGGGATCCGGCCACTTCCCTGACAGGAAACGAAGCCGTCAGACAACTCATAATACTTGGTATTTCTGGCGAAATACGAAGGAGAATTTTTGTTTGAACTCCTCTGAACGGAAAATTTAAAAAAACAGCAGTCCATGTTCATAAATTATTTCAGAGGACCATGTTTCTAACGAACTGGACTGATAAAAGATTTTTTTGCAGAAAATTTGGAACAAGGTCATCTACCAGTAAACGGTTTCTTGCCAGGTTTTGAAGACCCAGTTGGTTAAAACATTTCATGCGTTTTCAAACTTTTAAAAGCACAAAACCCAAAGATATAGAAAAACTAAACTTGAACAAACTATCGCTGGCTAACATTTCACACACTTAAGGAGAATTTTTTGTGTGAACTACGTGAATCTACGGAAAATTTAAAAAAAAACATAATACTTAGTATGTTCATAAATTATTTCACTGCCCGGTTTCTAACGAACTGTTTGAGCTGATAAAGCAGAATTTTTGTGTGAAAATTTTGAACAAGATAGGCCTTATCTCATTTAAATACCAGTAAACGGTGTCTCTGTTAACTAACAGTTTTGATTCTAGAGAATACATAAGGCTGTATGTCGTTTTCAAACTTTTAAAAGCACAAAACCCAAAGATATAGAGCTCTTAAAGTTGAACAAACTATCGCCTCTAACATTCTCACACACTTACACCCTCACCAAACTATCGCCTCTAACATTCTCACACACTTACACCCTCACCAAACTATCGCCTCTAACATTCTCACACACTTACACCCTCACCAAACTATCGCCTCTAACATTCTCACACACACTTACACCCTCACCAAACTATCGCCTCTAACATTCTCACACACTTACACCCTCACCAAACTATCGCCTCTAACATTCTCACACACTTAAACCCTCACCAAACTATCGCCTCTAACATTCTCACACACTTACACCCTCACCAAACTATCGCCTCTAACATTCTCACACACTTACACCCTCACCAAACTATCGCCTCTAACATTCTCACACACTTACGCCACACCCTCACCAAACTATCGCCTCTAACATTCTCACACACACTTACACCCTCACCAAACTATCGCCTCTAACATTCTCACACACTTACACCCTCACCAAACTATCGCCTCTAACATTCTCACACACTTACGCCACACCCTCACCAAACTATCGCCTCTAACATTCTCACACACTTACACCCTCACCAAACTATCGCCTCTAACATTCTCACACACTTACACCCTCACCAAACTATCGCCTCTAACATTCTCACACACTTACACCCTCACCAAACTATCGCCTCTAACATTCTCACACACTTACACCCTCACCAAACTATCGCCTCTAACATTCTCACACACTTACACCCTCACCAAACTATCGCCTCTAACATTCTCACACACTTACACCCTCACCCTCACCAAACTATCGCCTCTAACATTCTCACACACTTACACCCTCACCAAACTATCGCCTCTAACATTCTCACACACTTACACCCTCACCAAACTATCGCCTCTAACATTCTCACACACTTACACCCTCACCAAACTATCGCCTCTAACATTCTCACACACACCCCCTCACCAAACTATCGCCTCTAACATTCTCACACACTTACACCCCTCACCAAACTATCGCCTCTAACATTCTCACACACTTACACCCTCACCAAACTATCGCCTCTAACATTCTCACACACTTACACCCTCACCAAACTATCGCCTCTAACATTCTCACACACTTACACCACACCCTCACCAAACTATCGCCTCTAACATTCTCACACACTTACACCCTCACCAAACTATCGCCTCTAACATTCTCACACACTTACGCCCTCACCAAACTATCGCCTCTAACATTCTCACACACTTACACCCTCACCAAACTATCGCCTCTAACATTCTCACACACTTACACCCTCACCAAACTATCGCCTCTAACATTCTCACGCACTTACACCCTCACCAAACTATCGCCTCTAACATTCTCACACACTTACTCCAGACCCTCACCAAACCCTCGCCTCTAACATTCTCACACACTTACGCCCTCACCAAACTATCGCCTCTAACATTCTCACACACTTACGCCACACCCTCACCAAACTATCGCCTCTAACATTCTCACACACTTACACCCTCACCAAACTATCGCCTCTAACATTCTCACACACTTACACCCTCACCAAACTATCGCCTCTAACATTCTCACACACTTACACCCTCACCAAACTATCGCCTCTAACATTCTCACACACTTACACCCTCACCAAACTATCGCCTCTAACATTCTCACACACTTACACCCTCACCAAACTATCGCCTCTAACATTCTCACACACTTACACCCTCACCAAACTATCGCCTCTAACATTCTCACACACTTACACCCTCACCAAACTATCGCCTCTAACATTCTCACACACTTACACCCTCACCAAACTATCGCCTCTAACATTCTCACACACTTACACCCTCACCAAACTATCGCCTCTAACATTCTCACACACTTACACCCTCACCAAACTATCGCCTCTAACATTCTCACACACTTACACCCTCACCAAACTATCGCCTCTAACATTCTCACACACTTACACCCTCACCCAACTATCGCCTCTAACATTCTCACACACTTACACCCTCACCAAACTATCGCCTCTAACATTCTCACACACTTACACCCTCACCAAACTATCGCCTCTAACATTCTCACACACTTACACCCTCACCAAACTATCGTCTCTAACATTCTCACACACTTACACCCTCACCAAACTATCGCCTCTAACATTCTCACACACTTATCACACCCTCACCCTCACCAAACTATCGCTTCTAACATTCTCACACACTTACGCCCTCACCTCTCGAACTCATCCTGAGTCTCTGGTAAGGCGGTTGTTTTCCTGGTTTCAATCTGTCTGATCGCCACCTCCTCCGCCTCCTTCTTTCGGCGCTTTTCTCGCTTCTCAAAGCTCTTACCCTGCGACAGTTTAAACGCCGCGCATGAGAAATAGGCGGGTAGGATGACGTCATTATCATAGCTCAATGCAGTGAGTTGATGATGTTGATCCGCCTATTTCTCTTACTCGTCGTTTATTCGTGATTCTTCAGTGGGGTTATATCAAGAGTCGCATTGTTTCAATTGATCTGAGTAAATTCAGATATTCTTCTTTTATTGCGAACTCGTTTAGTGAAACAAGGAGTTATTAATCAAAAATATTTTCAATGATCGACATCATCTTCAGTTCTGATTAATTTACTCAAATCAATAGTTTAGTCGTGATCCATGGATTAAAGGCGGAATAATCATTTGGCTACTGGACTTCATTATCAATTATGCCTTAAACTTTTGAAGTATCACTTATAGGGGGGAGTGTCACTGTCCCAATTATCCCTGTCCCAATTTACTTTTTTTAGGTTGGGACTGGTTTTTGGGACAATTGAGACAACTGGGACATTTGGGACAAACAAAAAGTTGAAAAAATCAGTCATTTATCATTTTTTACATTGATCCAAGTTTTTCTATCATTGAAATGAAAGTTATATTCCTACTACTATACTAAGTACGTATTTTGGTTGTGTCTGTTTGCAAAACAAAATAATTTGAGCCCCAGTTGTCTCTGTCACTTTTGTCCCAACTGTCCCAAATGTCCCATTTGTCCCAAATGTCCAATTTGTCCCATTTGTCCCAGTCTGCATTCACGTTTTTGAGTCTCATTTGGTCCATTTTCTCTGTCCCATTTGTCCCGATTGTCCCAGTCCGCATTCACTGTTTTGAGTCCCATTTATTCTATTTTCACTGTCCCATTTGTCCCAAATGTCCCTGTCCCAATCCACTTTTTCTTGAGTTTGGGACAATTGGGACAGTGACACCCCCCCTTGGGACAGTGACACCCCCCCCCCCTTATAGTATAACTAAAAATATTCAAGTATTACTTTTTAAGTATTGCTATTACATAGGAACCTAACACAGGCGTTACGATGTGACGTACGTGCCATACTGGCAAATTAGTAACAATTTCATATAATATTTGTACACTTGATTACGAGGGGGAGGGGGTTAAAATCGGCCAAAATTTGATTACGTAATACCTTAGGAGGTGTATTTATATGGGGTAAAATTTTGGTGTTAACAATTTTGGTAGGTTGTAATTTGGGGATCATTCTCAAGTTCTTACTCTAGTTAACATATGATGATGACGTCATTTTGAACTTTCATGGTGGGTAAAAATATCCGGGATTCTTCCAAAAAATCCCCAAATTACAACCTTTATAAATACACCTCCTAAGGTATGTGAACGATCCCTAAGCACGTTCACGCCGCACCCCAAAAGGTCGCGACACCGCGCGGTGGGACACCAAAACGCCTCTTTTTCAAAGCCGTAAATCAAAAAGAAAAACTGGAGGGGACATGGAAATTTTTTAAAGCCATAAAGTGGCAGACATGCCCGCCGCAGGCGAAATTTTAGAAAATTTAGATTTTTTATTGAATTTTGAGCACTTTTCCAGCAATCTACCAAAAACTGAGGGGGACGAGTCCCCCTGTCCCCCCCAGGAATTAATGGCCTGCTCTTTTTTGACGCGCGTGACGCGTCGCTCACCTTTCTCTGCTCGGACTCAGTTTTATCTGCCTCCTCCTCCTCCTCCTCCTCTGATTCTTCTTCCTGAGTCTCTGCATCCAGCATACTGTCTGGAGAGGGTTCATTGGTTTCAGAGGTGGATTAAACTCCCAGCACGAGAAATATAAGGTGGATAGGATGACGTCATTTTCATAGCTCAGTGTAGTGAGTTGATGACGTTGAACCGCCTATTTTTTCCTGTTCCCAATCGCGTTTTTGTTTTACAAAAAGGCATTGAGAATAGGTTAGCAGAGATCGTGTATTTTGGGGTTGTGTGTATACTACCTTTACGCGTACTGTTAAATCTGAAATAGGTGGTGTGCTGCGCGCGACAAAAGTTGGTCGTCGTCGTCGTCGTATGCTCCATTTTCATGCATCCAACTGCTCCTTTATAATATCACTCGCGTCAGAGTAGCTTGGTGTAGTGGCATCCTTTGCATTGTGGGCTACAGCTAGCTAACTGGGCTGCTTAGTAAGTTAGTAGGTATTTGAGTTCAATGCTCGGTAAATTCTTTTTTCAAAAATTCTACAATTATTTAATCATCAAATCAAAACTATATCAATTTTCACGGAATCAATCAAATAATTGATTTGATTTCAATCACACAGTCATTTGGCTATGTTTAAGTAGCTGGCAATTCGGCCAATTTACAATGGGCAGTATTTGTGCAATCAGTAACGAATGATCTAAAGAATTGACTTGAGAAAAGTAAAACATGTTCGAGTTTGTCTCGGTTCGTGATTGATAATAATGATATATCTGAATCTTTTATCTTGGTCAGTAATCAGGTGGTTTCATCGTTCCGCGTCGATCAAATGGATTGATCAAATGAAATACGCGCACAATACACTTTTACGAAGACGTCCGCGCAAAAAATTAGCAAGCGCGAGCGATTGTGTGCGTTTTTCATTTGATCAATTCATTCGATCGACGCGTAACGATGCAGGTGCCATAGACTGTGTATCTCAATCTTGAAATTATCAAGGCGGGGCACAATAATATCGAACATTACAATGGTTTGATATCTGCAACACCACACAAAAGAAATGTAACGCGTAACGAAAATGTTGATCAAAGTTATGAAACTCTCAACAGCGCGCAACTAAACAAATCTTGAAAGAGTTCTATGAAATGGCGGGAACGCGCGCGCAAATATTTGGCACGTGAAACGAAATCGCCCACGTGATATTCAGATCTGCGCGTTAATTCAAATTTGTAGAAGGAAATGTACTATATAGCGCCCGTGCATAACAAGGAATATTTAATGAAACTTATTCAATGATGTTAGTATTGTGATGTGAGTTGTGACTATCATGTGACACTTGAAGTTGATAGAAGAAGCGTTTTATCACGGAAAATTATTTAAGATAACTCTTATTTCTATTAAAGAAAACCTCTTTCTCTCAATTCTCGTCGGTGTACAAACGCGATTGTACCTTGATTTTGGAGGTCATATAAGTTTATAGTCAACTCACCATGTCAGTAAATAAGACGGACAATGGTCGTAGATCAAATGACGGCGTGTTTGTGTACCAAGCCCCAGGGAACAGGAAATTAAGCGCCTGCATACGGGAAAAACGGGCTCAAGAAATACGCCGGCAGGCGCAATTCTTGTTCTTATTAAGAGGCGTTTAAAACGGTTCTTTCAGGCTCTATTTACAATGTTAATTGCATTCTCTTCGTGTCGGAAGAAAAGACAATTCTAGGAACATGATGTACCTCTTATAACAGCATTGGATGCTATATCTCCCGTCTTCGTTTCGGAAGAAAAGACAATTCTAGGAACATGATGTACCTCTTATAACAGCATTGGATGCTATATCTCCCGTCTTCGTTTCGGAAGAAAAGACAATTCTCGGACCATCTTCAACTTCTCCGACGGTCTCTTCCTCCTCTTCAGCGATGACGTCATCAGCGCCCATGACGTCAGAGTCAGAATCTTGGAACTGCTCCATCAGCATATCGTCAAGACATCTGAAAAACAGAACTTTAGAGTGCTTTCTAGAGTGCTTGGGCCGCGAAAAACAGGTCTTGCAAGTTCGAGAATCGGGAATCTCACTGAAGATTCTGATCGAGCGGCGCCATGTGCCACTGAATATATTCTGTTTAATCAGTTATATCACGTACGTACAATTTGGGGATCTTTATCAAGTCATTTCTCTAGTTAACATATGATAATGGCGTCATTTCGAAATGCCATGGTGTGTGAAAAAATGGGGATTCTTCCGAAAAATCCCCAAATACACCTTCTAGGTATATCACGTACGTAAAATGGAATACAATATAACAACACTTTTATAATTACTTTTATAATTATAAGTACAAAATAAATTCTCACGTCTGCACGTCTTCCTCGTCCCTGGTTTCCTCCTCCTTCTTCGCACCCTTCTTCAAGTCGGAGGACTTCATACTCAGTTCCACCTGAAACCAGGGCCGTAAATCGAAAAGAAGAACTGGAGGGGACATGAAAATTTGTAAAGCCATAAAGTGGCAGACATGCCCGCCGCGGGCGAAATTTTTAGAAAATTTAGATTTTTTTTATTGAATTTTGAGCACTTTTCCAGCAATCTTCCAAAAAACTGAGGGGGACTAGTCCCCCTGTCCCCCCCAGAAATTACGGGCCTGCCTGAAACGGCGGACAGCCGGTCAGGATCATTCAAATCGCTTAGAATATAATATATACGGACTAATAATGGTGTGTAGAATTGGGATTTCATCGTCAATCTAATCAGAAATTGCTAAATCGCTTAGAATATACATACTTTTCATTTTCTTCCGCAGATACTTTTTAATATTTTTGTTTGGTCTGACGTCGCTATATTTAAGTTTTTATGTGACAAGACTGTAAACATATTATTCTATTCTTATTCTAAATACTGAAGGTGACACTGACAAGGCAGTAACGTAGCTAGGGTTCGAGGCCAGGGTATGCAAAATGTTTCTAGGTTATGCATCTGGCAGTAAAATTAAGCTTAATTAGCTATAATTAGATATTTTCCCTAAATTTGAGACTATGCAAGGGACTTTTTCAGAGTATGCAATGCATAGTCTGCATACCTTCTGGCTACGTCCCTGTGACAAGGTGTGTCATAATGATTTCCACTTGGAGCATAGATTTGGCGAAAAAAGGAACAGGATGATTTCAGGGCCGTAATTCGAAAAGAAAAATTGGTGGGGACATGGAAATTTTGTAAAGTCAAAAAGTGGCAGACGTGCCCGCCGCAGGCGAAATTTTTAGAAAATTTAGATTTTTATTGAATTTTGAGCACTTTTCCAGCAATCTACCAAAAAACTGAGGGGGACTAGTCCCCCTGTCCCCCAGGGATTACGGGCCTGGATGATTTTGGACAAGTTTTGATTGGGTATTGTTGCCATCCCAGCTTACGTCCTTTTTTCAACGCAACAGCTGGTGTTGTCGGAAAATTGAGAAATTTCACAATAATAAAGTAATAAGGCAAAAGTTTTAAAAACTTGGCGGAAATAAGGTGATTTTGGACCTAATTGGGTATGGTTGCCATCCAAGCTTACGTCCTTTTTTCAACTCAACAGCTGGTGTTGTCGGAAAATTGAGACATTTCACAACAATAAGGCAAAAGTAGGTGTAACTTTCCAATTAACGTAACCACATGGGACTCGGGGTACACCTGTGTATTATACGCATAATATAATTTGTTCTTCAATAACTTGATTTCCAATCTGTGAGACTAAAGCGACATCTTTCTCTGAGGAATTTGCTTTGTGAATCTAATAGCGTCTACGATCACGTGACAAGTCTGGGAACCAATCACAGAGCGGTAAATTTTCCAAAAATTCAAGACGTGGCTGAAAATATGCTAATTTATGTGCATAATTAATTGTGTCATGAAGCCACAGGCTGATGTATATTTACAAAGTGTTAATTATGAAATTATTCAGCCGAGAACTGGACCCACCTCCTCTAACCAAGGCTCAGGGTTGTTAAATACGTGAAAAATAGACCAAAATTACGACATATTTGCTTTTCAAGAAAAATACGCGTATTCTAATACTGAATACAAAACACGTGAATTACTATGGAAACGAAAAATCTCGATGGAGGTTGTTGAATACACGAAAAAATTCGTGAAAAATACGGCTGATTTAGCGATTCGAAATCTCTGCAAAATTTTGGAAGGAAGAATACTACAGTTTCTGCCAAGAAAAGCCTATCGAGTTTTTGCCGAATTTCTAAAAACTATGAATTTAGCAACTGAATATCAAGTCATTGCATTTAACGCCTGCGTACAATAGCCCTAAAATCAGGAAACTATAAATGCCTAAAGTATGAACAAGAAAGATGTTATTCGTGACAAATTAGAGGGACAGTTCGTGAGTTCGAACTGCAGCTTGCGCGTCTTAAGCTTGCGCGGCGTATAGACATGAAAATAATGTGTGTTCGCTGCGCAAACATTAAAAGCCGCGCACCCAAAATCCGCGCAAACTACAGTTCGAAATGTCACTGTTACTAGTAAAGTATTCAACAGTTACCATTCACTGACCTTTGGCGTGCTTTGCAACACGTAAACTCGCACCAGTTTTCCCAGGGGAAACATGGGCTCCCAGTTCTTGAGGAAGTTATCAGACATGTTCTTCAGCAGAACGCGTCCTGTAATATTTTAGTGTTTGTGTGTGTGTGTGTGTGTGTGTGTGTGTTGCTTTCTGGGTCAGCACAATTTAAAACCCTTGAAAAATCAGCAATTTTCTCAAATTCTCAAAAATTTGAAAAATTTATATCACATTTTGAAATGTAACCAGATCAATAATTGTCAAATCTGCAACGTACCTGTAACACTGTGACCGATCGCAACGTAAACTCCGGCAGTCGGTGACGTGGATTTGACGTAACCACTGTACACACTGCCAACCACAACATCCTCCGAGTTGTTAATCACAGGATTAACAACCTTTTTACTACCGACTGAAAAGGGAAATGCGGAAGGGGGCAGGAGGCGTCCAGTTCGATTTCCGCTTTTTTTGCTGTTGTTTTTGAACGCCAGTTACCAGTAGGTTTTTACCCAACGAAAAATATTTTTTTCCAGCAAAAGTTATAATTTTTTCAAATCGTGGTTCTGTCTGTAATTACAGTGCCGCACGAACTTCTAAAGATTTGCAGAAAATCAGTGCTCTAAAATCTATCTTCTACAAAATTTGAATAAAATCCCAGAAAATTGTTAGTTATGTTGTAGGGCATATAAGTCAACTTTGTATCAAGTCGATTTTTGATTCAGGCCCCAAAGCTTTCAAAAGTTGGCACAAACACCTAAATCAAAAATCGGCTCGATAAAAATTTGAGTTTTATGCCCTAGAACTTACCGACCAAGTTTCAAGGGTTTTGTAGGAGAAGATAGATTTTAAAGTTGATTTAAAGCAAATTACGTTAGAAGTTCGCGCGTACTGTAATAACAGGCGAACTCATAATGCCAGCAATCAACAGACAGTTCTTCAGCCCCCGCCCCGTTAATTAGAAAGGAAACAATTAATTAAAAACCGCCCTTAGAAAGGAAACAATTAATTAAAAACCGCCCTTAGAAAGGAAACAATTAATTAAAGAAAGGAAGCAATGAACAGACCGTTCTTCTTCCACCGCTGACTGGTTCTAGACCGTCTGAGAGACAGCGTCAGGCGCTTCCCACCCTGTTCCGGCATCTCAACTACCACCACCGCCTGCACCAGGGCCCCTTCTGAGAAGTGGGCGAGCGGGTCCTTCGTGTAGGTGTCTGGGGTGACGTCATTATCAGGGGGTGACGTCATTATCAGGGGGGTGACGTCATTGTCAGGGGGTGACGTCATTATCAGGGGGTGACGTCATTATCAGGGGTTAGAGTGGGGGGTGGTGACGTCATTATCAGGGTTAGAGTGGGGGGTGACGTCATTATCAGGGGGTCGATTGATGTATAGTTAATTGAAGATGTAAGATTACATGTTCAGATGTAATCTATATTAATAATTTCAGAGTGTTCGTGCATCTGTCTGTCTGTCTGTGTAAAATGACTATTTAAGAAGTGCATTTGATATTTTTGATCGTTTTTCGGGAAAATCTTCTCTCAATTAAGGGTTATTACTATTTAAGGAAAATTTGAATTGGATCATCCGTTGATTAGTTATTTGCATAATAAATATCATGGTTTACTAATGCTAATATATGCTATGGAAAGGCATTACTAGTAGGTGATCTCAAATTACAAAGTATGTTGTGCAGTGCATTTCCGCGAATATCTGTAATTTCCTGGTAAGCGGTAATGGTGATCCATTATTTATCAAATTCCAAGATGAGTTCATGAAGCAAGTAGCTGTTGGCTGCTGGATACAAGATAAACCAAAGGTATCAGGTTGATTGTTTCCGCGAATCTTCGCGGGCAAACGCTAGTATTAACTATATTAACTAAAACTAATACGTCGATGACTTCAGACTTTTCTCTATAGAAATAGAACCCCTGACTATAAACGAAAAAAAAAAGAATCGAATTATATTTTATAATCATGAGCATACATGAATTCGAGCTTCCTGCAAATAATTCCAGGTTTTATTAATTTAGGCTGAATGCTCTTCTATCAAATTATAAAAATGTCTGACAACATCTCGCTCTGACAACACCTCACTCTGACAACATCTCACTCTGACAACATTGAACATTGCATTTTGACTCCAATTCACAGTGACATCAACTTAATCAATCAGAATCACACACAAGGCACCTGAGGTTATCTCAATAATAGACTTATATCAAGAGAGATTTGAATGACCAAATCTAAATCTGACATAAATGATAATTATTCTAATATTATTTTGAATAATTATTTAAGACGGCCATTATATGATTTAAAATGTACATCCTCCCATAGAATTTATTTTAGATTTTCTTTGTTCATTGCGTTAGGGTTAGAACTATTAAACTCCATCGAAGAGAAAGGAAGATAAAAAGTCAGATATTAAACGGCAAATTCGCATTAGGTATTAGCGATGGGGTTTGAAAGAGGTTCGGAAGAGGATTTCCTAAAGATAACGCTGTTAATTGATTTCTTGTCCATTTTTCTAAAGACAGGCCACAGGGTTGTTCATAATAGGCCATTCTGATTGATGCATATATTTGCAACTGTGAGCTTGCAATTAATATGGCTTTTCTTTTGGGGTTGAAGATGCTGGCATTCTTGCCTGCAATCATGTAATTTCTTCATGCTCATCAGATTTTCTGATAACACGAAAACTGGAGACTTTTTCAATTTTTGATCCAGCATCTTAGATTGGGTCTGCGCAATCTTCAAAAGAAAACCTTCGCCTACAATCTTCCCCACGTTTTGCAACTCCACCCCTGCTTTAACCACCTTCCTGTCCATAGTCTCTGATATTCCGTCCATTATTCTGCCCATTATCTGTCCATAGTCTCTATTATTCTGTCCATTATTCTGTACATTATCTGTCCATAGTCTCTGATTTTCCGGGAGGCTACACAGAACGACACTACTTCCTATTTCCTATGACATGTCACTGTGCCACACCACATAGAGGTTACCGAAAGGTCATCATAATGTATCACCTAGATATGGGGGCTCTGTTTCTGGGCGTGAACACCGTGGCTGGGTACTTGGAGACCGTATCCAAAATGTCGTCTTCCCCTTTTGTTAGTAAGTGCTTCTGAAGGTAAATTATCTAAAGTTAATGTCGCATTCCCCTTTTGTTAGTAAGTGCTTCTGAAGGTAAATTATCTAAATTTGATGACACTTTTTTAGTTTAGTTACAGGGCTCAATGATTAATAGACAAATTTAAAAGGTACGAAATTTGGAGATTTTCGAAAAAAAATATACCCATATTTTCGTTCCCCACAAAATTTCAAATTGACTTAATAATCATTACGTTAACATACGTTAACATACGTTAACATGCGTAATATTCTCAAAAATATCCCCAAATTTCGTACCCGCAAAATTTTGATCCCATGAATTATTGTTCCGAGTAAATTTATTTCCCTTTATAGATGAGAAAATTGGTATCCAATTCAATTCGAAAAAATCAATTCGGTACTTACAACATCTTCCTTTTCGAAATTCTCACTATTCTCTTGCATAAATCTTACAACTGCTATCCTGAAATAAAACGTCCAGTGCCTGGAACTGAAATCGGATTTCAGTTCATAAAATCAGATTTATTCATTGAAATCATCTTCCTTATATTGTCAAGATTAATTATTCGTATTCATGCTTACCTTGAGAGGGTGTAGAGAGAAGGGACAGAGCCTGAGAGAGCAATGAGTTCCATGCTCTCTTTGCTTACCTTGAGAGGGTGTAGAGAGAAGGGACAGAGCCTGAGAGAGCAATGAGTTCCATGCTCTCTTTGCTTACCTTGAGAGGGTGTAGAGAGAAGGACAGAGCCTGAGAGAGCAATGAGAGAGAGTTCCATGCTCTTTGCTTACCTTGAGAGGGTGTAGAGAGAAGGAAAGAGCAGAGCCTGCTTACCTTGAGAGAGCAATGAGTTCCATGCTGTCTTTGCTTACTTAATAGAGAGAAGGACAGAGCCTTGAGAGGGTGTAGAGAAGGGACAGAGCCTGAGAGAGCAATGAGTTCCATGCTCTCTTTTGCTTACCTTGAGAGGGTGTAGAAGGACAGAGCCTGAGAGAGCAATGAGTTCCATGGAGAGGGTGTAGAGAGAAGGGATGACTGAGAGAGCAATGAGTTCCATGCTCTCTTTGCTTACCTTTGAGAGGGTGTAGAGAGAAGGACAGAGCCTGAGAGAGCAATGAGTTCCATGCCTCTTTGCTTACCTTGAGAGGGGTGTAGAGAGAAGGACAGAGCCTGAGAGAGCAATGAGTTCCAGAGCCTGCCTTCCATGCTTACCTTGAGAGGGTGTAGAGAGAAGGGACAGAGCCTTGAGTTCCATGCTCTCTTTGCTTACCTTGAGAGGGTGTAGAGAGAAGGACAGAGCCTGAGAGAGCAATGAGTTCCATGCTCTCTTTGCTTACCTTGAGAGGGTGTAGAGAGAAGGGACAGAGCCTGAGAGAGCAATGAGTTCCATGCTCTCTTTGCTTACCTTGAGAGGGTGTAGAGAGAAGGACAGAGCCTGAGAGAGCAATGAGTTCCATGCTCTCTTTGCTTACCTTGAGAGGGTGTAGAGAGAAGGACAGAGCCTGAGAGAGCAATGAGTTCCATGCTCTCTTGCTTACCTTGAGAGGGTGTAGAGAGAAGGACAGAGCCTGAGAGAGCAATGAGTTCCATGCTCTTTGCTTACCTTGAGAGGGTGTAGAGAGAAGGGACAGAGCCTGAGAGAGCAATGAGTTCCATGCCTGAGAGAGCAATGAGTTCCATGCTTTGCTTACCTTGAGGGGTGTAGAGAAGGGTACAGAGCCTGAGAGAGCAATGCTCTCTTGCTAACAGAGGGTGAAGAGAGCAATGAGTTCCATGCTCTCTTGCTTACCTTGAGAGGGTGTAGAGAGAAGGACAGAGCCTGAGAGAGCAATGAGTTCCATGCTCTCTTTGCTTACCTTGAGAGGGTGTAGAGAGAAGGGACAGAGTTCCATGCCTTTGCTTAAGAGAGAGAAGAGCCTTCCATGCCATGCTTTGCTTACCTTGAGAGGGTGTAGAGAGAAGGGACAGAGCCTGAGAGAGCAATGAGTTCCATGCCTTTGCTTACCTTGAGAGAGGGTGTAGAGAGAAGGGACAGAGCCTGAGAGAGCAATGAGTTCCATGCTCTCTTTGCTTACCTTGGAGAGGGTGTAGAGAAGGGACAGAGCCTGAGAGAGCAATGAGTTCCATGCCTTACTTTGCTTACCTTTGAGAGGGGGTGTAGAGAGAAGGGACAGAGCCTGAGAGAGCAATGAGTTCCATGCCTTTTTGCTTACCTTGAGAGGGTGTAGAGAGAAGGGACAGAGCCTGAGAGAGCAATGAGTTCCATGCTCTCTTTGCTTACCTTGAGAGGGTGTAGAGAGAAGGGACAGAGCCTGAGAGAGCAATGAGTTCCATGCTCTCTTTTGCTTACCTTGAGAGGGTGTAGAGAGAAGGGACAGAGCCTGAGAGAGCAATGAGTTCCATGCTCTCTTGCTTACCTTGAGAGGGTGTAGAGAGAAGGTACAGAGCCTGAGAGAGCAATGAGTTCCATGCTCTCTTGCTTACCTTGAGAGGGGTGTAGAGAGAAGGGACAGAGCCTGAGAGAGCAATGAGTTCCATGCCTCATGCCTTACCTTGAGAGGGTGTAGAGAGAAGGACAGAGCCTAAGAGAGCAATGAGTTCCATGCTCTCTCTTTGCTTACCTTGAGAGGGTGTAGAGAGAAGGACAGAGCCTGAGAGAGCAATGAGTTCCATGCTCTCTTTGCTTACCTTGAGAGGGTGTAGAGAGAAGGGACAGAGCCTGAGAGAGCAATGAGTTCCATGCTCTCTTGCTTACCTTGAAAGGGGTGTAGAGAGAAGGTACAGAGCCTGAGAGAGCAATGAGTTCCATGCTCTCTTTGCTTACCTTGGAGAGGGTGTAGAGAGAAGGGAGACAGAGCCTGAGAGAGCAATGAGTTCCATGCTCTCTTTGCTTACCTTGAGAGGGTGTAGAGAGAAGGGACAGAGCCTGAGAGTGCAATGAGTTCCATGCTCTCCTCCACTGGCATAGTGCAGGCTATACTGTCATATGCCCACTGGGGAATGTTACGACCTGTCACCAGCAGCCTGCAAGGTTGAAATCTAGGTGACTTCCGTAGTAGCCTTTTGTCTTTTTGAGGTTTTAAATTATTTATTAAGTACAGCAATTATTATAATAACATGTTGCCTACTTTGATATTATGCTTGTGTATACACAAAATATATTTTAATGATCCCCTTTCCCTATATTATAACCACCAAAACCGTTGGACGGTTGGTCTAGTAACCCCCCGCTGGTTTGGATGTGATCAGCCCATTTTGTCTCTTTTCAGGTTCCGTTGTCACATCCAAACCCGCGGGGGGTTACTAGACCAACCGTCCAACGGTTTTGGTGGTGATATCTTGACAGATGTATTTAGTTTAAACCCATGTTACTGGACCCCCGTTATTCGGACCCCGTTATTCGACCCCTTTTTCGACCCCGTTATTCGGATCCCCGTTATTCGGACCCCTTTATTCGACCCCGTTATTCGGATCCCCGTTATTCGGACCCCCGTTATTCGACCCCCGTTATTCGGACTCCCGTCATTCGGGCCCCCCGTTATGCGGACCCTGTTATTCGGACCCCCGTTATTCGGACCCCGTCATTCGGACCCCGTTATTCAGACCCCAGTTATTCAGACCCCTGTTAGTCGTATTTAAACTCATTTCAACATAATCAAGTCGAAAATCCCGTGTAAACATAAATTTCTTCAAATCCCCTAATTTCTACAAAACGTCCGTGTGTACTCACGTGCTGAAATATGGCAACTAGATCTAATTTCACGTGCATTAGTCGTATTTAAACTCATTTCAACGTAATCAAGTCGAAAATCCCGTGTAAATATCAATTTTAAATCCCTAATTTCTACAAAACGTCCGCGTCAACTCACGTGCTCCACTAGTTCATCGTATATTTCCCATCCCTATTCACTGCAAGACATGGAGAAACCATTATCAGTAGACCATCGTATCACAGAATAGGATTACAGTACAATTTTTCGTCATAAACGTAATTTCAATCAATTTGCAGTTCAATTTTAGAAGCCTCCCACAACAATCTTCGACCGATCGCCCTGAAACTCGTTTTATAGCTAAATCTTAAGGTCCTAAAAGCAGCATATCAAAGTAAAACATAATCCGATGAAAACTATTTGAGTTAGAGATGTCCAAAGTAGCGCAAAATAGCGTTCTATCGCAAAATACGCTATTTTAGTGGTTTTACGCGATTTTGATGACGTCATCACAGCACCCAAATAGACTCAAACCAACTTCCCATATAGCCTATAAGACAATTCCCACCTTAGTACAACATACTTTGACCGGTCTCATCTCAAGATAAGTTGCAGTTCTTGACACCTCGCTCATTTAACTTTTGTCCTATAATTTGGAAATCGATTTTTCACCGTACCTTAGAAAATCGCGTATATCTCGATGAAAAATCGAGATAGCCCAATAATCCGTATGATTTTCTGAAAGCTCTTTAAATTTGCTAAAAATTGTTCCGAAAAATCAGACCTCTATCTCCTTTCCTTCTTGGTGAAAAATGCGCTCGAAATTAGCCTATTTTTGCTAAAAAAGAAACAAAATTTCGCTAAGTTGATGACGTCATAGTGACGTGAAAATGACGTCACCAGAACTTCTCTTATAGCCTATAACATTTTCCCATCTTAGATCAACAAAACCTGACCTCGATCATGGCTCTACCATTTCCCGTTCTTGACATCTCGGCTTTCCAAGTTTGCTCCCAATTATCATGATATTATATATTATTATTCTTATATCACCCTGTGACACTCAAATCTCTAACTTATACCCCTGGCCAGTTTTTTTTCTTACCGCGGGGGGTTACCGCCCTGGCCAGGGCGGGAATCCCCTTCCCCTTACAATGAAATATGACAGACCACGGGTGCAGCACCTCTGGTTCAAATAGTCAGAACTCGATCTATATGAATTCGATGATATATGAATTACTCCCTAGAGAGGTGTTGTAATGTACTTCTACATATATCAGAAGGAATTGCCACCCACTTGATAATGTTGGAGTTCTTGGAGTCAATGGCAATAGATTGTGATGTACTTCTACTTATATCAGAGTAATTGCCACCCACTTGATAATGTTGGAGTTCTTGGAGTCAATGGCAATGGAGAGAGGACACCGTCCAGCATTGTTCTTGTGGGTGACGTCAGCACCGTAATGTAACAGCAGGGCTATCATGTGGAGGTTTGTGTTTCCTTGTTCCAGGGCTGTACAGGGGTTTTAGTTTAAATTTGATCAAATATATGAATATCAGAGAAATTAGATATGGGTTAATAAGTTTACAGCACTGCTGTACTGTGGTTGTAGATAGAAATAAACAGTATAAAAGGTACTAGTTTGGATTATGGATTTGATATGAAATCTTTCGACAAAAGAGTCAGATACATGATAACTAAAAATATACAATAAGATAATAAAATACAGAGGCAGAAGAGCTTGTAGACACAGTACACACTATATCTCATCATCAATTAGACAGCAATATTAGGCAGTGAAATGTTTCCCAATATCGGATTTACCCATCAGGAAGATTGGTACCCTTTACCTGCTATGAGAGGTGAGTCTCCATCTTCATTGGCCACATTGACATCAGCAAAACGGGACAGGAGGGCATCAGCACACATTAACTTGTTCTGAGTTACGCTGGTACCGTTGTTAGTGGTAGGTCTAGTCATCTCCCTCCTATTGCTCTAATGGTATTCCAAATGCACTGTGTTAGCTTATTTTGGGATTGAGCAAGCTCAAATATTCCTAAAATTGAAGCAAATATTAGGAAATATATTTGTTGTGGGATATATCAATATATGTTCGAAAATAGATCAATAAAATAGAATAAATAAATAACTCAATTTAAGAATAAAATTACAATATAACTTTTTCATATTGTCTATCCTTGGGTAATGTATCCATTAAAACCAGTTCAAAATTCAATTCCATTGTTAAATTTTTTTGGAAAACACGTTTCTGAGATAATGGTTGACCCAAAGGGTACACCACAACTTTTGGCCGGGTTTGGTACCAGACCACTGGCGCCGCCGTGGCGCCATGAAATATGGGCCTAAAATGGGCATATTTTTCAAAAAGGATTGAGATCTGAGGTGCAATCGATAGATATGGTCCCCTGAGTTACCATAAAATTTGAAGTCGATATCTCAAAAATGGCCGAGTTATGGCCGAAAACGTATGTCCATATATGGGCATTTTTGTCAAGCTTATTTTGTCCATTTTGGCCCAAATATCAATATTTTTAGATGAAACCAACTTTATTCGATAGATAGCATTGGTTTTATGTATTCTCTGCAAGTATGGGGTTGATTGCCATTTGAGGTTCAACCTCTAAAAACCACAAAATAAATCATTTGCGGTTTTGAAAATTTTACATTTTGATTCCGCCATTTTTATTTTTGCGAAATTTTCGAATGCTTTGAAACTTATTCGCACTTGTTATTCGAAATTTTGAGGTTTTTTTTATCCTCGGACCAAAATCCCCGGGGATTTCTGGTCCTTGGACCAAAAATTTTTTTAAATTTAACCAAAATTTCGATCAATAACATAAGTGAAATTAAGTTTCAAAGCGATTCTGAAAATTTCGTGCAAAAATATTAAAAAATGGCGGAGGAGTAGTGAAAAATGTAAAGTTGATTTTCGCAAAACCGCAAACCGAGAAAATGGCGATTTTGTGGTTTTTTAGAGGTTTTTTGGACCTCAAATGGCCATTTTAGTAGCAATCAACCCCATACTTGCAGAGAATACATAAACCAATGCTATCTATCGAATAAAGTTGGTTTCATTCAAAAATATTGATATTTGGCCAAGTTATGGGCCAAAATAAGCTTGCGCTGACGCTGCCGTATGCCCATATATGGGCATACGTTTTTCGGCCATAACTCGGCCATTTTAAGAGATATCGACTTCAAATTTTTTATGGTAACTCAGGGGACCATTACCTATCGATTGCACACCTCAGATCTCGTCCAAGTCGCTTTTGAAAAATATGCCCATTTTAGGCCCATATTTGGGCATGGCGCCACGGCGGCCCCAGTGGGTCTGGGGGTACCAAACCCGGCCAAAAAGTTGGCCCATGTGGTGTACCTTTTGGGTCAACCATTATCTCAGAAACGTGTTTTCCAAAAAATTTGGGTTGAACCCCCCCCTTAACATACCGTCATAACAGAATAATATGATGCAATAATAAACGAAAAAAGGGGGACAAAATTAAGTGACTGGGGGAGCTAGGAAACGCTCACACCAGTTTGTACTTTAAAGAGGGGTAAAGACCACGAAGCGCATCTGAACCAGCTACACTTTGAGCCATAGGACAGAGGCTAGGTTCGACAATGCTTCATAGGGTATGGTAATTTGAGTCTAGAAAGGTTGATAGTAATTGTAAAGTAGTCTACTGGTTCTTTTCTATTAGATAAGTTCTTAGATTCATTTTGAAAGATAGAATAATGGTGAGAGTTCCAAAAAGCAGCCATTCTCAGTACTCACATTATAGACTAGTTTTTAAGTACCAACTAAATTAGGACATTTTTGATAGAGTGCCAATTCTGCAGTCCTAATGGCCATTGAGCAAACATCACTCTATTCTTAGAGTTCAACTTATTTTCAATTTAGCGGGAAACTCATTGTAATAAATTACGGCTCTATTGAATCAATACAAATCTGTTAGTTTTAAAACATCAAGTTTTTATAAAAGGGGGGCAATATCAGTGTAAATTTGCTAACTTTTATTTGCTTACATTTTGGGATACAATAAATTACTTTTATAACTTTGTTTTGCGATTTCAGAAAGATTGTCAGAAAGAATTTTTTGCTTAATAAAGAAGCCCATATGACAACTCCATAATTTAAGTACGACTCAATTAGCTACAATAGAGTTGCAATTTCTCTTAAAACATGGGAAAAATATATTGAAATTAATAATCATGGATAAATGTATATCACATTATCAAGAAAAATTCCCTCCAATATTGCATAGTAGAATAAATTCAAATAGTTAAACAAAGTTCTTGATTCCAATAGGAATGCTTTTGATCAGCTAATTAGCATCTTATTCTACCATTGACGTTATTAATGGTGGTCCAGTTATTCAAATTAGAAATAAACATGTATAGTGATTTAAAGTTGTGAATATAAAACTGATGTATTGTTACTTTTCATGCAGCATAATTTATCACATTACATTTTATATTGAATTTGAAAATTTAAAGAGAACGACTAAGAGGTCAAAAATTAAAAAATAAAATTTCATTACGAATATAATGAAAGTGAATTCAAAGTGAATTCAAAGTGAATTTTTGAATCCTTCAATTTGGCAAATAAACTGTCGTATGTATCAGCAAAGATTAAACATTAAAGTTTAATTTGAAAAGACTAGCCAATATAGGTAACAACTAATAGTACTGCCAGCTGTGTTGGCATAATCTTTCAAACTCAAGGAAATGTCACTAAGATCCTGAACTTATGAATACAACTTGTGTTGTAGAACTTGGTTATGTGCCTAGATTTGCCATACTGCCCTTGCCATATGACATGTTCAACTGAAGGATTCCATACAGACCAAACTTTTGTGGCATAAATGAAAATAGCCAAAATTAAGTTCCTCCTTCATAATATTATGTATATATCTTTTTAAATAACTGCATCAGAATAATAATTTATAAATTAAAATAAAAATTACCTCCAGAAATGATAATAATATACAACATCGTGCATGAGATATTATCTCAGAATGGGCTTATAATAATGAAAAACATTCTAATACAAAATATTGAACAATGCTATGGCTAAAAAGTCTCTGTTTTGCAAGTACTAGTTTTCTAACAGTGCATCAGAGGCTGCATGGAGAGCATCTGAAAGAGAAGTTGTCGGATTTGATATGACTGGCTCCTTAGTCCCTTCATCTGTGGAGGATGACACATCAGGGGCAAAAATATCTTCAGGGAAATCCGAATCAGTCGTAGATAGCTCTTGAGTTTGAGATTCATCTATATTTGATGTTTTTTCCATGGTTGCACAAACAGTAGTTGATTCTGAATCCATAGTCTCACTTGACTCCTGAGAAGTTTTGCTTGCTACATTACTTCCCTCTGGAGTACTTGACTTTGAAACCTCTTCTTTATGAGTACCTTCAGTATGATCTTTATTACCAGACTGGCCTTGATTTTCTTCAGAACTTCCTGGTATGGCAAATTTCTCATCTGGGGCATCACATCTGCCACATGATATTTCCAGAGGATCCAAGGGAGCATTTTCCTTCTTTACCTCAGTGTCATTAGAAGTGGATGCTTCTTGTACAGGTTTTGAATCTTCTGAAGAAATGACTGGCGACTTCAACCCATTGCTAGACACTGATGGGTCTGGAGTGTTTGCAGGGGTTCGATCTTCAGATGAAGTGCCCAACTCAGGATCTGTTGTACTAGAAGACTCAAGGTTTGGTGGATCATGGGACAATGGTGGAACTGTTGAAGTGGTTTCATCTGGTCTCTGACTTGGTGAAGGATGTAAACCAAGTGTACTAAGAACTGGAGACATGGCAGCTTCCAGGGAAGATACACCAGGAGAGGATGAACTACTCCTCTGGATGGGTGATGATTGTGGAGTTGTAAGAGTTGGAGCGGCAGATCTTCTTGGTGGGGTGGTAGTTACAACATTAGGAGTTGGGCTGCTAACTGTCATGACTGGTTGCTGAGTTGGTTTTTTACTACTGCTACTGTTATCATCAATTACCACAACTTCCAAGGATGGTTTGAGTGGTGCCTTTTGGGGCCGAGATACTTTGTTGAAAAGAGATTTCAAAGCAGATGCACTAGTCTGACCAACTGTTAGAATAGGTTTCTTTCCCAGAAGATTTGGTGGGGTAAGTCTTGGAGCTGGGAAACTTGGCAGAGCTTGTGAAATATTTGGGGCAGGAATTGATCGAGGCTTTGTCAATTGAAGTCCACTTGATGATTGAGCATTTCTAGAAGAACTTGCTTCAACATCAATTATTACAGGATCATTGGAAGTATTCTTTGTAACACGAACAACAGATGCTGAATCAGATGTCATTCTTTGACTAGCAAGAATTTGTGCTGTTACATTACTTGGCTGAGGTGCTGATTTACTGCTTGAAGGATTAGATTGAAAGCTCGTACTTAGAGTGCTGCTACTAGCAAGTGGCATATTTGAACCATATGGAGTCACTGTTGGTAGTTGAGAAGATTTCAATAAGCTGATACCTTTTAGAAATGAATTTGAAACTGGAGCTATGCCAGCTTTGGGTGAAGCACCTTTTGATGATGTTCCAGGAAACAGTTGGCGAGCAGCAGGGGGTTGCACTTTAGGTGATGCTTTCTTCATGGGTTGTTTTGTTTGCTTAAGCAATGGGCTAGGACCAGGAGATATTGCTTTAATATCAGATGTAGCTTTTTGCAGATCACTGGTCACCAACTTGACACATTTCTTAATGGAATCTTGCAACATGCTTGTTGAATCAATTGATCCAGCTGTCCTCCTCCTCTTAGCAAGATTAGCAAGATTGGCAGCCCGAATGTTTGCGGCAGATTGATTGCCATGTCTCTTTCTCCCTGCAATCCCAACACCTGTGATGTTTAAAAATCATAATCAGCTACTTGGCAAAGTGAAAATATCAATCACGAGGAACAGGGATGCTTTTTTGAGAAAAAACTGAATTTAAACATTAATATTTATTACTTTATTACTTTAAAATTCAAATTAATAATTTCAGAACAAAGAACCATTTTAATGACAAAAAATAACTTAACAACACAACTTTAAGCAATTAGATTTGAGATTATGTAAGTGAATGAACAAGTTCTTTAAAGTATAAATAAAAAATAAATTGAAGCATTTATTACACGCTTAGACATTGTCAAATAGATATCTAGGAGGGAACTACTCTAGCCATTTAAGCGTGACTAAAACTTAACTCAAAGACTCAGATAGCAAAAGTGTTTAAAGTCAAAAATGCACCCAAGAAAGTCAAAAATGCACCCAAGAAAAATATCTAATATAAATCATTACCAAATTGATTAATCCTACCATACCCATAAAGAATTTAATCAATTTTTGAAAATGCATCTTCAAAATAATATGTCTTCAAGGATTTCTTAAACTTATCAATTTCTCCTATACTTCTAATTTCATAAGGTAAACTATTCCAGACTTTTGGACCATAATATTGAAAAGCACCTTCTGTTCTTTTCAAGTTAACAGGACTAGGCGTTTTTAGTAAAAAGAAATCATCATCTAACCTCAAACTCATCCTTTTAGTATCTCTTAATGATATCAAATTCTTCAAATAACTAGGAGCTAAATTATTGATGCACTTGTAAACTAACAAAGCAACTTTAAATTTGATTCTGTAAATTACTGGCAAAAAAAAAAAAAATGAAGCTTCTTAAGATAAGGACTTATTGACTGCCACTTTTTCTTTCCATTCAATTTAAAAATAAATCGCACAGCATTGTTCTGAATTTTCTGAAGTCTTTGCAGGTTTTTATCTGTAATGCCTGCATAACTCGAATTACAATAGTCCAATACCGACAAAATGTTTGCATGCACCAACTGAACCTTTAAGTCATGGGTGAGTCTGGATCCAATCTTTTTGATGTTTCTCAAGTTCAAATAACAAATCTGGGAAACATGACTTACTTGATCATCCATACTAAGTCTATGATCAAAATGGAAACCAAGATTTTTAGCTGCTAATACTGGACTTACAGATAAATTACATGCATCATGTCCAAGGTCAAGTGTATCTATGGGACTCACATAGTAACCTATGTCAACAAATTCTGTTTTGTCATCATTCATCTTTAAGTAGTTTGCGCTCATCCATGCACGTATTTCAGCAAAGCAGCACTTAATCTTTGTCAAATCAGGAGAAGAACTATGTACATTGAATGAAAAGTACACCTGAGTGTCATCAGCATACAAATGAATGGACAAACCATAATTAGTAACTATTTTCTCCAGGTCTTTGGTGTACAAAATGAAAAGGAGAGGTCCTAGAATAGATCCCTGTGGTACTCCTATTTCAAGAGTGCACTCAGGGGAATAGCAACTGTTGACCAAAACAGTGAATTTTCTGTCCTTCAAGTAAGATTCTATCCATGAAAGTGCAATCCCAGTGATATTATATGTGTATCGTAGTCTTTTGAGGAGCAAAGAATGATTGATTGTATCAAATGCTGCACTAAGATCTAAAAGAAGTAGGACTGTGTTGTCTTTTTTTGTCCATCAACATTAATAAATCATTCTGGATCTTCAAAACAGCAGTTTCACAGCTATGATTCTTACGATACCCTGACTGTAGTTCAGCAAATAGTCCTTGACTTTCAATGTGATCCACAAGCTGCTTATGAACCACTTTTTCTATCAATTTAGAGACATAGGACAAATTACTTATTGGACGATAGTTATTTAAGACATCTGAATCAAGATTAGGTTTTTCAGTCCTGGCCTCACAACTGCTGTTTTGAAAGCTGTAGGAAACTTTCCTGTCCTGAGATTCATTGACAATATAGTGGAGCACATGTATCAACTCTGGGAGAGACTCTTTAAACAGATTGATGGGCAAAGCATCTAAAGGACAAGACTTATCAGGAAGGTTCATAGCAAGGTCCATAAGCTCTTCAATTGAAATTTCCTTAAAGCATGACAGACCTGCAACATCAGTGCCACATTGAGCAAACACAGGCTGGCTGTTGGGGGTTTCTTGGTTCTTCTTATCTATATTACTATATATTGAATAGACTTTTTCATTGAAAAATGAACTGAATTTTTGGGCAATAACACTATCCTCAGAGTCATTAGGAAGTTTGTTTGCTCCAAATTCTCTATCAAGAAGGTGATTTATAATCTTGTATGTGCTCTTAGGATCATTTTTAGTTGCAGCCAACTTCCCATCATAATACCTATTTCTGGTCTTGTCAATTATGATTGCCTTGTCAATGCATTTTTCACCATATAACTCACAAAGTTTTTGAATCATGTGGATCTTTTGCCAATTTTCTCTGTACTTTTCTTGCTTCCGTTCTTGCATTTTGACATTCACTATTCCACCAAGGGGACCGATTTTGATTAAATCTTTTGGTCACATATGGGGCACGATCATTCAAAATTCTAGTGACTGTTTCTGAGTATATTTCAACAGCCTGGTCAATGACTCAAAGTTTGTAAAGTTTATTGGAGAAAAAACAGATTCTCTCTAAATTCTGATATGTCAATTTTGCATATTCTCTGACCTCTTTAACAATTATCTTTTGATCAGGTTTCTGTTGCTTTAAAACCACGGGCAAAGCAAATGATACAAGGTAATGATCTGATGTTGTACCTGTGTTTTGATCAACAGTCAAGTTCTTCAAAGGAATGTTATCCTTTGCAGAACTCAAGGTTAAAACCAAGTCCAGAGTACTTCCACAATAGTGAGTTGGATCAGTAACATGTTGAGTAAAACCTTTACTTTCATACAATGCCACAAATTTTTTGGCATAAAAATCATTTCCATCCTGAACATGAAAGTTGAAGTCCCCACATATAACAGGGAAACCAGATTTATCAGCTAGATGATCAAGATAAGTATCAAACTCATCAAGAAATGAATTGATCTTTGTTTCATTGTACTTTTCTTTTGTCTTAGAACTTGTGGTCCTGTAGACAGTGCATAATCGAATGAGCTCATTGTTACCTTTGACTATACTTTCAGAAACTTCAAAAGATTTAAACCCAGTAACTTTGTTCAAGGCTGGATTAACTCTTGCCATATTATAAATGAAGGCAACACCTCCTCCCCTTCCTTTACGTGGTGTATTCAGCACATCAAAGCCTAACTCATGTATTTTAGAGAATCTGGCAGCTTCATTTGATTTGAACCATGTTTCAGTGATGCAACAAATATCAATTTTCCTTTCAATCAAGAGTTCTAAAACATTGTCTATCTTGTTGCACATTGATTGAGCATTGAAACAAGCAATCTTAAGGTTATCATTGCATTCTGCACCACTTTTCACATCGCGTTTTTTGAGGTCAGATCAGTATTCCCTTTCAATCTCTCAATCTCTCTGAGTGTTACAGGACATGAAGCATTGCCAGCATTATGTGACTTATAATTTTCTGCATCATCATTTTGTGCTGAATCCAGACATCTTGCACAGCAATGTCTGGCCTTATCATCCTTATAAAAGCATGCAGCTGATCTATGCTTCCCCATACAAAATAAACACACTGGGGGACTATTTCTATTAGGACAATCTGTGGATATATGCCCAATGAGTTGGCAATGGTAGCAGGATTTCACATGGTACCTATCCTTCACTTGATACCGAGTGTTACCAAGATACAAATTTCCTCCTTGTTTCTCAAGAATGGTCTCCCTTATTGCAGGTGACACCTTTAACCCAATAGAAATCGTTTTTGAGGACTCATTCCTATTGATGTACACAACTTCCAGTGTGTGGCCAGCCCTTTTCATTTCAACTACCCCAGGGTTTTTATCAATGATTCTATCTAAAATAACAACTTTTTCCATGTTCCGTTTCTCAGAACCTTCCAAGGATGCATCAATTTCACTGATAATATCTTCAGAAACATTGGACAGGTAGATCTTTGGCAGCATCTTACTTCCTGCTAAAGTATGGTATTCAAAAGTATCCAGAGAACCACATGAATCAATTTTTTCTTTTCCCTTATCTCTAAGTTGTTTACTTTTGAAACCAATTATGATTTTCATACTTTGAGAGTTTGCCTTTACAAATTCAATTTGTGTGTCCTTCAATCTAGTCTCAACAATTTTCTTAACACTGTTCATTTTATCAGTTGATCTGCTAACATTTTCATTAGGCACCAATATAAGAACTTCAGCATTCTTGGAATTTGAGTCTGAAGCAGCAACTTTACTTTTTCCACTAATTGCATCTTTAGGAACTAATGCATGGTCAGGGGTTTTCATACACTGTACAGGGCTGTCAGATATAGTGTTAGAGCTAGCAATATGTGCATAACTAGGTCTTGTAGGTGGAGGGACAGATATATTCTGATCAGTATCATTTGAAACAAAATTGATTTTGGGAACTGCTTGGGACACATTTTCATCATTATTGACATTCAAAACCTTGTGCAGTAGTAACTTTATTTCATCTATTGACTTTGAAAGATTGTCAACTCTTTTATCAATCATGTCAACTTTGTTATCACAGTTACTATTACTACCTGACATCTTACCAGTAGAAGCTAAATCTTTATGGATACTAGGCCCATGCTCATCCAGCAAGTCATCATCTCTGTCATCCTCACTGCTTTCATCATCACTGCTGTCATTAGAGCTACACTCATTCTCCAAGCGTGTTATTCCAGTCTCATCTGCACTTTCCATGCAAAGATCTGTAGAAATGGCTGTATCATCATTACATGGACTCTTATCATAAGCACTAGAATCTGATATAGAAGAGAATTCCTTATTAAGCTCATCAAAACTTTTCATAAAGTACAACAAGGCTTTGACAACAGTCTCCTTTAGCACATATTTAAATGAGTCAAACTCAACTAAATCAGCATCAGAACTAACAATTTCATCAGTTGAAACATTCTTATTGAACTTAAAGCCAGAAGTAAGATTAGAACTTATCTCTGAATTTGGGGCAGTAGGTTCAGATCCATGAACACTATCTCCACTAATCTTTCTGATATTGTGAGCCGAAGATGATGAGTCTGCATCAATACCATTGTCATTATCATTTGCCTGAAACAGTGACATCCTATCCGAAGAACCCCAGGAGAGAAAATTTTGGCTAGGGTATCTGACAGGACAAGCAAAGTGCTTTTACTGTTGAGTTCAAGCTCTGCAAGCAGAACTTTAGACAAGAAATTCAAGGAAATTTGGCTGGGGTTCCTCAGTTAGTTAATTTAATATGTGTTGTGTTGTAAGTTTAAAGTGTAAGTTTAAAGTGTTGTGGATCTTTCACATATTATGTATATAATCAATTTTTAGCTAATTTTAATTCAATGTGCATGGATTTGTGATGCACATGGATGCTTTCTAGAAATTAGGAGATTTCAAGAAATTGATTACATTTCGACTTGATTACATTGAAATTTTGAAATGAGCTCAAAAACAAAAAAGCAAAAGTTGGTATAGGGCTGTACATTATTTACAAGCTGAGGGAAAATAATACATGGCAACATCAACCACTTTTTACAATATTTTGTGGGCTTCTGCAAGTGTCCTTAATAAAATTACCTATATCAGATGTCAGAAAATATACTAACCTCTGCTATTAAAATAAGAAGTTGCCTCTGTCACACTCGACAAACATGATGAGAATAGTCTACTGAGTTTGTCACTGGCTTTTACATTTCCAGAACTATGTATAGTAGAGACTTCCAATTGAAGAGCTTGTTGCGTGTATCCATCTTCATGTAATTGACTGAAATGTGCCACATCAAATCAAAACAAAAGCAGAAATAGAATTTTCAGTACAATACTTCAATCACACTTGACAGTGCCACTCAAGTTCAAACATATATAGATACATACTTTAAATGACAACAACAACTTTAAATGACAATTATAATAATAATAATAACTTAAACTTTTTATATTATAGTGGCACATCAACTTATTTCAATGCACAGCTGTGCCACCAAAACAACATTAAAAACAAAAAGGCTGACATGATAAATGTTTACCTTATCATAAGAAAATAGAGATATTTCTTTTCAGGAGATAGTATCCTCATCCTTGCATCAATGTCCAGTGAGTGGTGAATCAATTTCCTAAACAAATAATCTAAGCATTATGTGTGATAAGATTGATCATTGCAGTGAGACAGAGAATTTTTTAAAATGAAGCCCAACCACATCTTAATGCAAGTATACTTTCATACCTGCTTTTATAAAATCTAAATAATAATTCATAACTTTCAGGGGATTCTTCTAGATCTCAAGAGCCCAGACCAGAATGTCTTTTTTAAACTTGGCCAATGGCCAGTCAGTTACCCAAGCTGCTCATTCCAAAAAGTAAAAAGAAGGCTTGCCCCCAGAAGAAGTATACTTTTAAACGAAAGAAAGACAAGGGGTCTTTTAACTTCCGTACTCTAGTGATGAGGGTCTTGTTGACAAAAATGGATACAAAATGAATCTCAATAAAAATGCTCAAAATTTCGCGATTATATCTCTAAAACATTATACTACTTCAGGTTGCGATTTTGGACACTGCCCATTCACAAAACCTCATTTAATAAGCTGTGATCAGTAATGTGCCAGCTGAAGACATATCTACTTAAATAATGTTAATTGGAAAAACAGATGGTAAGCAATGAAACACTATAGCTGACTCCAGATAAAACCAATCTGAAATATATTCTCTTTTGGTTAGAGGGTATATGTGAAAACAGCGGAATTTCATCTGAATCGATTGCACTTTTAGGTTCAGCTATTTCATGTTGATCTTCTAGTCCATCAGAGTATTTGAGGTATTTGTTTGGGTATGTTGACAATTCATTTTGTTGGGAATGAGTTGTCTCGTAGTTTGATGGTATGTTAGAGTTGATCTCAGGTATCCAGCCAGTATTATAGCCCAACACTGCTTCAGGAACATTTTTCTTGAAAATAAAGTCAAGACTATCCAATTCATCATTTTGACCATAATGAACATTATCAACAGCATCACTAACTCCATCTACAGTGTAATTGTCAACAGCATCCATCTTTTCATTTTTTTCAGCAGCAGGACAGTCAACATAAATTTCATCAGATTCATTTTCATTCTCTGCAATTAGAAGTGTCTCAACAGTAGAACAGTCAGTCATCACAACAACCCCATTCTCCCTCATATTTCCATTCTGATGTGCTACTACAGCAAAACTGTGATCAAGACTAACCTCACATTCACTTTCATTTTTGAATGCACAATTTATTTCTGTATCACATTCACCTACACTTTCCTTTTCAACAATGACTGAGTAGAAACTTTCACATTCCCTACACTGACATTGCACCTTCTTTATCCACATTATGTTCCCATATGCAATATCAAGCTCATATAAGATCTCATTGATGTCATGGTCATCTAAACATAGGGCATCTAGTTGGGGATCTCCTCTTAGCATATTCACAATCAAGAAGGGGCCCTGTTTTTCTTCTTTTACAATGGTATGGTTCTTCCAATGTTCCACAGAAAATCTCCAGTTGTAATAATCCTGATGCTCACCATGAAATATTAGGTTTTCTGATATAGAAAGATGATCTGTATTCAATCCATGGTCATCAGCCAACTTATCCAATGCATCATCAATTTCCTTCTGGATTTGCTCCATTTCTGTCATTCCAGTGTGTGCTTGAACTGCTACCATTGTTAAATGGGAAAACAGATGGTAAGCAATGAAACACTATAGCTGACTCCAGATAAAACCAATCTGAAATACGTTATCAATCAATGATGTAAATGGAATGATATCAAAGTAATATCACAATCACATAATCGCAATCATATCAAAGTAGCAAATAGTTATATAACAAATCATATAACCTAAATAACTTATACATAATAAATCATAACTCACCACTGGGGTGAACAGTAATACACTTTAGCACAACTCTATAAGGAAGACATATTACCTAGTGAGAGTTGGAATGTTAGAATCTAACAAATAATTTACAGGAAAATAAAAATGGTAGAGGCCAAAGATATTCATCAGAGTGCTGAGGCTTTGAAAATGAGCTAGATGTCGAACTGCTCGGGCCCCCGACCAACCATGAACAATTCTGGCAATTCAAATCCACAAATAAAACAGCTTATTCAATAATTTTTGTTTTGATGTCTTATTTTAGCATTATTTTTTATTTTGTCAGTTTGCTCTGGTGGTTTTGATACCTAGCAGGTGAAATAAGACTAAAAACAATGATGTGGTTTGAATTACCACAGGTCAGGTGCATTCCCACCAAGAAGTTAAAATGATCCTACCTAAGGTCAGAGAACAGGTGCGCGCGCGCGTGTTCAGAGAACAGGTGCGCATGCGCGTGTTCAGAGAACAGGTGCGCGCGCGCGTGTTCAGAGAACAGGTGCGCGCGTGTGTTTAGAGAACAGGTGCGCGCGTCTTTAGAGAACAGGTGCGCGCGCGCGTTTTCAGAGAACAGGTGCGCGTGTCTTCACAGAACAGGCGCGCGCGTGTGTGTGTTCAGAGAACAGGCGCGCGCGTGTGTGTGTTCAGAGAACAGGCGCGCGCGTGTGTGTTCAGAGAACAGGCGCGCGCGCGTGTGTGTTCAGAGAACAGGCGCGCGCGCGTGTGTGTTCAGAGAACAGGCGCGCGCGTGTGTTCAGAGAATCGACAGGTGCGCGCGCGTGTGTTCAGAGAACAGGCACGCACGCGTTTGTTCATAGAACAGGTGCGCACGCGTGTGTTCAGAATCAGAGAACAGGTGCGCGCGTGTGTTCAGAGAACAGGCGCGCGCGTGTTTGTTAAGAGAACAGGCGCGCGCGCGAACAAACAGGGACACAGCATGTGGCAACGCTCGACTCCACATTTGGACGGTCACATTTGCAATTGCGCTTCGCCATCCATTTCCAGTGAGAAGAAATAGCAAAGACGGGCATCGTCTGTTTAGAAAAAAAAAGTGCGGACACCGAATGCGAAGGGCCGCCAGGGGTCAGACAACGTCTGACAAACAAACAGGGAGTAGCATGTGATATTGATGTGGCAAGATCAAACACATCTAAATTGCTAATTTTTTTAAACACGTATACCCCTGTTGGCTTTGCGCTTCCTCAGTTGTCGGCCGTTGACAAACCCTCGTGAGAATTCAACTGCCGTCAGCGGGTCAGACGTTGTTTGACCATTGTTTCAGTGAAATAATGGTCCGCCTATGTCGGACGCGCGCACCCGGCCGAAAGGGTCAGACAACATCCGACACGGACAATTCCTCAGGGGAATGGTCATCGGCACACGCACACCTATGCAGGCTTAGGATTAGGAACCATCGAAACGAGTGTGTGAATTAGTTGTAATAATAAAATAGTTTTTACTAACAATGTTATATAGAAATATCAATCGTCGAAAATTCACAATAATTATGATAATATAGGTATAGGCAACAAGTTACAACACGAGGAAGCATATACCAGACCCGATAAAAGCAAACAACGTCCTATTCCTTAAATCTAAAAACATCATTTTTCAGGATGCGATATTTATCAAATATATGCATAAGTGATAATTATAAAACACATAAATAAGTAAATTATTCATTCGTGTGTTTTAATTTTATCATTTCAATTAAGTTTTTAAGTCCTTCGAGGTTTCAATCTAAGAGGTGCATTGTTTGCATATATAGTTATAGGGTCCATGATGCGTTGGTCGTTTGGAGGTCAAAGTACATAGCCATAGCTTATTGGCCTTTATTTAACCGACCGTTTTTAAATTTAACCGGCCTTATGAACAAAAATTGGATCATTTTTAAGCTTCTTAACCGGCCCATTGCCATCAGCCACGGGAACTGCTACCTCGACGAACTCTCAGACAGCAGTACCAGTCCAGACGCCCCCATCAACTCAGGCAGTGCCACCAGCTCAGACTGTCCTGTTCCCTGCCCCTAAACCTCAGCCACGACCTCAGAGTATTGCCAATTTGGCGACTCCTCAGCGTGTAACAGCTCAGCAGTTTGCTGCTCCAGATGTATTCATGGCGATCATGGAAGAAAATCGCAGAAAATAATGCACGAAGTTCACAGCCTGACTCAGTGCTTGGACGATGAGCGTGATAATAATTTTGCGTTTATTGATTTTATGCGTTGCTTTTTGACTGCATGTTGTTTTTATCAGTGGCAATCAGGACACACTGTACGATAGACACATGCCTTGATTGGCATCCTTGAGTACGAGTGGTTTTATTTCAATATTTTTTATTGTAATGATTATATTTTGTTTAAAAGCCCTTATGGGTACCCCACCGCGGGTCTTCAACAAACAATCATTGATTTACTAAATACTTAAGTTAAACTATCTGTAAATACGTGCAAAAATCGTCAAAAAAACGACGTATTTGCTTCCGAAGAAAAATAAGCGTATTTTTCTTCAAACCACGTGACTTCCTATGAAAAAATCGATAGGAATTGGGAGTTGTTAAATACGTGAAAAAAGGGATAAAATAGTAAAAAAAAAATACGTGAAAATGTGCCTTTAAAAAGATTTAATCAAAATTTTGAGATTGGACTAAAGAAAAATAGGGGCTAAATACAGCAGTTTCATTTGTCCTTAAGCCTAAGGACCGGTTAAACTTAAATAAGGGCCAATAAGGAAACGTGGCACAAGAAAGCATCAAAAACATCAATCACGCTCGATCAGAATAATATATCACGTGACATGCCTAATTATAATTAATTCGTCAGAGCACATTGTAATTTATAGAACAAAAAGTGAAATAAAAGACAATCAAAGCTCAAATAATCTACATAGGTAGTACATATTATTATTATTATCATAATTTAAATTAAAATGAACCACTGTTTTGGCTGATTAAATTACATGTTTACATTAACCATTGTAATTGTATATTGACCAGCAATATAACTAAAATATTCAATATATTTTAACGAAATACGATTGTTCAAATTAAACCATGCACCGCAACGAATTAAAATTTAAACTGAGTATTATATTTAGATCAAATCTAGTCAAGCTGTCTTAAATTGAGTAAGATGAGTAATATTGTGTAAGTTGTAACATCGACTCGAATTTTCAGATAAAATTCACCCTGAGAGCTAATTTGACATGAAATCATATCACTCGAATTCGATTCTCGCACAAAAGGTATCTCACGAAACGTATGGGAAAGGTATGTGTGAATTTTCTGTGAATTTATCCTGAGTTTAATCAGTGTTGTACTTAAATTCGTAGCGTAAATAAACAAACTTATCATAGATTATCTCGAAAAATTCCGCAAATAATTGATGTATTTATAAAGTGCAATAAAGTAATGGTACGTGATTTGAATTAACATTTGAATTAGTTAAAATAGGATAGCTATGAGGTCTAACCCATATGTGTGCAGACCGCTCGATTGAAAAAGGCCTTGATAAAGACACGCGAAATTGTGTGCTTTTGACGGAATTTGTATAGAAAGTTGAAGCGCGCAGAGGAAATCCGCGCGTCTTTATCGAAGCCTCTGTCAATCGAGCGGTCTGCACACATATGCGTTATAGCTTAATACAAGTCATGAGTCACTAATTTCCATTTTAGAGTGAAAAAGGCACGCCTGTAATTTGCACACAGCAAGTTACACACGTACACCAGAAAGCTGCTCGGTATGAGTGCTGACCGCTCAATTACAGCGAGGGCTCCAGTGCGGATTTATAATGTTTGCGCGACAACTTTATACAACGATTCTGTCGAAAGCACATAATTTTGCGCGTCTTTTTGCGAGCCCTCTCGTAATCGAGCGGTCTGCACACATATGAGTCAGGGTTGGATTATTGTCAGGTAAGAATGCAATATGTCCTTGGGAAACTTCATTCCCAACGCTTTAAATCAAAATGACGATGGCGCAAACGAGAGTATTCATGAGTTGAGGAAAATAGTCTCCCAGTGTCAAAACTCCATACTCACGACAATAATCTCATGCGGGTTTAGAAAACTTCTCATGATCAATTCTCTCGTTTCAGTTAATTAAACATTCACCTTCTAAGTCCATTGTCAAACTCAAAGTCTTGAGACTAAATGACAAATTCATGACACCACAGTATATATAAATTTCTCAATTCCTAAGTCGCAAAGTATGGATCGCTCAACTGCAAGTCTCAGAATTGACTATATAGTGAACATGGCCTATCTCGCTCGCATATATCACTTACGGTGACATTTCCAACTGCAGTTTTTTTTGCGTGGCGTAAGTTTGCGCGGCGTACAGACATATAAATGACATGTCCAATTCCAAACGCCGCGCAAACTTATGCTACACACAAAACTGCAGTCCGAACTGCCACTGTTAATCAGTTTTCGCATTTACTAAACAGTTTGTGTGCAGAGGATTGGTATCTATATCGGAGTCCCTAATTCCGGGGTACCTCATATAAGCATATAGTACGCGTACGTGATTTCAACACTCGCGAATACATCCAAACTATTGACACAATGTTTCACGCATGCTCGTGTTCCTTGAATAAGACACGTGTTCCTAACGTAATACACGTGTTTTAACCTTGTACGTGTTTCAACCTAATATCCACGTGGTCAATGACGTCATCATCTCATCCGCCGATGTTGCTAGCCTCGTCATCACTCGACATGAACTGGTAGTCAGGGCTCGACATGCAGATGCTACTCTCCTCGTCTGACGTCATGGAGCAGTCACGTGATCCTGAGGAGAGATTTACACGTGCAAATGTGGGTCACGTGATCATTTACACTGCAAATGTGGGTCACGTGCACATTTACACGTGCAAATGTGGGTCACGTGAGCATTTACACGTGCAAATGTGGGTCACGTGCACATTAACACGTGCACATCAACACGTGCACATTAACACATGCAAATGTGGGTCACGTGATCATTTACACTGCAAATGTGGGTCACGTGAACATTAACACGTGCAAATGTGGGTCACGTGAGCATTTACACGTGCAAATGTGGGTCACGTGAACATTAACACGTGCAAATGTGGGTCACGTGAATATTTACACGCGCAAATGTGGGTCACGTGCACATTTACACGTGCAAATGTGGGTCACGTGATCATTTACACTGCAAATGTGGGTCACGTGCACATTAACACGTGCAAATTTGGGTCACGTGCACATTAGCACGTGCAAATTTGGGTCACGTGCACATTGACACGTGCAAATGTGGGTCACGTTAACATTAACACGTGCAAATGTGGGTCACGTGCACATAAACACGTGCAAATGTGGGTCACGTGATCATTTAAACGTGCAAATGTGGGTCACGTGATCATTTAAACGTGCAAATGTGGGTCACGTGCACATTAACACGTGCAAATGTGGGTCACGTGAACATTTACACGTGCAAATGCGGGTCACCTTGACCCTATAAGCAACCCTAACCTGACCCAAACCCTTGACTCTAACCCTAAAAATAACCCATGCCATTACCCTAACCATTGCCTGTTGTTGAAATATCATGCGATAAAGTGTCGTGAGGTGAAAAGCTGATGTAATCAGGTAAACTGTTTTGAGGTAATCAGGTAAAATGTTTTGAGGCAATCAGGTAAAATGACCGTACCCCATACAAACCTGGTCGTAGGTGTTTCTTGGGCTTGTGAAGCGACATTCTCTCAAAGGCTGTCAGAATCCGGTCGCAAATAGCAGATCCTTCAGTTGTCTTGAACACGTAGGGTTTTACCTGTGACATGGATTGCCATTAATAGGAACATTAGATGTGATTTGAAAATTGCAAGAAATTTAAATTATTTCACTTACAAAAGAACACACATTTAGTCTGATTTAGAAAATGATTTGAAAAATGCAGAAAATGTAAATTTCATGATTTACAGCTGGTTTCGTCAATAGAATGCCGTTTATCAATTGCTTCAGTGGGGTTTTACTCAAGAGTCGCATTGTTTCAATTGATTTGAATAAATTCTGATATTCCTCTTATATATTGCGAACTCGTTTAGTGAAACAAGAATGCAGTTTGGTTGGAAGATTACGCATGTGTGCAGATCGCTTGATTACCGGAGGGCTCGAGATATACGCGCGGATTTACTGTTCGCGCATCAACTTTTTACATAGATTCCATCGAAAACACACAATTTAGCGAGTCCTTTTCGAGCCTACTGTCAGTCGAGCAATCTGTACACACATGCGTTAAATCGTTAAAGAGGAACACGGAAAAGCTTTGGGAAATCGTACATCGTCAATAATTTGCAATAAATACTTATCGGAGAAGGAAATAGAACATACCTCTCCGTTTGCCACCAAAGCATCCAAAGAAATGGAGTCCTTGTTCCTGGTAACACGGAATATTTGACTGACAGGGATCAGATTCTGAAATATGATGGATTAGTCAATAATCCATGTCTAATAAAACCGTTGAACCAAGTTATGGATAGATAGAGATCCATGTCTATCGAATATATTCAAATTGATTGAAAAGCAAATTACAGCACTGTTATTTGCGCGTTTTTTCAACGAATATTTCGTTCGATCCATGTGCATTGTGCACATGCACACATGCGCGTTATTATTACCGTTTCTGTGGGGAATCTGAGTTTCACGTAGTCCTGCGTTATCTCGATGTTAACTGTGATGTCTGTGTTGTTAAACAACTCAACTTCAAACTCAGCTGTTGAGTCCTGAAGAGATAATATGGGGTTATGAAATGTTGTGGTAAAATCGTATCAAAAATAGTAAAAATCGAATTAAAAATAGTAAAATTAGTATTTAAAATATTATTACAACGATGATTGTAATTGCTCAAGGATTTCAAACCTTCACATTATTCGTCAAAAATAAGAATTTTGTGCGAGCATGCTTTCAATATTTTCTCATAGTAATATGTCGTTGCTTTTAATCGGTAAACCTTCTTGGAAACAGTCGAGTCCGTCTTCTTTATTCTCTTGAAGCTCTCCTTTATCTTGTTGTAGGCTTCAGCACTCTGATAACAGGGAAATAAGGCTGAATTAAGTGTAGTCTGATGACAGGGCAATAAGGCTGAATTTAGTGCACTCTGATGACAGTGAAATAAGGCTAAATTTAGTGCCCTCTGATGACAGTGAAATAAGGCTGAATTTAGTGCACTCTGATAACAGGGGAAAAAGGCTGAATTTAGTGCAATCTGATGACAGCGAAATAAGGCTGGATTTAGTGCACTCTGATAACAGGGAAATAAGGCTCAATTTAGTGCACTCTGATAACAGTGAAATAAGGCTGAATTTAGTGCAGTCTGATGACAGGGCAATAAGGCTGAATTTAGTGCACTCTGATAACAGGGAAATAAGGCTGAATTTAGTGCACTCTGATGACAGTGAAATAAGGCTGAATTTAGTGCACTCTGATGACAGTGAAATAAGGCTGAATTTAGTCCAGTCTGATAACAGGGAAATAAGGCTGAATTTAGTGTAGTCTGATGACAGGGAAATAAGGCTGAATTTAGAGCACTCTGATAACAGGGAAATAAGGCTGAATTTAGTGCACTCTGATAACAGTGAAATAAGGCTGAATTTAGTGCACTCTGATAACAGGGAAATAAGGCTGATAACAGGGAAATAAGGCTGAATTTAGTGCACTCTGATAACAGGGAAATAAGGCTGAATTTAGTTCAATAGTGCACAAATAAATGACGGATTTTCATCATGCCCCATTTTAGATAGCCTCGGCATTGAAAAAACAATTTCAACCGAGAATCCTGAATCAGCATGATTTCAAGTGTTTACTTTTTAGGTTTTAAGCTTCCTGGGGTTCATCATCAACAGGAATGGAAGCACACATTGAAGCATATTAACGGATATAAGAAATTTTCTTGTGTTAAGTGTTTACTTTTTCGATTTGATCAGCGAATAAGAGATTTCCTCGTGTTTTCTTTTTCGATTTGATCAGCGAATAAGAGATTTCCTTGTGTTTACCTTCTGACTACAGAACTGTATCTGCGTGACAGGAGACTGGTGCGCCCCCGTGAGCACCCACAGGGACATTATCTTGTACTTCTTGCTGAAGGACACTCTCCGGACATCGTCAAGGAAGTACCGCTCCTTTATCGTCATGTTGTTCGGGGACCGGATGAAGATGGCTTCCGCTGAAATCTGAAATGGGATATAACATAGTTTCAACAGCAGAAGAGGCGAAGAGAAAAGATGTAAAATGTGGAGCAAATGAAACAGAGTTTGGCAGGGGACCAGGAGTTCCAGAAAACCAGCAACTTGCCACGTGCCATACCCATAGAATCAGGGCGCTGGCAAGCGCCCGCAGCGCAAGAAAAAGAAAAAGAACGAGGGCATCTGCCCGAAGGGCAGATGCCCTCGGCCCGAAGGGCCGAGGGCATCAGTAGTCCCCGGCCCGAAGGGCCGGGACTGCTGGTCAGACTCAAAATGAGCCGTGGCTACATGTGTTATAATAATAGAATAGGTAGCAACAATCCTGTCTTTCAATTCTTGAAATGCCAGCGCCCACTATATAAAAATACAGCGATTTCAAAAAAGTCCGGTTTTCAAGTGGCAATTTAGACCTCTTATTAACATAAGTTAGTCATGAAAATTTGCACAGGTGTAGTCCATCACATGATTAAGAAACTCTGAAAATTTCATGAAAATCGATCGCACCGTTTTTGTAGGAAAAATTATCAAAAATGCCTTAAATCACGAAAATTAGTGTTATCGTCGTCTCTCTCTCTCTCTCTCGAAACCACGACAGTTTTTATAAATCAGTTTGCAAGAAAACCAAAACAGATATCGTCGTAAGTCCATCGGTATCAGAAACTTTGGCATGAGGCACGTGTCGTAGGCTATATGTGAATTTTAATTTCAAATCGCTTAATTGGATAATTGGCCAATTAAACCAATTATCGCTTATATATCGTCTCAGGAATATAGTATCGACTTCATTCTAACGCCATCGTAAACATTAGCATACATTGCTTATTGTGAGCTATATAAAAATGTTCATTGCAAATCCCTTAATTGGATAATTGGCCAATTAAACCAATTATCGCTTATATCTCGTCTCAGGAATATGGTATCGACTTCATTCCAACGTCATTGTAAACTTTGGCATGGATCGCGTGAAGTGAGCTATGTAAAAATTTTCATTGCAAATAGCTTAATTGGATAATTGGCCAATTAAACCAATAATCGCTTATATCTCGTCTCAGGAATATGGTATCGACTTCATTCCAACGCCATCGTAAACTTTGGCATAGATTGCGTGAAGTGAGCTATGTAAAAATTTTCATTGCAAATCGCTCAATTGGATAATTGACCAATTAAACCATGTTGAATGAGATTGGCAATGCAGAATTTGTTCAACAAAAAGAATGATATGGTATGACAAAAAACAATTGGAAATTGTGTAGGTTCCGCAGCGCCCTTGTAAATTTTAGCGATTAAAAGAGGTGATATGAACTTTAATCGCAGCGCTGGCGTGGTGGTGGGCAAGGAAAATTTCAATTATATTATAAATTCAGTTGAATTCATAAATACATGAATGAAACTACTGAATTGATTAGCCTTTCACCAAACAGCCCAAAACCACGCCAGCGCTGCGATTAAAGTTCATATCACCTCTTTTAATCGCTAAAATTTACAAGGGCGCTGCGGAACCTACACAATTTCCAATTGTTTTTTGTCATACCATAGAATAAAATAGAATGTTGTCATCTACATACTACAGTACGGAAGTGCGATTCATGATCAGTAATCAACCGTGACTCAATCAACCGTGTCTCAATAGTTGTAATAAAAATTAGGGATTTTCACGTGTAAAACCCACAATGGTGGGGGTAGTGGTAGAGGTACAAGGTAGGGTAAGGGGCAGGAGTAGAGGTAGGGTTAAATATAATGTAACCCACCTCTAGCAGCAGTGTCTCCCCGCTGAGGGAAGTGCCCTGGTGCACGAGGTAAGAGGTACGAGGCAGCTGCGACCTCAGGGGTTTCAGAGTCAGCTGATTCTTAGTCAGATGCGGCAGGTGGTCCTTTATCAGCCGGATACGGGGGTTGAACTTCAACCCGATGTGGGTTTTACCTGACATGGAAACGCGATTTAGTAATATATACGTGAATGTGGAGATCAGTTCAATGTCGTCAATGGAACTTTTAATGGATGATGGGAGCAGCGTTTTTTCGTAAATCATATAGTTTCATCTATACGAAAATGTGAACAAAACCCAAACAGTAGCTCCCGCGCGAATAGGTAAATTACAAGCCATTATTCCACAACTGCAAGACAAATTCAGGGAAATAGCTAATATCCCGCGCCGATGTTATTCCAAGTTTTCAAACCTTCCAAACGGGAAATGAGCTTGGTGATGATCTTATGGTCCACATCCAGCGCTACCATGAAGCCGACTATGTTCTTTATACAGCCGTACAGGAGCTCGTCCTCATCTGCTTCTATACGCTCCCTCCCTCGCTTAGAGTGCTTTGAGTACCTGGAGGGTAGCGGTTCATGCCGAGTAGGATGGATCGGGTGGATTGGTGAATGGTGGATTGGTGGATGATGAGTGGGTGGATTGATAGGTGGGTAGGTTGGTGGATGGTTGATTGGGTGGATGGTTGATTGGGTGGATGGATTGGTGGGTTGATGGGTGGGTTGATGGGTGGATGGTGGATTGGTGGGTGGTTGATTGGGTGGATGGATTGGTGGGTTGATGGGTGGATTGGTGGGTGGATGGTGGATTGGTGGGTGGTGGATTGGGTGGATGGTGGATTGGTGGATGAGACTGACCTGTCCTTCATCTCCTGAGGGTAGCGGTTCATCCCAAGTAGCTCCCTCTCTGTGTGGATTGCGTCGTAAAACATCCCCTCCCACGTCTCATCCTGGTCCCACACGTTCGACCTGCAGAGACGACATTTTGCCTTGGAAATAACGCAAAGCCCTTATGGATAAGGAAAATGCCTTATGAGGACTTCGCCTTATAAGTTTAGGGCTTCTCTTAAATAAGAGATTCCCTAGTTATGCATACCACCCATTATCATAGCGTGAACACTCCAACAGAAAACACGGCATTGTAACCTTGGTGTTTCGACCTTTTGACGCCTTGTTTGGGTGCTTTTAAAAGGCACGTTGCATTGAAATAACTTTGCGCGCTGTAATGTCGAAAGTACCTGTTTTTTTCAACTTTTCACGTCAAAGTACCTGTTTTTTCTACTTCTAGAAGTACCTGTTTTCTCTACTTTTCACGTCAAAGTACCTGTTTTTCCCGAGGAGCTCCTCAATGAGGTATTTCCTGTGGATGTGGGTGTCAGGAGGGACACTTCCTGTAGCCAGCAGGGAAGAAGCAAGGTTCACTATGGAGGACATCTCTTCTGAGGGAGGAGACCCGGACTCAGGCGTGCCTGTCAGAGAGGGTGATTTGAGGGGGTAATTTGAGGGGGTAATTTGAGGGGGTAATTTGAGGGGGTAATTTGAGGGGGTGATTTGAGGGTGTGCCTGTCAGAGAGGGTGCTTTGATTTGTACAAGATATACACCGGCCATATTATCTTGTAGCTTCATAGCGTTTACATTCGTATTTTTGTGTGTGAGTGTGAGTGTATCTATTGAATATGGAGATAAATAAGACAATTCTTATACTTGACAATTCATTTACTTTTGGCTTAATTCTTTCTTTTTAATTTTTGGTGCAATATGATCCAACAGAACTTTATTTGATGGAGTGGTGGGTTGAGACTTGAGTGACCTCAGCAGGGCAGTGAGGTTGGTGAGGGAGAGTGTTGGATGGAATATGGGTAGAAAAGAAGTTATGAATTTACCTGATGAGTTGGGAGATATCTGCTCTCGGTATAAGGGAGTAAAGAGGGGTGGTGAGTGAGGAAGTGTAGGAGTGAGGGGGCCGGGGTGAGGCAGTTGATGAGAAGGTAGTGAGGGGTGGAATATGGGGGTAAAAAAGAGGTAAGTTATGAGTTTGCCTGGTGGGTTGAGTGATCTCTACAAGGTAGTTAGAGAGGGTGGAATATGGGGAGTGAGTGGGTGGAATATGGGTAGAAGAGAAGTTATGATTATACCTACCTGGTGGGTTGGTTGAGGGTAAAAAAGAGGTAAGTTATAAGTTTACCTGGTGGGTTGGGAGATCTCTGCAGAGTAGACTGCCTCTCCGTAGGATACTCAAACACCGGCTTATTGACATCCCCACGAGGTGTAGCGTTCTGTGAGTCAGGAGTGGGCGGACACACCGAGGGAGTAAGAGTAGCTTGCGGAGTGGAGGGGGTTACCACTCCACCGGACTTACTGGGCGGTGTCCCGGAGAGGGGCAGGTTACCAGGGATACCACCCGTAGGAGTACCATGGTTACCACTCCCGTTACCATGGTTACCACTCCCGTTACCATGGTTACCACTCCCGTTACCATGGGTACCACCGGGCGCAGGAGCTTCGTATTCTGTGTCACGGGGCGTTCCCAGCTTCTGAGAGATGATTTTTTTAGTGGATCATTTACTGCTGTAATATATACTACGAAATCATGCTGTAATATACGAAATTTGCACGAGGCATGGCTGGGAATGTCCCTAGGATAGAAACTATAGGTACCAACCTCGGGAGAACTGGTGGTTGAAGCCTGGGATGCAGTACTAACCTCTGGGAGAACTGGTGGTTGAAGCCTGGGATGACACCGGTCTCTTCTGCAGCTCCAAGTCTCCTCCATTCATTATCTGTTGTATCTCCGAGATGACAGGGGAATCTGACAAAACAATGAAATTACTGAGATGACAAGAGAATCTGAAGAAAGAAATCATGGAGATTACAAGAGAATCTGAACAATGTTTTCACAGAAAAGAATGTGGAAACGTTAGGCATCAAAGGTATGACCAAACTGTGGCGGAAATGGGTCATTAGAGAGGCCAAAGATAAGTTTATTGAAACATTTAGGCCTTAAGGCATATCATTTTAACAGGAGTATTGTACCACTGTATTTTTCTAAGCCTTTTCAAATTAATCACACATCCAATCCAAATAAAATGAAGGGGCCTTGGACTGATGTCCGGTAGCCTGGTTAGATTTTAAACATACTAATAAGTTTAATTAAAGTTTTACGGGTTGCATTTTACATGTCATGCGTTACAACGGTTGGCAGAAGAGGGTTTACAGAATGCAACGAGCACATTTGACATTATACGAGCGTCTTTTGATACATTATACACTATTCAATATACATGTATTCTGAGATTTACAGAATCAAATGAGCACACTTTTTGATACATTAATGTACGCTTAATCAGGGGCTAAACAACCCATCATTACGACAACTCTGAGCACATGTACAGTAGAGACAAAATACAAAAGGGATGGTGATTGAATGAATGAAAATCATTTTGATCTAAATTTTTACAAATGGTTTACGAATAAATATTGATCAATTTCAGAACTGCTGACAGTCACACTGTCAATAGTTCTGGCCACAGACCGCAAAACATGGAAAATAAAACAATTCGACCTGAGTATGAAAGGGGTAGTCTAAGCCTTACCTTATTGAACCTTATTGATCTGTTTAGTAGGATCCTACAGGGTCGTCAACTTCTTCCGAAGGCCACCCGACTGGCTTGACAAATCCAATACAGAGTTGTTGTTAGTTGCACTGTAGCTAGTTACAGGAGGATGGTCAGGGATAGTCTTGAGGAAGTTACCAAGGCGTACTTTGAATGCATCCAAGTCGTCAGATACTGTGTTTACATCCTTGGGCAGTAGAGCAAAAGATGCATCATACAGCGTTTTAGCAGATGATTTTGCTCTCCCATGTAGCTTAGGTAGTTTTGCTTTCCAGCCTAGTCTTTCGTTGTAGCTGAACTCCATATTGATGTCATTGGGTACTTTGTTGTTAAGGAGTTTCCACACGTGTATGGCGATGAATCTCTCACGTCTTCTTTGAAGTGATTGTAATCCAAGAACTTGTAACCGTGCCCAGTAACTCATGTCCTTTAGGCCACAGATTTGCCTTGTGAAGAAGCGTTGTACATCCTCTATAGCTTTGGTGTCCCCCAGCTTGTGAGGGTGCCACAAGGGGCTGCAGTATTCTAGCTTGCATCGAATGAGAGATTTCCACAGTGTTAGCATCACCGGTGTACTTCGGTCTCTAAATACTCCAAGAGCCCATCCTGCCAGTTTTCTAGCTCCAGCAACCATCGAGTTTATGTGGGTGGACCAATGATAGTTGGAAGACAGTAAAACTCCCAAGTCCTTCACAACATCCTTGGAATCAAGGCTAAAACCCGCTGGAGTGTTGTAGTTGAACGTGCTAAATGGTAGTTCGTCCAGCCAATTGGGTCTTCCTGCTCTGTAACACAGGTACTCAAACTTACCCTCGTGCAAGACCATATTGTTCTGTATCGACCAGTCCACAACCTTGTTGAGATCGCTTTGTGAAGGGTCATTTCAGTCTCCTGGGTGATCGGTGCTGTGAGTCGAGTATCGTCAGCAAAACTTGCAGAGGATGCAAAGTCCACGACTTCTTCAAGGGGCCCAGAACAGTCCCCTGTGGTACTCCACTGGTAACATCTTCAGCTACAGAGTGTTGTCAATCAACAGTTACAATCTGCCTCCTGCCTGAAAGAAAGTCCTTGATCCATTGGTAGAGGCGACCTCCTATGCCATAGAACCGGAGCTTCTTCAGAAGTAACCTATGATCGACCTTGTCAAACGCTTTGGAGAAATCCAGGTAAATCACGTCTGTTTCTATACCCATGGTCATGTTCCGGACTATGTTGTCGTAGTGAGCTAGAAGCTGGGTGAGGCAGCTGCGCCCTTTTCGGAATCCATGTTGTTTCTTGGATATCAGGGAGTTACCTTCTAGGTAGTCAACCAGCCTGTTCCTTATAACCCGTTCAAACACCTTTATGATGTGTGATGTAAGGGAAACTGGGCGATAGTTTTGTGGGTCAGCTTTACTATCTTTTTTGTGGATAGGAGTTATAAATTGCTCTTTGAGCATGCTGGGTATTTTCCCGTTGGCATAAGAATGATCCCAAAGCATGTGAATGGGGATGCAGAGGTATTGTTTACATGCCTTGAGTATACATGCAGGGATACATTCGTGGGATGTGGAGGAGTAGGCATCAATCTCGTCAATGGCTTCTACTATGTCGTCCAGTGTAAATTCCATGTCGGTGATACTACACGTTGGGGGAGTGTTGTGTCGCGTATGTCGGGATTTGATGGGTCACTTGGAAATTGACATCTCCAATTTTTTCCAATTACTGAATTGTCACCGTACAAATATAATGATGAGTTTACAAACATACGATTTGATACGATGACGAACATTTTCTAGATTAACTAACACTACGTAACGAAAACGTGTTCACTTATATTAACACTTGGCAAGTAATTAATGCACCTGGACACTTGGTAAGTTTACGAACATTAAATTGAGACTTACACGACCAGTAAGGCGTGGCGTATGGGAACGAAAAACCAACGCTAATGATGGGACTTGTATTTCCAGACCCTATAAGTCATGGGAAAATGTAAAACCACGGGGAAAAGAATTCATCGACTGTCGATTAGAAGTCATGTCATGCGGACAGAAATATCTAATTAACAGGTGGAAACTGGAAAAAAATATCTTAATATTGAGATATAATTCTTCGGTTATGTGGCACTTCTAACTGGATTTCAATGAGAATACCTGGCGTTGATCTTGTTGAGGAGGTAGACTTCTTCTTGTCACTTTTACCAACATCCACTGAAAAAGCTTGCTTATAGATAAAGTTGATTGGACTTTAACAAACACAGAAATGAGCTAAGGAGTACAGAAAATCTTCAGAAACTAAAGAAACTGATATGAGTAGTTATGCAAATAAGTATTGTAGCATTATTTTGCAAATTCATTATGGGCCAGTGCATATTCACCAGCTTGTCATTTAGATGGATTTCTTCTATCCCTAGTTTAGAGCGCGCAACACTTAGACATTAATTGGAGAGTCGAGGTGCAAACTCCCCGCAGGAAAAAGAGCGTGTGGCGGAAGATAGGATAAAATGCCACTGACTGTCATTTCTTCGAAAATTTCCCTCATATTTAGATTTCGTAATTACTTATTAACCGTTGTCCGTTTAGGGAATATCGGTTAACCGAACCGAAACCGGGATACCGGTTAACCAGTCTTTTTCAGCCCAGCGAAACCGTAACCGGATTTATTGGGCAATGGTAACCAGTCGTTTCAAATCCTCGCTTACCGTAAGCCCCCATGTGTCTGGTATACGCTACTTCCAGCAGAGTAAACATGGAGCCTATTCCGTGGGTGTTGCTTCCCTCAGCAGTTGCTTCGATACCTTGGGTGGGATTGGTAAGGTAAGTGGTGATGTAAGTGGAGGGAGTAGTGGGGTGGAGTGGAGTGGTGTGGTGGGGTGGGGTGGAGTGGTGGGGTGGAGTGGTGGGGTGGAGTGGTGAGGTGGGGTGGGGTGTGTGGTGGTGGTTAGGTGGAGTGGTGGAGTGGGGTGGAGGGGTGTAGTAAGTGGTGTGGTGAGTGGTGAGTGGTGTGGAGTGTGGCAGAGAAGACAATTTTCAAGCATTCAATTTTCTTAAATTCCTTATAAGTTTTTTACATAATTTCTCATTTTCATTACCTCTGGTGGCAAGTCGAATGAGAGTTGACAAGCCTTTGAAAACCTCCGGGGATATTTGCTGAAAAGTATTGGCAATTATAAAATCGGTATGTATAAGTTGACAAGGAAGACAGAATCATCGAAAAAAATGAAAATTTGATATCATTCAGCAATTTCGGATCGCGCGGTGCCATGTACGTACGTGGATATACTGTTGAATCAGTATCACACACGTACAAATTTTGGTTTTGTGGAAATTTCAGACACCAATCTCAGATGTGGCGACATCTTTGCAATTTCGTTTATTCTTTAAACGAAATAGATTTCGCACAGTACACATTTAAATTTTTCAACAAAATATAACCCTTCACGACAATTTTCAATTACCTCATGTTGAATGACATCTCTCTGCTGTCGTTTAGTCGTCGTACCACTTAGTACTCTGTTAGCTACCAGCATTCTGCAAGATGGTGTCAAGATGCAAGATGCAAAGTGGTGTCAAGAAGCGAACTAGTGTCAAGAGGCGAACGTGATGTGAAGATGCAAGATGGTGTCAAGAGGCGAACTGGTGTCAAGATGCAAGATTCGAACTGGTGTCAAGATGCAAGATGGTGTCAAGAGGCTAACTAGTGTCAAGATGCAAGATGTTGTCGAGATGCAAGGTGGTGTCAAGATGGAAACTAGTGTCAAGATGCAAACAAGAGTGAAGAGGCGAACTTGGTGTCAAAAGATGCAAACTGGTGTCAAGAGGCGAACGTGGTGTCAAGAGGCGAACTGGTGTCAATAGGCGAACTGGTGTCAAGAGGCGAACTGGTGTCAAGAGGCGAACTGGTGTCAAGAGGCGAACTGGTGTCAAGATGCAAGATGCGAACTGGTGTCAAGATGCAAGATGGTGTATAGAGGCCAACTAGTGTCAAAATGCAAGATGGTGTCGAGATGCAAGGTGGTGTCAAGATGCAAACTAGTGTCAAGATGCAAACTAGTGTCAAGATGCAAACAAGAGTGAAGGGGCGAACTTGGTGTCAAAAGATGCAAACTGGTGTCAAGAGGCGAACGTGATGTGAAAGTTTGCTCAAAGTGCAGAAATGCGCTTTTTTGTGATGCGATAAATTCGGAAACTCGGTGAATGCTGTAAATTTGTAAACACGGTAAACATTGATTTACCTGATGTTTTCATCCTGTAAACACGGTAAACATTGAATTACCTGATGTTTTCATCCTGTAAACACGGTAAACATTGACTTACCTGATGTTTTCATCCTGTAAACACGGTAAACATTGGTTTACCTGATGTTTTCATCCTGTAAACACGGTAAACATTGATTTACCTGATGTTTTCATCCTGTGAACACGGTAAACATTGATTTACCTGATGTTTTCATCCTGTGAACACGGTAAAAATTGATTTACCTGATGTTTTCATCCTGTGAACACGGTAAACATTGATTTACCTGATGTTTTCATCCTGTAAACACGGTAAACATTGGTTTACCTGATGTTTTCATCCTGTAAACACGGTAAACATTGATTTTTGTTTTCATCCTGTAAACACGGTAAACATTGGTTTACCTGATGTTTTCATCCTGTAAACACGGTAAACATTGATTTACCTGATGTTTTCATCCTGTGAACACGGTAAACATTGATTTACCTGATGTTTTCATCCTGTGAACACGGTAAAAATTGATTTACCTGATGTTTTCATCCTGTGAACACGGTAAACATTGATTTACCTGATGTTTTCATCCTGTGAACACGGTAAACATTGATTTACCTGATGTTTTCATCCTGTAAACACGGTAAACATTGATTTACCTGATGTTTTCATCCTGCAGAACCGTGGCCAGCTTCTTGTTCTGGTACCACGGAACTCCGATACCGTCCAGCACATTATTCACGATTTTACTGAGGAAATTTCAAAATTTATTACGATTTTACTGAGGATTCCGTGAGGAAATGTCAAATTGTTAACTGTGGTACACTGACAGAGCCTCGTGTCAATTAATAAACACTCGGCGTCGTATCGATTGGCACTCCGCTTCTCGAGCAATTACTGCAAGATTATCACTACGCCATATCAATAAGGAGATCACGTGATAGGCTGTGGAAAATCGGAGCAATCCACCCATTTCTAATATTTTTTAACCTGATGAAAGCGATGAATAGGGGTGTAACAGAGGGCTGTATCTAGATACACCCCTCTGTATCTAGGGGGTGCATCTAGATACACCCGTCTGTATCTAGGGGGTGCATTTAGATACACCCCTCTGTATCTAGGGGTGCATCTAGATAAACCCCTCTGTATCTAGGGGGTGTATCTAGATACACCCCTCTGTATCTAGGGGGTGCATCTAGATAAACCCCTCTGTATCTACGGGGTGCATCTAGACACACCCCTCTGTATCTAGAGGGTGTATCTAGATACACTCCTCTGTATATAGGGGGTGCATCTAGATACACCAATCTGTATCTAGGGGGTGCATCTAGATACACCCCTCTGTATCTAGGGGGTGCATCTAGATACACCCCTCTGTATCTAGGGGGTGTATCTAGATAAACCCCTCTGTATCTAGGGGGTGCATCTAGATAAACCCCTCTGTATCTAGGGGGTGCATCTAGATAAACCCCTCTGTATCTAGGGGGTGCATCTAGATACACCCCTCTGTATCTAGGGGGTGCATCTAGATACACCCCTCTGTATCTAGGGGGTGCATCTAGATACACCCCTCTGTATCTAGGGGGTGCATCTAGATACACCCGTCTGTATCTAGGGGGTGATCTAGATGCACCCCTCTGTATCTAGGGGGTGCATCTAGATACACCCCTCTGTATCTAGGGGGTGCATCTAGATAACCCCTCTGTATCTAGGGGGTGCATCTAGATACACCCCTCTGTATCTAGGGGGTGCATCTAGATACACCCCACTGTATCTAGGGGGTGCATCAATTACCCTGCCTGGCCTCGAACCCTAGCTACGTTACTGAGTTACTGGAAGGGCTTTGGGTAATCGAAGCAATCCGCCAATTTCATAACCTGACGAAATCGGAACAATCCGCAAATTTTATAACCTGATGAAAGCGATGTCCTCAGAGGAGCCTTTGCTGGTTGAACTGGAATTACTCGACATTTCCCCGTTAGACCGGGTCCTGGTCTCACTTAACATGCGACGTTGTGTGACGGGGGAGGAGGTGCTACTGGTAGTGGGGGACGTGTAACCTATAAAAATAAAAAATAAATTAGAACATTTAGTACACGCTTAGCAACAATATAACTGTAACTAGGGGATGTAACTAGGGGAGTGTAAATAGGAAGTGTAACTAGGAGGGTGCAACTAGGGGGTGTAACTAGGAGGGTGTAACTAGGGGGGTGTAACTAGGGGATGTAACAAGGAAGTGTAACTAGGGGGAGTAACTAGGGGAGGGTAACTAGGGGGTGTAACTAGGGAGGGCAACTAGGGGAGGGTAACTAGGGGAGATAACTAGGGAGGGCTAGAAGGTGTAACTAGGGGTGTAACTAGGGGGTGTAACTAGAGGGTGTAACTAGGGAGTGTAACTAGGGGGTGTAACTGGGGGGGGTTGCTAGGGGGTGTAACTAGGGAGGGTAACTAGGGGATGTAACTAGGGGGTGTAACTAGGGGGAGTAACTAGGGGAGGGTAACTAGGGGGTGTAACTAGGGGAGGGTAACTAGGGGAGGGTAACTAGGGGAGGATAACTAGGGGAGGGTATCTAGAAGGTGTAACTAGGGGGTGTAACTAGGGGGTGTAACTAGAGGGTGTAACTAAGGGGTGTAACTAGGGGGTGTAACTAAGGGGTGTAACTAGGGGGTGTAAATAGGGGAGTGTAACTAGGGGGTGTAACTAGGGGAGTGTAACTAGGGGGTGTAGCTAGGGGGTGTAACTAAGGGGTGTAACTAGGGGGTGTAACTAGGGGGTGTAACTAGGGGGTGTAACTAGGGGGTGTAACTAGGGGTGTAACTAGGGGGAGTAAGTAGTAACTAGGAGGGTGTAACTAGGGGGTGTAACTAGGGGTGTAACTAGGGGGTGTAACTAAGGGGTGTAGCTAGGGGGTGTAACTAGGAGGGATGTAGCTAGGCGGTGTGATTACGAGGTTTACTTTAAAAACAGGTGCTCACCAGACGACTGAGCCGAGCGAGGCTTTGCAATACGAGAGTTGTCCGTGTCATCTCCTAGGTCTATTCGGTAAGAGGGGGTGTCTTCTGGGAGGCCTAGCCCTGATCTGCGGAACAAACATTAACTGGGGGAGGAGAACTAAGAAACTGGGGGCTGCAACCCCCTTCCCAAAGGTATGAGAGGTGGGAGGGGATAAAGAGAGAGCGAGTGTTCTCTGATAGCCCTAGCCATAGTTCGAGGAATTAACATGAGGAACGGAGCAGTTTTGAGGTAGCAGAAAAGACATGATGATCTGAGGGAGGTTGGTGTTACACAGGTTTCGTGACATATCTAAAAATGATTCTGAAATTTCCACCTCGAAATATTCTTAGAAGGTAAGGTTTGGAGGAGGCCGGAGCGAAAATGAATATTTTGCTGGGGTTCAAATAAAATGTGACACAATAGCGAGGAAATTACGGGGAATAACACAAAACTGATTTTACTTAAAATATGAAGCAAGTTAAAATAGCTGCAGACTGCACAGTGAGTTCAATTAATTTTATTTTATTCTTAATAAATTCCGCAGAATTTCTCATTGTCAATCATTATATCGAAAAAAATACTGCTAAACATTTGAAACATCATCCTTTTTGCCAATCAACTGCGAGTTATCACTTCAGTAAATGACAAACTTCTAAATCCGAAAGCTATCATTAGCGTACTGAATGGTTTTAAAAGATGAGAATAGGGTATGAAAATTTAATGACAATTAGCAGGAAACAACGAAATCGAAGTTGAGCAATTTAGAGATTACGGTAAACGCAAGATCAACACGGGATAGGTAGGATGACGATCAAGATGCCATTGACAACACAAAAAAGTCAATTCATGCACAGTACACTAATGAAAATCATTAAGATTTGTAACCCTGAAAAAACTAAGACTTCAATTCCTGTCCTATCAGGCAAGCTGCTGGAATCACAATCGAGTGTATCATTAGCGAAAGTCTGCTGTCGAAATAGCTATTGAAATTAAGGAAATATGCTTCTCTGATGATGGTATCGGTAACAGTTCGACCTGCAGTTTTGTGTGCGCGGCGTGAGTTTGCACGCTGTAAGTTTGCGCGGCGTAAATTTGCGCGGTGTAAAAACATATAAATTACATGTCAGTACGCCGCGCAAACTTATGCCGCGCACACAAACCTACTGTTCGAACTGCCACTGAATAGTTCTTTGAAGAGGTATAGCTCCAGCATCTTCACATCATGGGAAACTCACAATACAAATTGTAAGCGTTGGAAGTCACAAACTGCCGCATAGCGCAAAATGCTTTACAACACGGTTTACAGAATCTTTTAATCATATCCTAAGCACTTGATGCTGGGAAGCTTAGTGAAAGCTAAGCAGAAAACTAATTTAATGTTCACACACACACGGTACTGACAGCCACTGACACATTGCTGGAAAAGACTGGATCACATCGGCTGGATCATAGCTGGATTATAATTTACAGCCGGATCATAGTGAATGGATCACAGCGACTGGATAACAGTGACTGGATAACAGTGACTGGATCACAGTGACTGGATCACAGTGACTGGATCACAGTGACTGGATCACAGTGACTGGATCACAGTAATTCGATCACTATGAATTGCTGTTTGGCGAATTGAATCATAGCAACTGGATCAGCTCCAATCCACCCCATTCTAGTTTCACACTGTTACGAAGAACACAAGACAAAAGAATCGCAGGTTGGCATGATCAGCAGATTACGGCGTACACACTCCCTCCCTCTCACTGGAATTCGAAGACACTGCTGCTCCCACTGCTCCTCCTGCTACTCCCACTACTGCGGTGTAAGGTAGCGGAGGGGGGCCGGATAGCCAGGGCGTTCAGGACTGGTTCTAGGGAGCAGTCCGCTGTACAGGGCAGGGATTGGGTGGAGCCAGAGGGGGACCAGGGGGTGGAGGAGAGGAGATCCTCGGTGTTTTGATGAGAGGGTGATGTCTCAGTGGTGGTGGGATGGGAGGGGTGGGAGGAGGAGGAGGGGGAGAGGACCATGACGTAGTCCGTGGGAGGAGGAGGGATGTAGCGAGAAGAGGAGGCGGGTTCCAGTTTCACTACTTCTTCTATCCTTATTGCTCTAAATGTATGTCAGGTGGGTTGATACAATCGTGGGGGAGGAGGTACGTGGGTTTTACATCACAAAATAATCAGAACATCTCTGTTTAGCACGACGCTCGGTCCTTAATAACAAATTAATTGATAAGAATTAATTAAATTAATTGATAAGAATTAATTAATTGATAAGAATTACTTTCTTTCCGAGGATTGAGGTGTACAAACACCGTAATACTGCAACTGCTTGCAAGGACGCACATATTTGGACAAGTTTTGTTAGGGAAACTGCTAAAAGGAGTGGTTTTCGAAACAAATCTTATAAAAATATGTTTGTCCCTTATTATAGTGGTTGCAGTATTGATGCGTAATACAGTTCGAAATAATGGCTCACCCCTTCGGGGCTCGACATTATTACTCACCGTATTACTACACTAACATCTCACACTACCTGTAGGGGTTGAAATCACTACCTGTAGGGGTTGAAATCACTACCTGTAGGGGTTGAAATCACTACTGTAGTTGAATCACACCTGTAAGGGTTGAAATCACTACCTGTAGGGGTTGAAATCACTACCTGTAGGGGCTGGAAATCACTACCCGTAGGGGTTGAAATCATCAATGTAGGGTTGAAATCACTACCTGTTGGGGCTGCAATCACTACCTGAAGGGTTGAAATCACTACCTGAGGGCTGGAAAAGGGTGAAAGTCAGGAAAACCGCAAAAACCCCAAAAACCCCGTAAAAACGTAAAACCCGAAAAGACAAAAACCGAAAACCCCTTTAAAAATCAAAGGCAAAAACCCCAAAACCCCGTGAAAACCCCTAAAACCCGAAAAAGCCCGGAAAAACCCCGAAAAAGCCCGTTAAAACCCGAAAACCCCTTTAAAAACCCGCAAAGCCCTTTAAAAACCAAAAACCCTGTTAAAACCCCAAAAAGTCCGTAAAAACCCCGGGGGCCCAAAACCGTAAAAACCCGAAAAACCCGTAAAAGGGCCCCAAAGACCGTAAAGCCCGAGACAACTTGGGAAAACACTGTACGAGCTCCGACGTTGGGGAGGGCCTTTTTAAGCCATACGCGAAGCAAATTTTCGGTAATTTTCGAAAAACCGTTAGTAACCTGTGTTTGAAGCGATTATCGACTGCCAGGCCTTTTGCACTTGAATCGACCAGCCTTTGGCCACGACATCTGATCTCGATGGCGACAAGTCGATATTGACAATGCTCTTTTCTTTCAAGGTTATGCGCAGGCTTGATATTTCATAATTTTGGCTCCTGGAAGGTCTCGAGGCTTCGTTTTGGGCAAACAAAGCCCCACCAGCCATGTTTATATACGACTTGTTAATAAACATATGCCCAAAATGATCAGAGAAAAGTTATGACCGAAAAACGGTTTTAAGCCATACATGAAGCAAATTTTCGGCGATTTTCTGAAAATCCGTTAGCAACCTGTGTTTTAAGCGATTTATCGACGGGTTGCTTTAGACAATTGTTGATAAAGATATGCCCTAAAATGCTCAGGAAGAGAGATGAACGAAAAACTGAATTTTAGGCGCCTGTTGAATATAGCGGAGGCAATTTTTGTATCTTTGCCCAGAAACGTCAAAGAGAATTCGTCGATGAGTACAAACGAATAGCAATGACCATAAGAAACTTACCGATAAACATATTCCCTTTTGGACGAAAACTGATAATTTGGACACATGAGGGGCGTAGTGGACTAAGTGTAGACAATTTTGTAATTTTGGCCCCGGGAAGGTCCCAGGGACTTCATTTTTGAGTTTATAATATATGACTCAGAAGCATAGGTATGAGCAGAAAACTGTCAATTTCTGCGTACCTGTGATAAATAGCACCTGCCTCTGTCTGCATCTAATAGAAACCTAATTGGATCAACTGTTAACAAAGGCCATACGTGGTCCAATTCAGTGGAAGGGTATTCCTAGGTCGTTTCACAAAAATATAATGCCAGAAACTTCTAAATGTACATTACCAAATATAACTCTCTGTGCCTCGAGAGGGACATTATCTACCAAATCTCAACCTTTCCCAGTAGTACTTCCTATAATGTAGTTTGTAAAAGTAAGTTGAGTGGATTCTAGTATGTTGATGTCTTGGACTGTGTGAGGTTTAAACTGGAAACTTGGATTCAAGTTTCAGTTTTGTCCCAGCAAGAAAGGACTTATTTTGATCAGTGGAGAATACACTGAGCACCCATTTTAAACCATTTACTTCCATTTTGGGCAGCAACCGTTTCCAAGCCAGAAGGAGACCACGCTCATGTGTCTGGAAATCTAGGATGTGGAAACCAAGGTATTTGACACGATTATGTCTTGATGGGTGCTGCACTGGAACAACTCAACAGTGAAAGAAAGACATCTCAAAGATATTATCTTGAACAGTAAGAGAATCTTCCTGCAAGGAAGTCATGTAGGCGAGGTATTAATTTTTTTTGTAGCACCATGCTAATCAGAGTTGCCCAATTCACCACGAATTGAGGTCGTCTGGAGAACAGGACATCAACACTTTGCTGATAGTGATTCTGGCACCGTCGGCAAAACTTCCAGAAGCCTGTGATATGCCGATAGCGATATGGCATTGATGACGAGCCATTCATAAGGAAGAGTGAGGACGGAAACTGAGAGGAGAATGACCCTTGGACAAATCAACTGAGCATCTATTTAACCGAGAGGTTAGAATGGAAAGCTCTTTCATGGTCACAATGCCTCACAATACCATCCCCTTTAAAGGATCCAAAAAAGACCTTTTTTACAAACAAACTGTGTTGTCAATTGGGGGAGCTCATTGGGAAGGGGAAAAGGGATTTACCGGTAAAGTTTAAGAAATTTTTTTCTATTTTAATTTAAATTTTAAGCAGGGGGTTTTTTCCAAGTTCACAAAGATCAAATGAAGCCTTTTTTAAAAAAACTAATTGATTTTAAATTTTAAAATGGTTTTAAAAGGGGGTTTCACCCCCCAGTTCTCACTTCTTTTTTCCCCCCCCTTATCTTTAAAAAATAATATACTAATAATATTTATAAAAAATAATTGGGGAAAAAATTCAAAAAATATCATAAACAAAAATTAAGGGGAAAATGGACTTTTCCGCAAAGGCGTTATTTACCCCAGGGGAAGGGCTGACTTTTATATTGGCTTAAAATTATATTGGCGAAAGAAGCCCCCCCATGTATCCCCAAAAAACAGATTTGGAAAAATTTTTTTTATCAAACAAACGTTTACACGCTGTTCATTGATTTTGATGCACGTTAGGAATCAAGACATCAAGAAACTAAATCACCCAACGTACTTTTACACGCTACGTTGCTACATCGGCTGATTCCACCACAGGAAAAGTTGAAAGACTTTTGTCTTATGTCTCTCCAGAGGCACAGCGATATGCAATAGTCTAAAACATGACTATTAAAAGCTGATTGTGCCCCAAAACGAAGTCTCTACGACCTTCCCGAGCCAAGTTATGAAATATCAAGCCTGCGCATAACCTTAAGAAAAAGGGGCATGGTCAATATCGACTTGTCGCCATCTAGATCGAATGTCGTGACCGAGCTAGTTCGATTCTACATGGTCTAAAGGCTAGCAACCGTCGATAAATCGCTTCAAACACAGGTTACTAACGGATTTTCGAAAATCACTAAAAATTTAAGCTGCATATGGCTTAAAACTGGTTTTTCGGTCATAACTTTTTCTCTGATCATTTTAGGGCATATGTTTACATTAACAAGTCGTATATAAACACGGCCACAGGCTTGTTTGCGCCCAAAACGAAGTCTCTACGACCTTCCTGAGCCAAGTTATGAAAAATCAAGCCTCTTATGTAACCTTAAGAAAAAAGGGTGGTCAATAGTCGACTTGTCGCCATCTAGATCAGATGTCGACCGAGCTAATTCAGGATTCTACATGGTCTAAAGGCCTAGCAACAGTCGGGATAAATCGCTTCAAACACAGGTTACTAACGGATTTTCGAAAATCACCGAAAATTTGCTCCCTAAGGCGGCTTAAAAACTGTTTTTCGGTCATAACTTTTTTCTCTGATCATTTTAGGGCATATGTTTACAACAAGTCGTATAAACACGGCCATTGCGCTTCGTTTGCACCCAAAACGAAGTCTCTACGACCTTCCTGAGCCAAGTTATGAAAAATCAAGCCTGCTGCAACCTCAAAAGGGCGTGGCCGGGTTATCGACGTCGCCATCGAGATCAGTGCATGTCGACCGAGCTAGTTTCGATTCTACATGGTCTAAAGGCCTAATAACCGTCGAGAAATCGCTTTTAACACGGGTTGCTAACGGATGGCATTTTTTGGACATTTCGTCTTGGACTAGTAAGGAAAGAGACAGTTTCCTTTTATGTTCAATTTTTTGTCATTTTATCACAATTTAGGGTAGTAAACCCCCACTTACCGTAAGCCCCCATGTGTCTGGTATACGCTACTTCCAACAAAGTAAACATGGAGCCTATTCCGTGCGTATTGCATCCCTCAGCAGTTGCTTCGATACCTGGGGAGGAGGGCGTGGTAAGTGGTGAGTGGTGTGGTAGGGTGGGGTGAGGAGGGAGTGGTAAGTGGTGAGTGGTGTGGTGTCGAGTGGTGTGTTGAAGTGGTGTCGACTGTCGAGTGGGGTGGAGTGGTGTGGTGGGGTGGAGTGGTGAGGTGGGGTGGAGTGGTGAGGTGGAGTGGTGAGTGGTGTGGTCGGTGGGGTGGGTGGGGTGGGGGTGGTGTGGAAATGGTGGGGTGGGGTGGTGGGTGGTGAGGGGTGGGGTGGTGGGGTGGTGGGTGGTGAGGGGTGGAGGGTGGGTGGTGGTGGTGGTGGCATGGGAGTGTGGCAGAGAAGAATAAGGATTCAAGACAATTTTCAAGCATTGAATTTTCTTAAATTTCTTATAATTTTTTACATAATTTCACAGTTTCATTACCTCTGGTGGCAAGTCGAATGAGAGTTGACAAGCCTTTGAAAACCTCCGGGGATATTTGCTGAAGAGTATTAGCAATTATAAAATCGGTATTCCCGCCCTGGCCAGGGCGGTAACCCCCCGCGGTAATAAAAAAGACTGGCCAGGGTATATATTAGAGGAACGAGTGTCACAGGGTGATATAATATCAGGGCGCTGGCAAGCGCCCGCAGCCACGGAAAATTCCCTCCGACCGAGGGCATCTGCCCGAAGGGCAGATGCCCTCGGCCCGAAGGGCCGAGGGCATCCGAGAGTCAGCATCTCCGGCCCGAAGGGCCGGGGATGCTGCCCGAGAGCATCTGCCCGAGAGCATCTGCCCGAGAGCATCTGCCCGAGAGCATCTGCCCGAGAGCATCTGCCCGAGAGCATCTGCCCGAAGGGCATCTGCCCGAAGGGCAGATGCCCTCGGCCCGAAGGGCCGAGGGCAGCCAAACAGGCCAGCAGTCCCGGCCCGAAGGGCTGGGACTGCTGGCCAATACCCTAACAAGCCAGTAGTACCAGCATGAAGTGCTAAAAGTGGTAGCGGAACCGTTTTTCAAGTATTGAAAAATACGTTTGCCAGCGCCTATTATATAAAAATATAGTAAATCGCGAAAATCGCGATTTTCGAGTCGCGTTTTTAACATGTTAATTCAATCTGTTGGTCATGTACAGGCGTAGTCCATAACATGAATAACAAACCCTGTAAATTTCATGAAAATCGACCGCGTCGTTTTCTCACAATAAATTATCAAAAAAACGCTATTTTATCAAAAATTAGAACATGGACTACGACGACCCGACCCGACCCGACTCGATGATAAAAATTGTGTTTGAGTGTTCTCGAGAACCATAAAAGATAGAATCATAATCTAAACGGCATATGAAACTTCAGAATGATGTGCGTGCATCAGGCCATATAATATTTTAAATTGACGATTCCTTAATTGGTTAATTGGCCAATTAAAGTGATTATCGCGCATAACTCCAAAAGTAAAAATGTTAGCGTCTCAATTCTAACGGCATCATTAATTTAAATCAAAATTACAATTTGTACGTCTAATTTAAGTACCAGTTGCCTGCCGCTTAATTAGTTAATTGACCAATTAAGGTAATTATCGCCTATAACTCAAAAAGTAAGAATGATAGCGACTTAATTCCAACGACATCACTAACTAAAGCTAAAATTACGATTTGTACACGTCTTATGTAAGCACCAGTTGCCCGCCGCTTAATTAGTTAATTGACCAATTAAGGTAATTATCGCCTATAACTCAAAAAAAAGTAAGAATGATAACGACTTAATTCCAACGACATCACTAACTAAAGCCAAAATTACGATTTGTACGTCTTATTTAAGTACCGGTTGCCCGCCGCTTAATTAGTTAATTGGCCAATTAAAGTAATTATCATTTATCGCCTATAACTGAAAAAGTAAGAATGATAGCGGCTTAATTTCTACGGCATCAGTAACTTACGTCGAAATTACGATTTATTCGTTTAATCTAAGTACCGGTTGCCCGTTGCTCAATTAGTTAATTGACCAATTAAAGTAATTATCGCCTAAAACTCAAAAAGTAAGAATGATAGCGACTTTATTTCTACGGCACGAGTAACTTACGCCGAAATTACGATTTATTCGTTTAATCTAAGTACCGGTTGCCCGCTGCTTAATTAATTAATTGGCCAATTAAAGTAATTATCGCAAATAACTCAAAAAGTAAAAATGTTAGCGTCTCAATTTCAACGGCATCATCAATTTAAGCCGAAACTACGAATAATTCGTTTAGTCGAAGTATCGGTTGCTAACCCCTTAATTAGTTAATTGACCAATTAAAGTCATTATCGCCTATAACTCAAAAAGTCAAAATGATAGTGACGTAATTCTCACGTTTAGAGCATTAATACAGTCAAAATTGGATTTAAAAGTGGACAAATTCTACACCAAGCGATTTTGCATGGATTCTATAGTTTTTTGCATGAAAAATCGATCTAACAACTTTCCACACCCCTCCGGAGTGTGGAAAGTGCCGAAAAATCGATTTTTAGCTGAGGCGCAGCCGACTGATATGTAAAAAATCGTATCTCGGCTCAGGAAGGTCGTAGAGACTTCATCTTGGGCGGAAAATGTGCGCAATGGCCATGTTTATATACAATTGTCTACAAAAATATGCCCTAAAATGCTCAGGAATGGAGTTACGGGCGAAAAACAGATTTTTTGGGCAGGCGCAAGACCTGCATAAGGCGAATTTTGTATCTCAGTCCAGGAAGGTCGTAGAGACTTCATCTTGGGCGGAAAATGTGCGCAATGGCCATGTTTATATACAATTGTTCACAAAAATATGCCCTAAAATGCTAAGGAATGGAGAAACGGGTGAAAAACGGTTTTTTCGGGCAGACGCAAGACCTGATAAACTTCAGCTTTCCATTAACGGAAGAATAATCAATGCCGTTGATGAAACTAAATTCCTTGGTGTCACTATTGATAATAAACTGTCCTGGAAACCACATTCTAAAACTTAATAAGAAGCTTAAAAGTGCATGTGGCAGGCTATACCGTATTGCTAACTGTCTGCCCAATCAACTACAAAGCAAATTTATCATTCACTTTTTGAGTCACACCTAAATTATGCAATATCTGTATGGGGAGGTGTGGCCCTTAGCAACCTGGACTCAGTATTCAGAACTCAAAGAAATGTCTCCGTATTATGTTTGGTGATACGGAGGCCTTTCTTGAAAAGTTTCGAACTTGTGTGCGAGCTCGGGAACATGGTGCACAGAAGCTAGACAAGGAATTTTATTCTCGAGAACCTTCGAAACCACTTTTTAAAAAACAGGACCTACTAACTGTTCAAAATCTGTACCGCTTACACTGCATAATGGAGCTAGTGAAAATTATAAAACAAGAGGAGCCTGTGTCTCTGTACCAAATTCTTAATAGATCAAAACGCAATACAAACCGATTTATAACTCCTGTTCCTTCTAAGAATTTCACATATAGAGCCCCTTGGCTGTGGAATTGCTTCACTCAAATTCTGGACTTAGGGAAATTTGGCTTAGATAGCGATGAGAATTTGATAAAAAGTCTGCTGAAAAGGTCTCTCCTAGAGGTACAAAACGACAACTTGGACTCCTGGAGCAACGAAAACTTTCTGGAGTTTGCTCCAATTGAGCTCACAAAGACAACCTGTAGCTCATCTGACCAATGTTGATGCCGTTATTTAATTCAAACTCAATGTAGCAATAAACAGGTTAAGAAGAGGGTCGACCATGGCACAGGTGGAAGGTGGCTTACTGAATTGGAACGAATATGTGTTGTAAGGTATAAGAAACTAACAGCACTTGAGAATCAAGTGCAACAACTTTCATGTTATAATGAGAGTTGTGAAAGTTTATGAGAGTTGTACATGAATGTCGTACATGATGAGTTGTACGGGATAAGGCTTTATCTCACTACTATAGACAAAGGTGTCTATTCAATTAATATACTCTTGTAAAGATTATAATCACGATTGTGAATAACGATAAAAATTGGCCCTGATTGGTGTGGCAGGTGGTCCCCAGGGGCACTCTTAAGCATACAGCAACTGTGTCCTTTCTCCAGCCACATATACTGCTACACTAATCAATTGGTCCCCTGAAACGGAACTGGTCAACTAAACCGTGACTTTTAGCGAATTCATTGGACCAGTTTCAAATAAGCCTTATTAATTATTTCATGTAAATGTTATGAAGTAGGTCTCTCTATACACTTGGTGTTCCCAAGGGTGCATACTTTACTGCCATGCCATGAAGTATGTGCTCTACAAAGGGGTCTGGTATCATTCTCCTTTGTATGGCAGACCAAGCTCAAGAGTTATCTATTCCATGGTAAAACATTATATGTCAAGCCATGATTCATTCAAATAGACCTAAATTGGTCTGATGAATTATAACGGTGCCTATTGACACAATACAGATAATGCAACAGCCCTCCAGATATAGTGATTGAAACTACTTGAAGCTTACTTAAGATTTTACAAATCTTACCTGGATAATGATATCACTGTAAACCATTCTTAGATTATTAAATTATCTGTATCTATCTGATGGATCCTAGTCTTAGATGCCTAATACGAAAGATAGTATCTTCCTTAAATATTAATATGAATAGTAGAATTGGGTAGCGTTATGCCCTCATCATTCTTTTGCGTGTGTTTTTGATTGTAAGTTGTGGAGATCAATAAAAAACTTTGTTTACCTAAAACTTTGTTTACCTGATTTAGGCGAATTTTTTATCTCAGTCCAGGAAGGTCGTAGAGACTTCATCTTGGGCGGAAAATGTGCGCAATGGCCATGTTTATATACAATTATCAACAAAAATATGCCCTAAAATGCTCAGGAATGGAGTTACGGGCGAAAAACAGATTTTGGGCAGGCGCAAGACCTGCTTAAGGAGAATTTTGTATCTCAGTCTAGGAAGGTCGTAAAAACTTCATCTTAGGCGGAAAATGTGCGCAATGGCCATGTTTATATACAATTGTTGACAAAAATATGCCCTAAAAATGCTCAGGAACGGAGTAACGGGCGAAAAACTAATTTTGGCAGCTAACAGGCCGGATATAGAAGATTTTTCTATCTTGGTCCAGACATTTATTCCAGTCCTGTATGGTCTTAGTCTTGAAGTAAAACGGCCAGGGTCGGTTTAATCGGCCAGGCCGGTGGCAGCTATGCTGAGCATGGAGACTATCCCCTAATACGCTAGGCTAAGGGTGTGAACTCCCGGGTGGTTTTTAGTACCCTACTGCCAGGGATATCCTCAGCTGAGAGCAGCCAGCCGTTCCTGGACCCCTCTGGACCGGCGGGCTGCCAACGCCGTGGCAACAATCAGACTGCAAAGCAAGACAAGGCTTGCCTGCAGATTAAGTCAAAAGATCTGCCAAAGGCGGCTACTAATGCACCACCTCTCTTTGTCTAGATGATTCACTGGGAGGTCTGACCCAGCCAGACTGTGTAAATATTATTCCCACCGATTGGGATTTAACTGGGCTCAATGGGCAAAGCCCAGTCCTTTATGGTGGTTAATCGTTACCTCGTTTTAGACACATTTCTGTACTCTATTCCTACTTCCTGAGTTGACCATTCCAATTTTTGTATTATTTTCTGCTCAGCCGGAAGTCTCTATGGGTGTACGAAATTTCATGTCAGGATACTTCATCTCCCTGTCCTGACCCTAAACATCACCCTATAACCTTATCCCGAATCCTAACTCTTACCCATACGCTAACCATTACCCCTAAGCAGATCCTTACCTTTGCGTGAGATGAAATATTACAAGATAAAGTGCCGTGGAGATGAAATGTCATGAGATCAAGTGGCCGTCCGTCACCTTTCTTTTACTGGACAGTGATTATATGAAAATCGTCTCAAACCATCGCCAAATTTCATTTTTCGCCTATAACTCTTCCTGAGAATTTCAGGGCACATGTTTATCCTTTTACTCTTTTTATCAACAAGTCGTACAGAATAAACATGGCCATTGCTTTTATTTTCCGCCCGAATGAACTCTCTACAGCCTTCCTGGACTGAGATACAAAATTAGCCTAAATCAAGGTCTTGTGTTGGCCCAAAAATCAGTTTTCGCCCCGTTACTCCGTTCCTTAGCATTTTAGGGCATATTTTTGTGAACAATTGTATATAAACATGGCCCTTGCGCACATTTTCCGCCCAAGATGAAGTCTCTACGACCCTGGACTGAGATACAAATTCATATACAGCCTGCAGGTCTTGTGTTGGGTCAAAAATCAGTTTCACCGTTACTCCGTTCCTTAGCATTTAAGGGCATATTTTTTGTGAACAATTGTATATAAACATGGCCATTGCGCACATTTTCGCCCAAGATGAACTCTCTACAACCTTCCTGGACTGAGATACAAAATTGGCCTAAATCAGGTCTTGTGTTGGCCCTAAAAATCGGTTTTTCGCCCGTTACTCCGTTCCTTAGCATTTTGGGGCATATTTTTGTGAACAATTGTATATAAACATGGCCATTGCGCATTTTCCGCCCAAGATGAAGTCTCTACGACCTTCCTGGACTGAGATACAAAAATTCGCCTTATGCAGGTCTTGCACCTGCCCAAAAATTTTAAAATTTCCACCAGACCAACTGCTGGTCTGCTGCGGTTAAAGGCGATATTTATGTTTTCCCAAATTGTATTTCAACATGCTTATTTCACACATTTTCTGGGGGTAAGTCCCATAAGATGACGTTCTATATAAAATTCAGTAATTGCGCCTCATTTTCGATTTTTCGATTTTCTCATACCTTCCTGGACTGCGCCTCAGCTAAAATTGTTACATCCGAAAATCTGTTTTTCCTGTAACTTTCAAAAAACTATAGAATCCATGCAAAATCGCTTGGTGTAGAATTTGTCCACTTTTTTACCCTTTTTTAGGCAGAATTTGACTGTATTACATGAAAGTTTCTTAGCAGTAGCAATTATCTAACTTGAACCGATCAGTCGTAAGTTTATGCCAAAAAAACTCGATTTTATGGATAGCCAAAAAACAATTGAAAATTGTTTGGGTTACGCATTTTACTCAGTACCTAAAATTATACGATTAAAACTATTGATATGAGTTTAAATCGCAGCCCCTCCGTGGCGGATTGTGCTTTGGTTTACCATGAAATATCTTGGTCACGCATATGATGAGCTTATTACACAGTACACCGTTTGTCGTAATTTTATGTAAAAAAATCGCGATTCATTCTTAATGAATATATTCATACCAAAACAATTGAACCATAATAAGTGTGACTACGTGTTTCCTAACGGCATTATTAAAAGTAGTGGACTCGTTTTACATTGCAATCGCCCTCAGCCGCTAAAAGATGACGATTTTTGCCTATCAAATAATATGAACGTCAGGATTAATTTCAGCATGCATTCAAGCCCTTTTCACGTGAAAATTCTTTTCCAAAGAATGCTAGAAATTATAGGTACTTTCATTACGCATCCACCACGCTTAATTAGTTAACTGGAAGGAGATTCAAAACGGCAGTGAGTTAAAATGTTGTTCTCGTTTTTTAGTAACCAATCGCCTCCACGGCTAAAGCTGACGATTTCAAACTCATAAACAGGGGATGCGATTTTAAACTTAATTTCAGCCCAAACAATTTTCAATTGTTTTCATTTTAGGTACTGGAGGGGTTGCTTGAATGCTAAAAATTTTAGATTGTTTTGCAATCCTAGATATCGTTAACTGAAGGCAAACGCCCGAGGCCCGAGGCCCGGGCCTGAGGGCGAGCTCTGGACGGACGAACCTAACTTTAAACTCTGCCGAAGGCCGAGCGCATAATTTTAGGACCTGAAGGGTCCGAGGGGTGAGCATTGGACGGCGGACCTAACAGTATGAGGGCCGAAGGCCCGATGAGCCCTGAGGACCCAGAAAGGGTCCGAGGGCAGCATTAGACGGCGAACCTAACTGAGTGAGGCCCGAAGGCCCGACGCGAGCCCAGAGGACCCGGAAGGGTCCGAGGGACCCCATTGGACGGCGATCCTAACATTATACGAGCCCCGAGCATCGGGACCCGAAGGGTAACTTTAGCCAGCCCCAACTATATGTTTTCATGGACGTTAAAATTTGATTCCCGTTGCCGAAACCAGACCCTAAAATTTGAACATCACAAATTTCAAACCCCCAACTATATGTTTTCATGTTTAGAAATTTGAAGGGTTCAAATTTCGTGAACATCACATGTTTAGAGGTCAAAGATCGATTGGATTAAAAAATGGCCGAGTTATAGCAACTTGAATTTTGCCGGAATCGAGGGTGTTCTTGTTAAATCGGGTTACGACCATATATATACTTAGATAGGTATATATACATATACATAGGTACCTACATACCAATAGAGAACATTTTTAGGTGAAAAGTATACCCTCTTTAAACAGCTGTATCTCGAGAACCATACAAGATACAGGGCTCATTGACCCAGCGTTGGAAAGAAGAAAGGTAGAACTTACGAATATTGCCCTTAAAAATTTCTCATGTCATTTTTATGACGTCATTATGACGTCACAATGTCATGAATTTTAAATTTCAATTTCCGAAAAATAGGCGTTTTTCAACGCACTTTTTCGGTATGAAGCTTCCGAGATATGAAAAATGCTCCTGTTACCGCAGAAAGGAAATTCAATGTACTTTCCAAAAATGTGGTCGAAAAGTTCTGGGCTACTTGGTATCATTGAGATATTGGCGCTTGTTTGAAACACTTTGACACGAAAAAATCGCAAAAATCGCAAAACGGTAAGGATGATTTTGAGAGAACGGGACCATCTCGGAACTTCATCTTTGGATATGTTGTCGGTCATAGTCCCAAGATTGCAGATAGAATGTTTCAGATAGCTTATCTAATTTTATGACGTAATTGTGACGTCATCAGTAATGCTAGGTAACGTGAATTTTGTACGTGCGATTTCACGCTAAATTTCAATATCTGGGCACAGAAAAAGGGTGATATTTTTCCCAAAACCAAAAAGGATTTGGTTGTGATGGTCCGCGCGGTTTTAAGGCGTTCTTTTATTGTAAAACCCATGATATGAGAAAGAACGCATCGGTTAAAACTGCCGCAACGGCACTTTTTCGAAGTATTATAGTTACGTGAATGCTGTACATTTTGAAGTGACGTTGCAGCAGTTTTAACCGATGCGTTCTTTCTCATATCATGGGTTTACAATAAAGAACGCCTTAAAACCGCCGCGGACCATCACAACCAAATCCTTTACAAAATAATATATATATAGCATGATAATTGGGAGCAAATTTAGAAAGCCGAGATGTCAAGAACGGGAAATGGTAGAGCCATGATCGAGGTCAGGTTTTGTTGATCTAAGATAGGAAAATGTTATAGGCTATAAGAGAAGTTCTGGTGACGTCATTATCACGTCACTATGACGTCATCAACTTAGCGAAATTTTATTTCTTTTTTAGGTCATCTTTATGTGCATTTTTCAACAAGAAGGAATGGAGATAGCTCAAAAATGTTGAAAAATCGTTAGTTGGAAATTTAAAGAGCTTTCAGAAAATCATACGGATCATCGGGCTATCTCTCGATTTTCATCGAGATATACGCGATTTTCTAAGGTACGGTGAAAAATCGATTTCCATATTATAGGTCAAAACTGAAACTAGTGAGATGTACCAAGTATCTTGAGATGAGACCGGTCAAAGTATGTTCTACTAAGGCGAATTGCTTAATAAAACTATATGGGGATTAATTGGTTTGAGCCTATTTTGGTGCTGTGATGACGTCATCAAAATCGCGTAAAACCACTAAAATAACGTATTTTGCGATAAAACGCTATTTTGCACTTCTTTGAACATCTCTAACTCAGAGAGTTTTCATCGGATAATGTTTTATGTCGATATTTTGCTTTAAGACTTCGAGATTTAGCTATAAAAATAGTTTCAAGGTGATCGGTCGAAAAAATTCGTCATGTGAAGCCTCTAAAAATTGAGCCGCAAAATGGTTGAAATTGCGTTTATGACGAAAAACTGTACTTAAGTCCTATTCTGTGATACGATAGTGAACTGATAATGGTTTCTCCATGTCTCGCAGGGACTAGGGATGGAAATATACGATCATGGAATAGTGAAGCACGTGAGTTCACGCGGACGTTTTGTAGAAATTAGGGATTTTGAAGAAATTGATATTTACACTGGATTTTCGACTTGATTACGTTGAAATGAGTTTAAATACGACTACTGCACGTGAAATTAGATCTGGTTGCTATATTTCAGCACGTGAGTACACACGGCCGTTTTGTAGAAATTAGGGGACTTGAAGAAATTGATATTTACACGGGATTTTCGACTTGGTGACGTTGAAATGAGTTCAAATACGACTGATGCACGTGAAATTAGATCTGTTTGCTCTATTTCAGCACGTGAGTTCACATGGATGATTTGTAGAAATTAAGAAATATATCAATTCTAGTAAATCCAAGTTAGATCGTAGTTTTGGACTTCGTCAGGGTGACTTACGTGGGTTAGACTTGCGTGTGGGCTTATAACGTGGGTTCTGACTACGTGAGGGCAAGTTACGTGGGTCCAAACTGCCTTTGGGCAAGAAACATGGGTTTAAACATACATCTGTCAAGATATCACCACCAAAACCGTTGGACGGTTGGTCTAGTAACTCCCCGCGGGTTTGGATGTGACAACGGAACCTGAAAAGAGACAAAATGGGCTGATCACATCCAAACCAGCGGGGGGTTACTAGACCAACCGTCCAACGGTTTTGGTGGTGATGTATAAGTTGACAAGGAAGACAGAATCATCAAAAAACGGAAAATTGAATATCATTCAGCAATTTCGGATCGCGCATTGCCATGTACGTACGTGGATATACTGTTAAATCAGTATCACACACGTACAAATGGCAGTTTTGTGGAAATTTCATACACAAATCTCAGATGTGGCGACATCTTTGCAATTGTAATGTTTATTCTTTAAACGAAAAAGATTTCGCACAGTACACACTTCAATTTTTCAACAAAATGTACCCTTCAAGACAATTTTTAATTACCTCATGTTGAATGACATCTCTCTGCTGTCGTTTAGTCGTCGTACCACTTAGTACTCTGTTAGCAACCAGCATCCTGCAAGATGGTGTCAAGATGCAAACTGGTGTCAAGAGGCAAACTATTGTCAACAAGCGATCGTGGTGTCAAGAGATGCAAGATGGTGGCAAGATGCATTAGTGGCTTCAAGATGCAACAGTGAAGCCGAGACGCAAAGTTGTGTTAATGTTAAATGGTGTGATGTGCGAAACGCAAACTAATGCCAAGGTGAAGATCGTCAATAATATTCAAAAGTTGTTCTTATTGGATTAATAGACGAGGAAAGCTACTTTTGGAGTTGGTTGTTTGATTCACGTCGGGATTGCGCATGAATACGTGAGTCGAAATTTCGTATACCGGAGAATATAACTAATATTTCAATTTTATTGGCTTGATTCACATGGTATAGCATCGTACGAAAGGCAGATTTCGTATCTCCTTAGAAAGGTATTGTAGTTTGCTGGGTCTATTTTCAGTATTGTGAATCAATCAATCAATCAATCAATCAATTATAAAATATCCAAGTATAAAGGCCTAATGAGAATTTCTATTGTTTATGAATATTGTACGATTAACAAACGAATGGGAGTGTTATATCGAAAATTATCACACGAGGCGTCAGCCGAGTTTGACAATTTTCGATATCACACGATCCATGAGTTTGTTAATTGTATTATTACCCGACAAAACAGTACTCCCTACCACTCGGGTCTGACGACCCTCGTCTGAATTCAACGTTTTTATAGATTTTCGAGTGCTCCTTCATAAAATCAACAATTCATTTGACGATATTCTGCTCTATTATTCAGCCACTGTTCAGTAGTCCTATAAAGGCGTGATATATCGATAATTATCACACTGGAGTTTGAGCCACGGGAGGGTAATAATACTTATTATAATATTTTGATTCTTCTTATCGTGTACATTGGGTGCTATTGCCTGGATATTCGAAATAGTGCTGAGTTGTGTGTCCAATTCTATTTTTATTTGAAACTCAAAATATAAAAAAAACTGTTTTATGAAGGAGCAGTTATGAAGGAGCAATTGAAGGCTAATTTTGATACTTCCGAATTAGTAAACAATACCCAGCCTGTTTGTTTTCAATATTACCCAGCTTGTGGCGGCATCAGCTAACCACATAATTTGAGTTCGATTTCAATTGTTCATGACAACAAGATTTGGATAGCGTTTTCTATCTTGAGTTCCTCGTGGTCTGACAGTCATGTGAATCTTTTCACCAACCACGTGATTTATTTATTTTAACGCAAAAGTAGAATCTGATTTGATATCTGTGAATATAATAAGCACAGAAATGTTGAGATAACCGATCCTCTCACCTAGCAATACAAGACGATTTAACCCCCGAAGATATGAGTCTGGTAGCAGTTATTATTCTTGGGATTACAATACAACTCGGATCAGTGACTGCATTAACTGAAGAAGAGATAGCGACGTCAGGCCCGTAATTCCTGGGGGGGGACAGGGGGGACTAGTCCCCCTCAGTTTTTTGGTAGATTGCTGGAAAAGTGCTCAAAATTCAGTAGAAAATCTAAATTTTTCAAAAATTTCGCCTGCGGCGGGCATGTCTGCCACTCTTTGGCTTTAGAAAATTTCCATGTCCCCCCAGTTTTTCTTTTCCAATTACGGCCCTGAGCGACGTGTTTGAGCTCCAATAACGACACTTCACGTAGACACCCCTCTGATGGTCTGGGACGAGGAACTTGCAGCAGCCGCCCAGGCATATGCAGACAAACTAGTGCAAATCAACCAGGCTAGTAGTGATAAGCTTCCATGAGAAACCTACAAAAGGCATGGGGGAGAACTTGTATTGGCGGGACCACAAGGATGTGGGGAAATGTGCTCATGCCAGTTTAGATTGGTACAACGAAATCAAGGACTACAGCTACGCAACAGCATCCACAATCAACGGAAAGGCTGTCGGCCATTTCACGCAGCTTGTTTGGAAAGACACTGTCAGACTTGGGTTTGGAATCGCTTCTATGGACACTGGACAGTCGCAAATACTCCAAGTAAGTAGAAGGCAATGTCGATATTGTGTTCCCAAATTTATGCAACCTTGAAATTAAAATGCAACCTTAATGCAACCTGAATGTTATCTAAATTCAACGCTAATCTAATGCAACCCAAATGCAACCTGAACACAACCTTAATGCAACCTAAATGCAACCTAAATGCAACCTCAATGCAGCATTCACCAGGTACGGTTACAAAGAAACCTTCATCGTTGCCAAGTACAGTCCCCAAGGAAACAGCTACTCCAGAAGACGGAAACTCAATTCCTACACTGCTAACGTTCTGCCCAGGGTATCCGGAGTCACGACCCCCACCGTAGAGGAACTCGACCCTTCCTTGTGTAGTAAAAGGAGAATTTTAGGTACATATCAGGTAATTCATAGGTCTGGGCTGAGCGGCCAAGGGGGCGTACCGAAGTAGAGAAATGAGACGAGCCTATACTAGGCAACTTCAAATGATAGAGTTACAGCATACTCAAATGTAAACACATACGATAACTCCCTACAACACCTGAGGCAGGCCTGTGAGGACGTATCTGAGCACTGCGACTACTTTGTGGGGGGAGAAAGGCCTAAATACTCGTGCTCGGGGGCCTATGCGGCCTTCTTCAAGCAAAACTGCTACAAGACGTGTGGATACTGTTGATACACGCCTTAATTTCCTTGGTTTTCAAGGAACTGTGGACAATTACTTTGTTAGGTAGAATTTTGGATCAGTGCCAGACTGAAATGAGTAATGATGGTATTTGCATCCCGACTGGGCTACCGGAATTCTAACCCGGATTTTACCCAATTTCGTACATTGCCTTTTGATTTTCATATAAAATGGCGAGCTATTAGCATAATGTTCCTCATAAATGACATGAAATGATAACATACTGAGAATCACATCATAGTGAACGTTGCAAAAGTAAAGCGCTGTAAAACTATGTTGTGATTGGAGTTCATCACATTGACCGTGATATCCCGAAAGTTTGCTCAAAGTACAGATATGCGCTTTTTTGTGATGCGATAAATTCGGAAACTCGGTGAATGCTGTAAATTTGTAAACACGGTAAAAATTGATTTACCTGATCTTTTCATCCTGTAAAGTGTAAACACGGTAAACATTGATTTACCTGATCTTTTCATCCTGTAAATATGGTAAACATTGATTTACCTGATCTTTTCATCCTGTAAATATGGTAAACATTGATTTACCTGATCTTTTCATCCTGTGAACACGGTAAACATCGATTTACCTGATCTTTTCATCCAGTGAACACGGTAAACATTGAACTACCTGATGTTTTCATCCTGTAAGTGTAAACACGGTAAACATTGATTTACCTGATGTTTTCATTGATTTACCTGATGTTTTCACCCTGTTAGTGTAAACACTGTAAACATTGATTTACCTGATGTTTTCATTGATTTACCTGATGTTTTCACCCTGTAAGTGTAAGCACGGTAAACATTGATTTACCTGATCTTTTCATCCTGTAAACACGGTAAACATTGATTTACCTGATCTTTTCATCCTGTAAACACGGTAAACATTGATTTACCTGATCTTTTCATCCTGTGAACACGGTAAACATTGAATTACCTGATGTTTTCATCCTGTGAACACGGTAAACATTGATTTACCTGATGTATTCATCCTGTGAACACGGTAAACATTGATTTACCTGATGTTTTCATCCTGTGAACACGGTAAACATTGATTTACCTGATGTTTTCATCCTGTGAACACGGTAAATATTGATTAACCTGATGTTTTCATCTTGTAGAACCGTGGCCAGCTTCTTGTTCTGATACCACGGAACTCCGATACCGTCCAGCACATTATTCACGATTTTACTGAGGAAATGTCAAAATTATTTACGATTTTACTGAGGATTCCGTGAGGAAATGTCAGAATGTTAACTGTGGTACACTGACAGAGCCTCGTGTCAATTTTAATAAACACTAGGCATCGCATCAATTGGCACTCGGCTTCTCGTGCAATTACTGCAACATTATCACATCGCAATATCAATGGTCCATTTCGTGTCACACAATAAGGAGATCACGTGATAGGCTGTGGAAAATCGGAGCAATCCACCCATTTCTAATATTTTATAACCTGATGAAAGCGATGTGACTAGGGGGTGTAAGAGAGGGGTGTTTCTAGATACACCCCTCTGTATCCAGGGGGTGTATCTAGATAAACCCCTCTGTATCTAGGGGGTGCATCCATTACCCTGCCTGGCCTCGAACCCTAGCTACGTTACTGAGTTACTGGAAGGGCTTTGGGTAATCGGAGCAATCCGCCAATTTTATAACCTGATGAAAGCGATGTCCTCCGAGGAGCCTTTGCTGGTTGAACTGGAATTACTCGACATTTCCCCGTTAGACCGGGTCCTGGTCTCACTTAACATGCGACGTTGTGTGACGGGGGAGGAGGTGCTACTCGTAGTGGGGGACGTGTAACCTATAAAAATAAAAAATAAATTAGAACATTTATTACACGCTTAGCAACAATATAACTGTTACTAGGGGATGTAACTAGGGGGTGTAACTAGGGAGTGTAACTAGGGGGTGTAACTAGGAGTGTAACTAGGGGGTGTAACTAGGGGGTGTAACTAGGGGGTGTAACTAGGGGGTGTAACTAGGGGATGTAACTAGGGGGGTGTAACTAGGAGGGGGTGTAACTAGGTGATGTGACAAGGGGTTAACTATAAAAGGACTACTTTCAAAAGAGATGCTCACCAGACGACTGAGCCGAGCGAGGCTTTGCAATACGAGAGTTGTCCGTGTCATCCCCTAAGTCTATCCGGTAAGAGGGGGTGTCTTCTGGGAGGCCTAGCCCTGATCTGAGGAACAAACATTAACTGGGGAGGAGGTAGAGTAAGAAACTGGGGGCTGCAGCTCCCCTTTCAAAGGTATGAGAGGTGGGAGGGGATTAAGAGAGAGTGAGTCTTCTCTGATAGCGCTAGCCATAGTTCGAGGAATTGACGTGGGGAAGGCACTAGTTTTGTGGTAGCAGAAAAGACCTGATGATCTGTGGGGGGTTGGTGTTACACAGGTTTCTTAACAAATCTGAAAATGATTCTGAAATTTCCACCTCGAAATATTCTTAGAAGGTAGGAGACCGGAGCGAAAATGAATATTTTGCTGGGGTTCAAATAAAATGTGACACAATAGCGAGGAAATTACGGGGAATAACACAAAACTGATTTTACTTAAAATATGAAGCAAGTTAAAATCTTAAAATAGCTGCAGACTGCACAGTGAGTTCAATTAATTTTATTTTATTCTTAATAAATTCCGCAGAATTTCTCATTGTCAATCATTATATATCATATATCGAAAAAAATACTGCTAAACATTTGAAACATCATCCTTTTTGCCAATCAACTGCGAGTTATCACTTCAGTAAATGACAAACTTCTAAATCCGAAAGCTATCATTAGCGTACTGAATGGTTTTAAAAGATGAGAATAGGGTATGAAAATTTAATGACAATTAGCAGGAAACAACGAAATCGAAGTTGAGCAATTTAGAGATTACGGTAAACGCAAGATCAACACGGGATAGGTAGGATGACGATCAAGATGCCATTGACAACACAAAAAAGTCAATTCATGCACAGTACACACGAAAATCATTAAGATTTGTAACCCTGAAAAAACTAAGACTTCAATTCCTGTCCTATCAGGCAAGCTGCTGGAATCACAATCGAGTGTATCATTAGCGAAAGTCTGCTGTCGAAATAGCTATTGAAATTAAGGAAATATGCTTCTCTGATGATGGTATCGGTAACAGTTCGACCTGCAGTTTTGTGTGCGCGGCGTGAGTTTGCACGCTGTAAGTTTGCGCGGCGTAAATTTGCGCGGTGTAAAAACATATAAATTACATGTCAGTACGCCGCGCAAACTTATGCCGCGCACACAAACCTACTGTTCGAACTGCCACTAAATAGTTCTTTGGTGAGGGTATAGCTCCAGCATCTTCACATCATGAGAAACTCACAACACAAATTGTAAGCGTTGGAAGTCACAAACTGCCGCATAGCGCAAAATGCTTTACAACACGGTTTACAGAAAACTTTTAATCATATCCTGTGTACTTGAGGCTGGGAAGCTAAGTGAAAGCTGAGCAGAAAACTTATTAAATGTTCACACACACGGTACTGACAGCCACTGACACGTCATTGCTGGAAAAGACTGAATCACAGTGAATGGATCACATCGACTGGATCATAGCTGGATTACAATTAACAGCTGGGTCACAGTGACTGGATCACAACGACTGGATCACAGCGACTGGATCACAGTGACTGGATGGATCACAGCGACTGGATCACAGTGACTGGATCACAGTGACTGGATAACAGTGACTGGATAACAGTGACTGGATCACAGTGACTGGATAACAGTGACTGGATAACAGTGACTGGATCACAGTGACTGGATCACATGACAGTGACTGGGTCACAGTGACTGGATCACAGTGACTGGATCTCAGTGACTGGATCACAGTGACTGGATCACATCAGCTGGATCACAGTGACTGGATTAGTGACTGGATCACAGTGACTGGATCACATGACAGTGACTGGATCACAGTGGCTGGATTGCAGTGACTGGATCAATGACCACCCCATTCTAGTTTATCAGTGATCACAGTGACTGGATCACAGTGACATCAACTAATATTTCACAGCTGGAATCTGTCTGGCCAATTGAATCATAGCATCAGCTCCAATCCACCCAATTCTATTTCACGGCGAACACACAACAGAATCGCTGGCACATCACAGGACGGAATTCACTGAAGACACTGCTGCTCCCACTGCTCCTCCTGCTACTCCCACTACTGCGGTGTAAGGTGGCGGAGGGAGGCCGGATAGCCAGGGCGTTCAGGACTGGTTCTAGGGAGCAGTCCGCTGTACAGGGCAACGATTGGGTGGACCCAGAGGGGGACCAGGGAGTGGAGGAGAGGAGATCCTCTGTGTTTTGAGAGGAGGAGACTTCAGTGGTGGTGGGGTGGGAGGGATGGGAGGAGGAGGAGGGGGAGAGGACCATCACGTAGTCAGTGGGAGGAGGAGGGATGTAGCGAGATGAGGAGGTGGGTTCCAGCTTCACTACTTCTTCTATCCTTATTGCTCTAAATATATGTCAGGTGGGTTGGTACATTCGTGGGGGAGGAGGTACGTGGGTTTTACATCACAAAATAATCAGACCATCTCTGTTGGTTTAGGACGACGCTCGGTCCTTAACAAGAAATTAATTGATAAGAATTAATTAAATTCCCGATAAGAAATTAATTGAAAGAATGTATTTCGAAAGGTAAAACACCGCAATCTTACAACTGCTATCAAGGACGCAAATATTTGGAATAGTTTTGTGGCGAAACTGCTAGAAAATAGTTGGTTTCGGAACAGATCTTAACATCTTATTAAAATATTTTTGTCCCTTATAATAGTGGTTGCAGAATTAGTACGAAATGCGGTTCGTAATAATGGCTCGCCCCTTCGGGGCTCGACATAATTACTCACCGTATTACTACACTAACATCTCACACTACCTGTAAGGGTGAAATCCCTACCTGTAGGGGTTGAAATCACTACCTGTAGGGGTTGAAATCACTACCTGTAGGGGTTGAAATCACTACCTGTAGGGGTTGAAATCACTACCTGTAGGGGTTGAAATCACTACCTGTAGGGGTTGAAATCACTACCTGTAGTGGTTGAAATCACTACCTGTAGGGTTTGAAATCACTGCCTGTAGGGGTTGAAATCACTACCTGTAGGGGTTGAAATCACTACCTGTAGGGGTTGAAATCACTACCTGTAGGGGTTGAAATCACAACCTGTACGGGTTGAAATCACTACCTGTAGGGGTTGAAATCACTACCGGTAGGGGTTGAAATCACTACCTGTAGGGGTTGAAATCACTACCTGTAGGGGTTGAAATCACTACCTGTAGGGGTTGAAATCACTACCTGTAGGGGTTGAAATCACTACCTGTAGGGGTTGAAATCACTACCTATAGGGGTTGAAATCACTACCTGTAGGGGTTGAAATCACTACCTGTAGGGGTTGAAATCACTACCTGTAGGGGTTGAATTCACTACCTGTAGGGTTGAAATCACTACCTGTATCACTACCAGGGGGTTGGAAATCACTACCTGTAGGGGTTGAAATCACTACCTGAAATCACTACCTGTAGGGGGTTGAAATCGAAACCTGTAGGGGTTGAAATCACTACCTGTAGGGGTTGAAATCACTACTTGTAGGGGTTGAAATCACTACCTGTAGGGGTTGAAATCACTGCCTGTAGGGGTTGAAATCACTACCTGTATGGGTTGAAATCACTACCTGTAAGGGTTGAAATAACTACCTGTAGGGGTTGAAATCACTACCTGTAGGGGTCTAAATCACAACCTGTAGGGGTTGAAATCACTTCCTGAAGGGGTTGAAATCACTACCTGTAGGGGTTGCAATCACTACCTGTAGGAGTTGAAATAACTACCTGTAGGGGTTGAAATCACTACCTGTAGGGGTTGAAATCACTACCTGTAGGGGTTGAAATCACTACCTGTAGGGGTCTAAATCACTACCTGTAGGGGTTGAAATCACTACCTGTACGGGTTGAAATCACTACCTGTAGTGGTTGAAATCACTACCTTTAGGGGTTGAAATCACTACCGGTAGGGGTTGAAATCACTACCTGTAGGGGTTGAAATCACTACCTGTAGGGGTTGAAATCACTACCTATAAGGGTTGAAATTACTACAAGTAGGGGTTGAAATCACTACCTGTACGGATTGAAATCACTACCTGTAGGGGTTGAAATCACTAACTGCAGGGGTTGAAATCACTACCGGTAGGGGTTGAAATCACTACATGTAGTGGTTGAAATCACTACCTGAAGGGGTTGAAATCACTACCTGTAGGGTTGAAATCACTACCTGTAGGGGTTGAAATCACTACCTGTAGGGGTTGAAATCACTACCGGTAGGGGTTGAAATCACTACCTGTAGGGGTTGAAATCACTGCCTGTAGGAGTTGAAATCACTACCTGTAGGGGTTGAAATCACTACCTGTAGGGGTTGACATCACCTGTAGGGGTTGAAATCACTACCTGTAGGGGTTGAAATCACTACCTGTAGGGGTTGAAATAATGAAATCACTACCTGTAGAGGTTGAAATCAGTACCTGTAGGGGTTGAAATCACAACCTGTAGGGGCTGAAATAACTACCTGTAGGGGTTGAAATCACTACCTGTAGGGGTTGAAATCACTACCTGTAGGGGTTGAAATCACTACCTGTAGGGGGTTGAAATCGAAACCTGTAGGGGTTGAAATCACTACCTGTAGGGGTTGAAATCACTACTTGTAGGGGTTGAAATCACTACCTGTAGGGGTTTAAATCACTGCCTGTAGGGGTTGAAATCACTACCTGTATGGGTTGAAATCACTACCTGTAAGGGTTGAAATCACTACCTGTAGGGGTTGAAATCACTACCTGTAGGGGTCTAAATCACAACCTGTAGGGGTTGAAATCACTTCCTGTAGGGGTTGAAATCACTACCTGTAGGGGTTGCAATCACTACCTGTAGGAGTTGAAATAACTACCTGTAGGGGTTGAAATCACTACCTGTAGGGGTTGAAATCACTACCTGTAGGGGTTGAAATCACTACCTGTAGGGGTTGAAATCACTACCTGTAGGGGTTGAAATCACTACCTGTAGGGATGGAAATCACTACCTGTACGGGTTGAAATCACTACCTGTACGGGTTGAAATCACTACCTGTAGGGGTTGAAATCATTACCTGTAGAGGTTGAAATCACTAACTGTAGTGGTTGAAATCACTACCTGTACGGGTTGAAATCACTACCTATTGGAGTTGAAATCACTACCTGTAGGGGTTGAAATCACTACCTGAAGGGGTTGAAATCACTACCTGTAGTGGTTGAAATCACTACCTGTAGTGGTTGAAATCACTACCTGTATGGGTTGAAATCACTACCTGTAGGGGTTGAAATGTTACCTGTAGGGGTTGAAATCACTACCTGTAGGGGTCTAAATCACTACCTGTAGTGGTTGAAATCACTACCTGTAGGGATTGAAATCACTACCTGTAGGGGTTGAAATCACTACCTGTATGGGTTGAAATCACTACCGGTAGGGGTTGAAATCACTACCTGTAGGGGTTGAAATCACTACCTGTAGGGGTTGAAATCACTACCTGTAAGGGTTGAAATCACTACCTGTATGGGTTGAAATCACTAACTGTAGGGGTCTAAATCACAACCTGTAGGGGTTGAAATCACTACCTGTAGGGGTCTTAATCACAACCTGTAGGGGTTGAAATCACTACCTGTAGGGGTTGAAATCACTACCTGTACGGGTTGAAATCACTACCTGTACGGGTTGAAATCACTACCTGTAGTGGTTGAAATCACTACCTGTAGGGGTTGAAATCACTACCTGTAAGGGTTGAAATCACTACCTGTAGGGGTTGAAATCACTACCTGTAGGGGTCTAAATCACAACCTGTAGGGGTTGAAATCACTACCTGTAGGGGTTGAAATCACTACCTGTAGGGGTTGAAATCACTACCTGTACGGGTTGAAATCACTACCTGTAGTGGTTGAAATCACTACCTTTAGGGGTTGAAATCACTACCGGTAGGGGTTGAAATCACTACCTGTATGGGTTGAAATCACTACCGGTAGGGGTTGAAATCACTACCTGTAGGGGTTGAAATCACTAACTGCAGGGGTTGAAATCACTACCTGTAGGGGTTGAAATCACTACCTGTAGGGGTTGAAATCACTGCCTGTAGGGGTTGAAATCACTACCGGTAGGGGTTGAAATCACTACATGTAGTGGTTGAAATCACTACCTGAAGGGGTTGAAATCACTACCTGTAGGGTTGAAATCACTACCTGTAGGGGTTGAAATCACTACCTGTAGGGGTTGAAATCACTACCTGAAGGGGTTGAAATCACTACCTGTACGGGTTGAAATCACTTCCTTTACGGGTTGAAATCACTACCTGTAGTGGTTGAAATCACTACCTTTAGGGGTTGAAATCACTACCGGTAGGGGTTGAAATCACTAACTGTAGTGGTTGAAATCACTACCTGTAGAGGTTGAAATCACTACCTGTAGGGGTTGAAATCACTACCTGTAGGGGTTGAAATCACTACCTGTAGAGGTTGAAATAACAACCTGTAGTGGTTGAAATCACTACCAGTAGGGGTTGAAATCACTACCTGTAGGGGGTTGAAATCACTACCTGTAGGGTTGAAATGAAATCACTACCTGTAGGAGTTGAAATCACTACCTGTAGGGGTTGAAATCACTACCTGTAGGGGTTGAAATCACAACCTGTAGGGGTTGAAATCACTACCTGTAGGGGTTGAAATCACTATCTGTAGGGGTTGAAATCACTACCTGTAGGGGTTGAAATCACTACCTGTACGGGTTGAAATCACTACCTGTAAGGGTTGAAATCGTCCACCATCGGGTTGCAGGGAGTGATGTTGAAGGAGGTATCGGACGGCTCCAGCGCGATATCACTGATCCGTGACGAGTCTACGGTCACTGTGTTGACTTGGTGCGAAGTCAGGCGAGCTATCTCCATTAGCGTTTTACCTGGGATGGTGGAAATCAGACCCCAAAGTTCCATCCTTCACTCAGCTGATGACGATAATCACATGATTTTCGAAAGCTTCTGATTACAATTCTTTCCCATCAGTTATTTTGTTTAAACTTCCATCTTTTGAGACTCCAGCTAATCGTGATAAAGCTTCACGTAACGAGGGGATCACTGGATCAGATTCAGGTATTTCAACTGTCAGGGGATTTAAGGAATTATGGGGATTCAGAATAAGCTGTATCCAGCTTATCCTGAATCCCCAGAATTCCAGCTTGATGTGGTTATCGAACATCTACCTCACTACCTCAGCTTTACAAATCCAAGTCCTAGCAGATCATACAAAATCTGGGATAACCTACAATCCAACTCCTTACCGGAGAGGCACTAACGCCTTAAGAAATTCTGACATTAAACTTTACCCAGCCCTCTCTAAAATCTTATAACTTTTACCCAGCTCTCTCTAAAATCTTACAACTTTTACCCAGCTCTCTCAAAAATTTCACAACTTTTGCCCAACTCTCTCTCTCTCTAAAATCTTACAACTTTTACCCAGCTCTCTCTAAAATCTTACAACTTTTACCCAGTTCTCTAAAATCTTACAAATTTTGCCCAGCTCTCTCTAAAATCTTACAACTTTTAGCCAGCTCTCTAAAATCTTAAAATTTTACCTAGCTCTCCCTAAAATCTACATCTTTTACCCAGTTCTCTCTAAAATCGTACAACTTTTGCCCCGCTCCCTTACCCTGTGCGGTTGTTTATGACGGAGTAGAATTCCGAAAATATTCCTGATGTCAGTTCATTAAATCAGCTTCTTTTATTTTATCGCAGAGACTATAATCATCATAAACCAGTAATTTCTAAAAACAATTAGCATACAAATTTTACCCAGCTCTCTTACCCTGTGCGGTTGTCTTGTCCACAGACCCTCTCTCGCTGACGGCTGTCTCTGAGGTTTCTGTGGAAGACGGTGCCTGTGTGGCAAGCATCTCTATACCCAACGTGTTACCTGCCGCACAGATGTTGTGCTCTGTGAATTCTACCTGAGGGAGTTGGGAAGGTTTAGAGAAGGGTCCAGATACGGGGAAGAGGAGGGAGGAGGGAGGAGGAGGAGGAGGAGGATGAGGAGGAGGAGGAGGAAGAAGAGGAAGAGGAGGAGGAGGAAGAGGAGGAGGAGGAGGAGGAGGAGGAGGAGGAGGAGGAGGAGGAGGAGGAGGAGGAGGGGAGGAGGAGGAGGAGGAGGAGGAGGAGAGGAGGAGGAGGTTTAGAGAAGGGTCCAGATGCTGGGAGGAGGGGAAGGTTTAGAGAAGGGTCCAGATGCGGGGAGGAGGAGGAGGAGGAGGGAAGAGGAGGAGAAGGGAGGAGGAGGAGGGGAGGAGGAGGAAGAGGAGGAGGAGGAAGAGGAGGAAGAGGAGGAAGAGGAGGAGGAAGAGGAGGAGGAGGGGGAGGAGGAGGAGGAGGAGGAGGAGGAGGATAAGGAGAAGGGTCCAGATGCGGGGAGGAAGAGGAGGAGGAGGAGGAGGAGGAGGGGGAGGATGAGGAGGAGGAGGAGAAGGAGGAGGAGGAGGAGGAGGAAGAAGAGGAAGGGGAGGAGGAGTTTAGAGAAAAAGAAGAAGACGATCAGCATGTGCTAATTGAAAGCTTCAAGAGAACTCTTGTCAATCATAGTCTTAAACAACCCACAAAAAGTTTAGAAATGGGTTCAGATGCGGGGGAGGGGGAGGGGTTTTGGAAAAGACCAGATTGATATTATGACGATTATTGAGTCTTTAAACTTTTAAAGGTTTTGAAAGGGGCAGATGAGCACCTTTCAATCAGCGGTGCATCGGCGCCGATACACCACTCATCAGCACTGATCAGCGGTGTCGCCGATACACTGCTGATCAATGCCGATATAGATAATGAAGTTGAATTAAATTGAAGATTTCGATAAAGTATTTGGAATGGGAAGACTTCAGCTCGTCATCAGAGCAGTATATTAGCATTTGGGGCATGTATAGTACATCGGTCGATCAGATAGGTGGTCGATCGATCAACTCATTGAACAACTGATGGGTTTACTGGTCCCAAATGACTAGAATCATGGTTCAATAAGCGTATAATATTAGTACATTCCCAGTCATGCTCTAAGCATATATTATAGTTGTAAGTTGTTTCCCCACTAGCTCAAATATTTTCTGAGTGAAACACCTCAAATAAGCAAATGTAGTTGATCGATCGACCAATTCCATTCGATCGACCGCTTCTATATTCTATACCTGATCACTGAACCAGATGAGTTTATCTCCGATAAAGTTTGATCATAGTTCCGGTTGCTATGCGTTGTATGACTGTGTTGTTGGGTGCTACTTCTGATTCACCAAGCAACATTTGCAAACACTGAAAGGTGAAAATATGCGTCTAAGTTCATCAAAACATTATATTCTCGCATTTATTGAAGTATTCATGGAATTCTTGAATTCCAGTCTGAAATTTCCATGACGAGCAGTTATATAAAATATATCTGCGAGAACAACAGACTCTAAAATCGACGACTTTAAGGGGTCCTTTCCGAAACAGACTTATGTCGAAAAATGGACTTGTAGTCAAAATTGTTGTGTAAATTTGAAATCATGAACCTATTACTTAAGTCGGTTTTTGACTTAAGTTCCGTTTCGGAATCGACCCCCTTCTTACCGTTGAATTCTCAAATTTCAGGCACTTTCAGATGTTTCAGTACGGATAAACCAAAGCCAAAATGGATTTGGTTGTATTTGGGCGCAGCGTTTTTGCTGAAAAACCAATGATATGAGAAAACGCGACGGTTTAAACAGCCACCAACTTCTTGAAGAGCCCAGTTTTGTTTAAGGCAGCAAAAAGGCAATTCGGGTAGCGTTGCGGCCGTTTGCGCTCATCGCGTTTTCTCGCCTCGATAGTTTTTCAACAAAAGCACCGCATGCTTCTAACCAAATATTACAATTTTGAAAAAATATCACCCCTTTTCGGAGTGTTAGATTTGAAGCTACTAAAACTCAAATAAAATGCTAAGTATGGCTTTACAAATGCAGAAAGAAAGCGGCTGTTGCAAAGTAGGTGGTACGATTACCGCATACCACTGATGACGTCATAAATGCGACTCATTATATAGTAGCAACCACATGAGACCTATTCATTACTTACCGCAGGACTATGACCGACAACATATCCAAGATGAAGTTCTGGGATGGTCCGTTCTCTCATAATCATCCTTACCGTTTTTGCTATTTTTGCTATTTTTTTGGGTATCAAAAGTGGTACAAACAAACACCAAATATCACAATGATCTCAAGAGCCCAGAACTTTTCGACCACATGTTTGGAAAGTACATTTCCTTTCTACTAACAGGGTATTTTTCCCTATCTCAGCTTCATGCCGAAAATTGCGTTTGAAAACGCCTATTTTAAAAAATCATTGAAATTCTTGTTTTGTGACGTCATAATGACGTCATAAAAATGACTTAATAAGACACTTTTCAAAGGGTATTATTCGTAAATTCTATCTTTCTTCTTTCCAACGCTGGGTCGATAGGCCATGTGCCTTATGGTTCTCGAGATATGGCTCCATAAAAGTGGTACACTTTTAACCTAAAATATTCTCTATTGGTATGTATATACGCTATGTCTATATTTTTCAAAAAGCAAAATGAATTTGGTTGTGTTGGGCGCGGCGTTTTTGCTGAAAAACCAATGATATGAGAGAAAAAGCGACCGTTTAAACGGCTACAACTCACTTCAAGTGCTTTGTTGCTTTAAAAATAAAACTGGGCACTTGAAGTGACGTTGCAACCGTTTAAACAGTCACTATAGGTGTAAAGGGTTCAAATTGCTAATCACTACTGGGGTTCCCCGGGAAATCCTGGGGTAACACTACCTGGGGTTAAATAAACTAGTTAAAAAGGGGAAAAATTTTTCTACACCTGCTAGAGTTTGAAATACACCTGTGGTTGAAATCATACTGTAGGGGTGAAATCACTCCCTGGGTTGAAATCACACCTGTAGGGGTTGAAATCACTACCTGAAGTTGGAAATCACTACCTGTAGGGGCTGAAATCAAACCTGTAGGGGTTGAAATCACTACCTGTAGGGGTTGAAATCACTTGTAGGGGTCTTGAACTCACAACCTGTAGGGAAATCACTGCCCGTAGGGGTTGAAATCACTACCTGTAGGGGTTGAAATCACTACCTCAGGGTTGAAGGAAATCACTACCTGTAGGGTTGAAATCACTACCTGTAGGGTTGAAATCACTCCTTACCTGTCACTACCTGAAATCACCACCAGGAGCTGAATAAGTTGTGAAATCAAATCACCTGTAGGGGTTGAAATCACTACCTGTAGGGCTGGAAATCACTACCTGTAGGGGTTGGAAATCACTACCTGTAGGGGTTGAAATCACTACCTGGGAGGGGTTGAAAAATCACCTGTACGGCTGAAATTCACTACCTGTAGAGGTTGAAATCACTAACTGGTGGCTGAAATCACCACCTGTACGGGTTGAAATCACTACCTGTTGGAGTTGAAATCACCACCTGTAGGGGGTTGAAATCACCACCGAAGGGTTGAAATCACTACCTGTAGTGGTTGAAATCACTACCTGTAGTGGTTGAAATCACCACCAAGGGTTGAAACTCACAGAAGGAAATGTTACCTGAAGGCTGAAATCACTACCTGTAGGGGTCTAAATCACTACCTGTAGTGGGGTTGAAATCACTACCTGTAGGGACTGAAATCACTACCTGTAGGGGTTGAAATCACTACCTGTATGGGTTGAAATCACTACCGGTAGGGGTTGAAATCACTACCTGTAGGGGTTGAAATCACTACCTGTAGGGGTTGGAAATCACTACCTGTAAGGGTTGAAATCACCTGTATGGGTTGAAATCACTAACTGTAGGGGTCTAAATCACAACCTGTAGGGGTTGAAATCACTACCTGTAGGGGTCTTAATCACAACCTGTAGGGGTTGAAATCACTACCTGTAGGGGTTGAAATCACTACCTGTACGGGTTGAAATCACTACCTGTACGGGTTGAAATCACTACCTGTAGTGGTTGAAATCACTACCTGTAGGGGTTGAAATCACTACCTGTAAGGGTTGAAATCACTACCTGTAGGGGTTGAAATCACTACCTGTAGGGGTCTAAATCACAACCTGTAGGGGTTGAAATCACTACCTGTAGGGGTTGAAATCACTACCTGTAGGGGGTTGAAATCACTACCTGTACGGGTTGAAATCACTACCTGTAGTGGTTGAAATCACTACCTTTAGGGTTGAAATCACTACCGGTAGGGGTTGAAATCACTACCTGTATGGGTTGAAATCACTACCGGTAGGGGTTGAAATCACTACCTGTAGGGGTTGAAATCACTAACTGCAGGGGTTGAAATCACTACCTGTAGGGGTTGGAAATCACTACCTGTAGGGGTTGAAATCACTGCCTGTAGGGGTTGAAATCACTACCGGTAGGGGTTGAAATCACTACATGTAGTGGTTGAAATCACTACCTGAAGGGGTTGAAATCACTACCTGTAGGGTTGAAATCACTACCTGTAGGGGTTGAAATCACTACCTGTAGGGGTTGAAATCACTACCTGAAGGGGTTGAAATCACTACCTGTACGGGTTGAAATCACTTCCTTTACGGGTTGAAATCACTACCTGTAGTGGTTGAAATCACTACCTTTAGGGGTTGAAATCACTACCGGTAGGGGTTGAAATCACTAACTGTAGTGGTTGAAATCACTACCTGTAGAGGTTGAAATCACTACCTGTAGGGGTTGAAATCACTACCTGTAGGGGTTGAAATCACTACCTGTAGAGGTTGAAATAACAACCTGTAGTGGTTGAAATCACTACCAGTAGGGGTTGAAATCACTACCTGTAGGGGTTGAAATCACTACCTGTAGGGGTTGAAATCACTACCTGTAGGGGTTGAAATCACTACCTGTACGAGTTGAAATCACTACCTGTAGGGGTTGAAATCACTACCTGTAGGGTCGAAATCACTACCTGTAGGGGTTGAAATCACTACCTGTACGGGTTGAAATCACCACCTGAAGGGGTTGAAATCACTACCTGTAAGGGTTGAAATCACTACCTGTACGGGTTGAAATCGTCCACCATAGGATTGCAGGGAGTGATGTTGAAGGAGGTATCGGAAGGCTCCAACGCGATATCACTGATCCGGGACGAGTCAACGGTCACTGTGTTGACTTGGTGGGAGGTCAGGCGGGCTATTTCCATCAGCGTTTTACCTGGGGACGGTGGAAATCAGACCCCAGTGTTCCATCCTTCACTCTCAGCTGATGACGATAATCACATGATTTTCGAAAGCTTCTGATTACAATTCTTTCCCATCAGTTATTTTGTTTAAACTTCCATCTTTTGAGACTCCAGCTAATCGTGACAACGCTTCACGTAACGAGGGGATCAGATTCAGGTATTTCAACTGTCAGGGGATTTAAGGAATTCTGGGGATTCAGAATAAGCTGTATCCAGCTTATTCTGAATCCCCTGAATTCCAGCCTGATGTGGTCGTCGAACATCTACCTCACTACCTCAGCTTTACAAATCCAAGTCCTAGCAGATCATACAAAATCTGGGATAACCCATAATCCAACTCCTTACCGGAGAGGCACTAACGCCTTAAGAAATTCTGACATTAAACTTTACCCAGCCCTCTCTAAAATCTTATAACTTTTACCCAGCTCTCTCTAAAATCTTACAACTTTTACCCAGCTCTCTCAAAAATTTCACAACTTTTGCCCAACTCTCTCTCTCTCTAAAATCTTACAACTTTTACCCAGCTCTCTCTAAAATCTTACAACTTTTACCCAGTTCTCTCTAAAATCTTACAAATTTTACCCAGCTCTCTCTAAAATCTTACAACTTTTAGCCAGCTCTCTCTAAAATCTTAAAAATTTTACCTAGCTCTCCCTAAAATCTTACATCTTTTACCCAGTTCTCTCTAAAATCGTACAACTTTTGCCCCGCTCCCTTACCCTGTGCGGTTGTTTATGACGGAGTAGAATTCCGAAAATATTCCTGATGTCAGTTCATTAAATCAGCTTCTTTTATTTTATCGCAGAGACTATAATCATCATAAACCAGTAATTTCTAAAAACAATTAGCATACAAATTTTACCCAGCTCTCTTACCCTGAGCGGTTGTCTTGTCCACAGACCCTCTCTCGCTGACGGCTGTCTCTGAGGTTTCTGAGGAAGATTTGGTGCCTGTGTGTGGCAACATCTCTATACCCAGCGTGTTACCTGCCGCACAGATGTTGTGCTCTGTGAATTCTACCTGAGGGAGTTGGGGAAGGTTTAGAGAAGGGTCCAGATACGGGAAGGAAGAGGAGGAGGAGGAGGAGGAGGAGGAGGAGGAGGAGGAGGAGGAGGAGGAGGAGGAGGAGGAGGAGGAGGAGGAGGAGGGAGAGGAGGAGGAGGAGGAGGAGGAGGAGGAGGAGGAGGAGGAGGAGGAGGAGGAGGAGGAGGAGGAGGAGGAGGAGGAGGAGGAGGAGAGAGGAGGAGGTTTAGAGAAGGGTCCAGATGCTGGGAGGAGGGAAGGTTTAGAGAAGGGTCCAGATGCGGGGAGGAGGAGGAGGAGGAGGGGAGGAAGAGGAGGAGAAGGAGGAGGAGGAGGAGGAGGAGGAGGAGGAAGAGGAGGAGGAGGAAGAGGAGGAAGAGGAGGAGGAGGAAGAGGAGGAGGAGGGGAGGAGGAGGAGGAGGAGGAGGAGGAGGAGGAGGATAAGGAGAAGGGTCCAGATGCGGGGAGGAAGAGGAGGAGGAGGAGGAGGAGGAGGAGGAGGAGGGGAGGATGAGGAGGAGGAGGAGAAGGAGGAGGAGGAGGAGGAGGAAGAAGAGGAAGGGGAGGAGGAGGTTTAGAGAAAAAGAAGAAGACGATCAGCATGTGCTAATTGAAGGCTTCAAGAAAACTCGTGTCAATCATAGTCTTAAACAACCCCACAAAAAAGTTTAGAAATGGGTTCAGATGCGGGGAGGGGGAGGGGTTTTGGAAAAGAGACCAGATTGATATTATATGACGATTATTGAGTCTTTAAACTTTTAAAGGTTTTGAAAGGGGGCAGATGAGCACCTTTCAATCAGCGGTGCATCGGCGCCGATACACCACTCATCAGCACTGATCAGCGGTGTCGCCGATACACTGCTGATCAATGCCGATATAGATGTGAGAGTTGAATTAAATTGAAGATTTCGATAAAGTATTTGGAATAGGAGAAGACTTCAGCTCGTCATCAGAGCAGTATATTAGCATTTGGGGCATGTATAGTACATCGGTCGATCGAATGGAATTGGTCGATCGATCAAATCCATTTGAACAACTGATGGGTTTTACTGGTCCCAAATGACTAGAATCATGGTTCAATAAGCGTACATAATATTAGTACATTCCCAGTCATGCTCTAAGCATATATTATAGTTGTAAGTTGTTTCCCCACTAGCTCAAATATTTTCTGAGTGAAACACCTCAAATAAGCAAATGTAGTTGATCGATCGACCAATTCCATTCGATCGACCGCTGTACTATTCTATACCTGATCACTGAACCAGATGAGCTTATCTCCGATAAGAGTTTGATCTGTAGTTCCGGTTGCTATGCGTTGTATGACTGTGTTGTTGGGTGCTACTTCTGATTCACCGAACGCTTGCAAACACTGAAAGGTAGAAAATATGCGATCTAAGTTCATCAAAACATTATATTCTCGCATTTATTGAAGTATTCATGGAATTCTTGAATTCCAGTCCTGAAATTTCCATGACGAGCAGTTATATAAAAATATCTGCGAGGGCAACAGGCTCTAAAATCGACGACTTTAAGGGGTCCTTTCCGAAACAGACTTATGTCGAAAAATGGACTTGTAGTCAAAATTGTTGTGTAAATTTGAAATCATGAACCTATTACTTAAGTCGGTTTTTGACTTAAGTTCCGTTTCGGAATTGACCCCCTTCTTACCGTTGGGTCTCAAATTTCCGGGCACTTTCAGATGTTTCAGTACGGATAAACCAAAAACCAAAATGGATTTGGTTGTGTTGGGCGCGGCGTTTTTGCTGAAAAACCAATGATATGAGAAAAACGCGACGGTTTAAACAGCCGCAACTTCACTTGAAGAGCCCAGTTTTGTTTTAAGGCAACAAAAGGCAATTCGGAGTGACGTTGCGGCCGTTTAAACCATCGCGTTTTTCTCATATCATTGGTTTTTCAGCAAAAACGCCGCGCCCAACACAACCAAATCCATTTTGGTTTTTGGAAAAAATATCACCCCTTTTCAGTGTTAATTTGAAGCGCTAAAACTCAAATAAATGCTGAGTATAGCTTTACAAATGCGTAGAAAGCGGCTGTTGCAAAGTAGGTGAATTTTTGATTACCGCATACCACTGATGACGTCATAAATACGTCATAATATTGTAGCAACCACATGAGACCTATTCATTAGCACACTTGGGACTATGACCGACAACATATCCAAAGATGAAGTTCTGGGATGGTCCCGTTCTCTCATAATCATCCTTACCGTTTTTGCTATTTTTTGCTATTTTTTGGTGTCAAAGTGTTTCAAACAAACGCAAATATCACAATGATCTCAAGGAGCCCAGAACTTTTCGACCACATGTTTGGAAAGTACATTGAATTTCCTTTCTGCGCTAACAGGAGCATTTTTTCCTATCTCGAAAGCTTCATACCGAAAAATTGCGTTGAAAAACGCCTATTTTTAAAAAATCGAAATTTGAAATTCTTGTTTTTGTGACGTCATAATGACGTCATAAAAATGACGTAAGACACTTTTCAAGGGTATTATTCGTAAATTCTATCTTTCTTCTTTCCAACGCTGGGTCGATGAGCCATGTATCTTGTATGGTTCTCGAGATATGGCTCTTTAAAGTGGGTACACTTTTAACCTAAAAATGTTCTCTATTGGTATGTATATACATATGTCTATATTTTTTCCAAAAACCAAAATGGATTTGGTTGTGTTGGGCGCGGCGTTTTTTTGCTGAAAAACCAATGATATGAGAAAAAGCGACCGTTTAAACGGCTACAACTCACTTCGAAGTGCTTTTTGTTGCTTTAAAATAAAACTGGGCACTTGAAGTGACGTTGCAGCCGTTTAAACAGTCGCTTTTTCTCATATCATTGGTTTTCAGCAAAAAACGCCGCCCACAACCAAATCCATTTTGGTTTTTGAAAAAATATCACCCTTTTCAGTGCTTATTTGAATCACTCAAACTCAAATGAATGCTAAGTCTAGCTTAACAAATACAAAGAAAGCAGCTGTTGTAACGTATGTAAATTTTGATTACCGCATACCACTGATGACGTCATAAATACGTCATAATATTGTAGCAACCACATGAGACCCATTTTACGGCAAACTTGGGACTATGACCGACAACATATCTAAAGATGAAGACCAGGGATGGCCCCGTTCTCTCACACTAAGCTCTACCGTTTTGGCTATTTTTTCGCGATTTTTTGCGTCACCATGGTTTAAACAATCGCAAATATCTCAATGATGCCTGTGAGCCCGGAAATTTTTAAGCACAGCTTTGGAAACTAAATTAAATTTCCTTTCGGAGCTAGAGGGAACATTTTTTCCTATCTTGAAAGCTTCATATCGAAAAAACGCGCTGAAAAACGGACATTTTTCGGAAATTGAAGTTTGAAAATCTTGATTTTGTGACGTCATAATGACGTCATAAACATGACGTTAGACACTTTTTAAGGGCACTATTTGTAAGTTCTATCTTTCTTCTTTCCAACGCTGGGTCGATTAGCCATGTATCTTTTATGGTTTTCGAGATATGGCTGTTTAAAGAGGGTATACTTTTCACCTAAAAATGTTCTCTATTGGTATGTATATACATATGTATATATATACACCTATGTATGTATATATATATACCTATGTATATATATGGTCGTAACCCATTTTAACAAGAACACCCTCGATTTTGGCAATATTCAAGTTGTTATAACTTGGCCATTTTAAATCCAATCGATCTGAAATTTTGACAGTTGCACCTTTGACCTCTAAACATGCGATGTTCAAATTTTGGTGTGATTTCGGCCACGGAACTTTTAAAATTTTAACGTGAAATATGGCCAATCCATGAAAACATATAGTTGGGGGCTGGCAAGCAAAGTTACGGAAACTTGTCCTCAGGCCCTCCGGACATTCGGCCGGAACGGACTCGCCTCCGAGGGCCCTCGGAGGCTCGTCTACCGTTAGGACTGCCGTATAACGAGCTCGCCCTCGGACCCTTCGGGTCCTCGGGCTCGCGCTCGGGCCTTCGGCCCGAGCAAAAGTGGGCGCCGTAACGAGCTCACCCTCGGCCCCTTCGGGGCCTCGGGTGAGCACTCGGGCCTTCGGCCCGAGCAAAGTTGTGACGCCGTCACGAGCTCACCCTCGGCCCCTTCGGGGCCTCGGGTGAGCGCTCGGGCCTTCGGCCCGAGCAAAGTTGGTTCTCCGAAAAAACGCCGCGGGGGCTTGCCAGCCCCCTGATATACCTATATCTATATGTATATATATGGTCGTAACCCATTTTAACAAGAACACCCTCGATTTTGGCAATATTCAAGTTGTAATAACTCGGCCATTTTTAATCCAATCGATCTGAAATTTTGACAGTTGCACCTTTGACCTCTAAACATGCGATGTTTAAATTTTAGTGCGATTTCGGCAACGGGAACTTGCTCAAATTTTAACGTGAAATATGGCCAATCCATGAAAACATATAGTTGGGGGCTGGCAAGCAAAGTTGCGAAAACTTGTCCTCATGGCCTTCGGACACTCAGCCGCGACGGACTCGCCTCCGAGGGCCCTTCGGGCCCTCGGAGGCTCGTCTAACGTTTGGCCTGCCGTATAACGAGCTCGCCCTCGGACCCTTCGGGTCCTCGGGCTCGCGCTCGGGCCTTCGGCCCGAGCAACAGTGGGCGCCGTCACGAAGCCACCTCGGCCCCTTCGGGGCCTCAGGTGAACACTCTCAGCCTTCGGCCCGAGCAAAGTTGTGACGCCGTCACGAGCTCACCCTCGGCCCCTTCGGGGCCTCGGGTGAGCGCTCGGGCCTTCGGCCCGAGCAAAGTTGGTTCTCCGAAAAAACGCCGCGGGGGCTTGCCAGCCCCCTGATGTAGTATTCACACCACACTAATTTCTGTCGATCCAATCCTCCCAAAATGTTGACGTCTGCTAACCCTCTTCAATGCCTTTTTTGTAAATAACTCGATTTGAAGAGGAAGAAAAACTGCAATATTAAGAATTGGCAGGCTCTCAAATCAAAGACTTCTGCTCACCGTTGTGTCTACGAGTCTCTGTAGGAAGAGGGAGGGTTTTCCTGTGGAGCAGTTCCTGAGAAAGGCAGCTCGGTTGAGAAAGGTGATGGGACGAGGGAAGAGCTTCACAATACGCAGGTGCTGCTTGTACTTCCCTGCAGGGAGGTTTCTTTTTTTTATTTCAAAACTTGAGTTGTCCATAGGAAACAAGGAAATATGCTTAATGCTGTAAATGTCATAAAGGTTAATTTCGTTCCTGTTTAACCAAATTAGCACTATTGGGGAGACAGAGGCTTTTAGGCTTTTAGGGCATGCTTTTTTTTGATATGGGGGAGCTGTTATAGCGTTGTCTTCCATTTGGCTATCACCTATCAGTATGGGAAATTTGAGTGAGATATCAGTGGAAAAAGATATAACGACGACATACTCAAGGATAAGAGTGTCCGAGCTATTTTCTTCTACTACAGTACGGAAGTGCTGTTATATCTTAATAGGTATGATCAACCATGTCTCCATAGTTACTTAGCAAAGATTAAATCAGGCAAACCTAGCACGTTGTCCGACATGAAGAACTTGATCATCGCCACCCGTATATCCACATCAATAGTGTTGAGATCCCTAGGTCCGCCAGGCAAGCATTCTCGTGGGTTACGTCGAGAGTACAGCAGTTGCAGACACTGGGAATAAGTTAGTGTTGGACACCGGTTTGTCACCCGTACCGGATTGTCACCCGTACCGGTTTGTCACTCGATCAAGTGTTATTGGTATACCTCGTGCTCTTAAAAATGTGCCTTATGACATGAAAGCAAGAATGTACGTTATTAAGAAATCGAGCAAAAAAGTTTCTTAATTTCATATTTCTTTAATATAATAGATTAATTTTATACGCCTTAATCTATCTATCAAGAGAACTTAGTAGATAAGTGCTGAAGTTGATGTAACTACTTCGACGAAATAAGACTGCAGACTTTTAAAGAGACACTTGAAGACAAGCTAAGTGATGTGTGAATTGCCTATCAATTGTCATTAGCTACCTGTCAGTATTAACTAAAAACTTTTATTACCTGGGTAATGAGTAGTTGATTGTGCTCCAATCAGCTGTTCTGTCATTCGATGTGACAAGTCAATTGCCGCGCACACTTGGCGCGCTAAATTGATGTTTCGCAAAGTGATGGCTAAACGGTTTTGCGATGTTATTTTGTCGCCGCGCGCTACGCAAAGCACCACTTATTTGGCTATCATATGATCTTTCGCCGAAAATGGAACAAAAGTGTCAGGATTGTAAGCATATTACCTGAGGCCAGATTTAGGCCCGGGTTGACTTAATGATGATATTAATATGTCTTAGAGGCATTGAATCGATAGTTTTGATAGGTTGTTAGGGTCAAGTTGCTACCATGGTGCCACCACATAGCCGCAAAAACCGCCAATTTTCATACACGTTTATTCCAGTATTTTGGGCGTTTCTGACGGTCCCAAGGAGGTCATAGGTACTCAAATTGTTGCAAGATATGTTCTAGAAAGTGTATTTAATGATACAACGTCCGTACGTCGCGTGGTAATCGCCTCAGAAAGTGGAACAAAGTGTATTTGAAAAATGGAACAAAAGTTTCAGGATTGTAAGCATATACGCGAAAAGTGTCAGGATTGTAAGCATATATGTGGCGGCACTATGGTGGCAACTTGACCCTAACATCCTATCAAAACTATCGATTCAATTTCCCTAAGACATATTTGTATCATCACAAAGTCAATTTAGGCCTAACTCTGGCCTCAGGTAATATGCTTACAATCCTGACACTTTTGTTCCGATTTTGTTCCATTTTTGTTCCAAAATCGGCGAAAGACTGACTCTTGGCTATTTTAGAAATGTATCAAATATTGTGCATCAGTCCAGATGAGGAGACGAAGGTACATCAATTAGACTACGTCATATACATACCTTGCGTAGCTCTTGCGTCACTTCAGTGCCTTGCGGTTCTGGTAGGGTCGGCATGGGCGTCCTTCTTACAATCTGAAAGTGGCAAATCTCGTACAAATACTGAATTAATTGTATGGGGTATGAGCAAAGGGACTTAAAACTTTTAAAGGAGAGTCAATAAAAATTTCAACTTGCAAGTGATTTCGATTCAGATCGATTAGAACTGCTAGACATGAGAAATAGTGCGGAATTTCACTGTTATAAAAAAACAGCAAAAACGAAAGTGAAAGCATGTGTAAACCATATCAAGTCCCTGAAACAACAATTCCATAAAATGCCACAAACTCACTTTCCCGTTGTCTATGTTCACATAAACAATGTCGTCTGGAACCTCCATTTTGTTGTATTCGAAGAAAGAGGCGGGGACACCGAAGAGAAAGGGCATGGGTAGTCGCAACATCTGAGGAATTTCAGGAATTTTTCCTGGTGTTTAATGTCACAAAGACATTTCCTTGCGTTTAATGTTACAAAGACATTTCCTTGCGTTTAAAGCTACAAATAGACAGTTTCCTTGTTTTTTAAAGCCTTGAATAAAAAGCACAGTTTTGAAGCTTGTTTTTAAACGCAAGGCAATGTTTTCGTTGTGTTTATAAAAAAACACAATATCCCAAATTATAATGTCCCAAATAAAATTTCCTTGAGTTGAAGCTCACAAAAATTTTCCTTGTGTTTGACTAACCTCACAAGACATTTCCTTGTGTTTGAATAACCTCACAAAACATTTCCTTGTGTTTGAATAACCTCACAAAACATTTCCTTGTGTTTGACTAACCTCACAAGACATTTCCTTGTGTTTGAATAACCTCACAAAACATTTCCTTGTCTTTGACTAACCTCACAAGACATTTCCTTGTGTTTGACTTACCTCACAAGACATTTCCTTGTGTTCGACTAACCTCAGGCATGGTGACAGGCAACCTCACAAGACATTTCCTTGTGTTTGTTACTCAAAGGGGTTTCCTTGGGTTGATAACCTCACAAGACATTTCCTTTGTGTTTGACTCCTCACAACAATTTCCTGGTTTGGGTTAACCTTTAGTAATTTCCTTGTGTTTGACTAACCTCACAAGACATTTCCTTGTGATTGACTTACTAATTTCCTTGGTTTAGATAACCTCACAAACATTGAGAGGTTTAATAACCTCACATTTCCTTGTTTTGAAACCTCTGTGAGTGGGTTTGACTAACCCTCACAAAACATTTCCTGGTTTGATGCCTCAGTAAACATTTCCTTGTCTTTGACAACCTCAGGGACATTTCCTTGTGTTTGACTTACCTCACAAGACATTTCCTTGTGTTCGCGTCACTCACGCGTCATGTCCTTGTTAAGGAACCTCTACATTTCGTGTTTGAATAACCTTCGCAAGACATTTCCTTATCTTTGACTAACCTCACAAGACATTTCCTTGTGTTTGACTTACCTCACAAGACATTTCTTGTGTTTGATTTAGAAACATTTCCTTGTGTTTGATAACCAGAGACATTTCAGTGTTTGAATAACCTCACAAAACATTTCCTTGTCTTTGAGTAGGCTTTGACTAACCTCACAAAACTTCAAAAGTGTTTGAATAACCTTTCAAGACATTTCCTTGTGTTTGACTTACCTCACAAGACATTTCCTTGTGTTTGACAAACCTCATAAAACATTTCTTTGTGTTCGACTAACCTCATAAGACATTTCCTTGTGTTCGACTAACCTCTCCGGTATGAGCCCCGGGCATGGTGACAGGCAGTATCGGAATGACATTGTAGATGTACTCAAGGGGGTAAAGTAGGGCGATAAGAGCAAAGATACAGGTTTAGATGCAGTGATCTCACTTGTCAACAACCTGGAGGGGGGGTTTATGATGGATTTAAAGGGTGATGGGGAGTGAGGGGATTTAAAAAGTGATAAGAGCGAAGATACACGTGGTTAAAGGGCAGGGGTTTCACTTGTCAGGGTAAAACCTGGGGGGCGAGGGGGTGGGGGGTTTAAAGGGTGAGGGGTAGTGAGTGGGTTTGAAGACTATTTAGATATTGGAAGGGGAGAGAGAGGGTGTGAGCTGTGAGGGGTAAGGGTTCTGGGTAGAGTTGGGTAGTTACACGCTGTAACAATGCAAGCAGTCCTCACTATTATTAGCATTTCAAGAATTTTACGTCCTGTCCGTGAAGAGTGTTTGTGAGTTTTCCCTGGAACTTGGTACTTCCTGAGAACCTTAGAAGCGAGTCGTTGCAACCTTTTAAGGTAGCCAATCAACACAACATTCCCATTCATCAAAGGCAAACGCACTCACAAACATATGAATTGTAGCTCTAATGATGAAGTCATCGCATTTTCTAATGAAACTCAAATTCTATGGAACTAACATATGGTGTGTTACATCGCCCACTTTCTACTTTTATTAAAGTACTAAAATACCATTCAAGGAATCATGATAACGTAATATTTTGAATATATTAATGAGTAAAACTATAACAATCAAAAGTATAATAAAACTATAATTATAGAGAAATTAATAAGTTAAAACTTTGAAACTTAAACTTTTATGCATACACTCGATCTGCGATTTTGCTCCCGAATCGTATGATGGGCACTGGCATAGTGAAAGAGAGAAAGAGTCAAGTGAAAGAGACAGTATGAAAGTATAAAGACACAGTAAAACGACACAGAATAACGAAAACTACATACACCCACTAGGGATCCACAAGTAACTATACTCCCCATGGCGTTATATTAGGGAATTTGTACCATCTACCATTTTCTATCTTTCACCTTTGGCAGAGCACACAATGTAAATAACGTCATTACGACCATAGTGTAAATAACGTCATTACGACCATAGTGTAAATAACGTCATTACGACCGCCTATTCATCCTGAGCGCATATTAATCCGAGTCTGGACTTGGTCCAACAACTAGAGTAGGTACAAGGAAAACAAAACAGACAGACTACACACGAAAACAATAAAATATGTACAATAATTTGTACACAATACACAATTGTATTAATATACAACGGGTATATATATGTCCATTGTTCACATCAGCCGGTAATTTCTTACAACGCGTCAAACAATGGAAACATCTGTCAGTCTCTCATGGTGAGGCGTTATTGGGTTGAGTATCATCTGGCATGGATGAAACTCAGACCCTAACTATAGTCGTTACATAAAGCGATATTGACGGATCAAATCACAGCACTTCTGTAATTACAGTCTGCACTGTGGTTTGTAGATTAAAATAATGTCCCAACAATGAGTAATCTCAACTGTAATCGCATTTATGTCGTAATTCTGTCTGTACGGAGCCCCTCAGCTCCGGTTGCTCGTTTAAAAAGCCGTACAACAAGGATCTACACTGAGTACAAGGATCTTAAAGGATATGAAATATAAGGATCTAGAGATTTACAAGGATCTAATATAGAAGGATCTACAATAATACAAGGATCTACAAAGATAATCAAGGATCTACAATAGTACAAGGATCCACAAGGGTCCACAAGGATCTTGGAGGGGGAACACTCAACCTTCTGAAACATTTTGATAGTGTACGAAGTGCATCAGTTTAAAACTTAAAGATCTACGTATACCCTTGTATATAAGTATATTTATTTTTATCTACCAACCACAGTACAGAATTGCTGTACCCTGATCAATCCATGTCTTTAGAGTTAGTAGGCAAAAAATGATAAAAAATAATGATTTAATATCATGCTCATAACATGCTTATAGATTTATGCAAGCTTCATACTGGAATGAATAAGAAAGGTTCAATGATGTTAATAATAATTTAAGGCTTAAAAAACCAACAGGTGCTCTGGGCTAACAAGGGGTGATCAGTTGGGCAATGTATAATTGTCATAGAACCGATGAAAACATCAGAGGGTTCTATAAAAGTATGATCTTTTGACCGTGTCATTAGGGTAACAGTCTAAAACATTCTAAAACATTTTGACAGTGTAAGAAGGGCATGAGTTTAAAACTTAAAGATCTACATACCCTTGTATACCTTAGGAGGTGTATTTATTTGGGATAAAATTTCGGTGTTTCAAATTTTGGAAAGTTGAAAATATGGGGATTTTTCGAGTCATTACTCATGTTAACATATGATAATGACGAAATTTCCAAATTTCATGGTGGGTGGAAAAATGGGTATTTTTCTGAAAAATCCCCAAATTACAACCTTTATAAATAAACCTCCTAAGGTATAAGTATGTATAATTGTCATAGAACCGATGAAAACATCAGAGGGTCCTATAAAAGTATGATCTTATGACCGTGTAGTTAGGGTATCAGATGGAGACGAAGAAAGAAAGAACAGCTATAAGATCTACATACTCTTTAATGCTTGAATTTATTAAATTAAATCCTACAAACCCTTAAATCTATCTACATACCCTAAAAATCTACATACCCTAAAAACCTACATACCCTAAAAATCTACATACCCTAAAAATCTACATACCCTAAAAATCTACATACCCTTTGCTCCAGCAGTAGACATGTCAAGATCTCCAATGTTCCGTCAACCCCCAGCAGTTCTAACGGTAGGTGCACGCAGTACTCTGATGTAGGGAGTTCATGAGTGCGATATTGGAGGAAATAAGTTGGAAGAGCTAATAATTTGCAAACAAAACATACAGTTATCTTATTGGCCTTTATTTAACCGGCCATTAAGGACAAAAATGGAGGAAATAAGTTATTAAGTTGAAAGATCTTATAGGTAATTTCCAAATAAAACACACAGTTAATCGTCTTAACTTTATTATTAATTTTCAGGGGTACATCCGGCAGAGATCCGGACTGCCAATGGTATTGAACTTCAATACGAAGTGACATCACATCATGGGGAAATACCGGACAAAACAGGATCTATATATAACATGATATTAGAGTATTGGGCAAATGAGGACCTTGCAATCTGCGCCGATCAGCGCCTATCAACGGTGTATCGGCGCTGATCAGCGCCTACCGACGGTTTATCAGCGCTGATCAGCGCCGACTGCAAGGTCCTCATCTGCCGAATGCCTATTTTAAACTATCGTACCTGCAAAGGGGAGTCTGGAGGCGTCCGGGTAACAGAAGTTGATGATGGGCGACACAACGTAACACTTGTTAAAGAGTCGCAGACACAGTCGCTCACCCTGGAATAGTAATACAAGATTACAGATATAGGGCAGCATCAACATCTCTTATATAATTTCGCATTCTCTGTTTTTTTGTTTGTCGTAACGGCGGAAACATCTTCGGAACGCGCGCGCATTACGATTTGTGCGGGTAACCATGGTGACACGTGCACGGAGAATTGCGCGCGCGCTCATTTCTGTTAATGGTGTTTTGATTACGTTAGTACGTTGCGATCTCTAATATAACTTTTGAACGGATCGGAGTTTTTTGATGTGGTAAAAAGCATGATTCAACGGAAAAGTTGACGAGTCTTGAAACATCAAAGAAGCAACAAATCGGATACTGGAACTTTATCTGTTGAGTGTTGTTTAATGCTGTTTTCATTTCGTTGCTCCGTAACTTTTTGATCTGTTACTTTTTGATCTAATTGGAATTTTTTGATGCGGTAAAAAGAATTGTGGGGGTTGAAATTTGCGAAGGAGGTGCTGCGTAGCAGCGCCGAGTGAGCTGTGTATATGCAGGCCCTACGGGCCTGCTAGTCTCTAATATAATTTCGCAACCTCTGTATTATTATCATCATAATTATGTACGTCGTAACGTCTTTTGTCCTTTTGTAGACACATTTTGGGGCGCCCACGTGCAGTATGGATATATGCGCGCGCGTTGCTATGGTTACATATTGCGCGCGCGTTCATTCCTGTTTAATGCTGTTTTGAATACGTTGATCCGTAATAACTTTTGATCAGATTGGAATTTTTTGATGCGGTAAAAAGTACTTTGTGCATTTGAAATTTGCAAACGAGGTGCTGCGTAGCAGCGCCGAGTGAGCTGTGTATTAGCAGGCCCAACGGGCCAGCTAGTCTTACTTATAAAGTCGCAAATCGTGTATGTTTTTGTACGTCACGCCCCATGGCAACGCGCGCGCAATGGGGGAAAAATGCACGTGCAGATTAATTGCGCACGCGTTTAATGCTGTTCAACGCTGTTTTGATTTCGGAGCTTCATAACTTTTGATGTGGATGGAATTTTTTGATGCGGTAAAAAGTATTAAGTTGATTTAAATTTGCGAACGAGGTGCTGCGTAGCAGCGCCGAGTGAGCTGTACGTATTTGCAGGCCCAGCGGGCCTGCTAGTCCCTAATATAATTTGCCATTCTCTGTCGCGTTTTTCGTCCTTTTGTGGGCGCGCGCGTGCAGTTTTGGTATAGACGCGCGCGTTGGCATGGTTACATATTGCGCGCGCGCGTTCATTTCTGTTTAATGATGTTTTTAATACGTTGCTTCGCGTAACTTTTGAACGGAATGGTGTTTTTTGATACGGTAAAAAGTATTCAGTTGATTTGAAATTTGCGAACGAGGTGCTGCGTAGCAGCGCCGAGTGAGCTGTGTATTAGCAGGCCCAACGGGCCTGCTAGTCTCTAATATAATTTCGCAACCTCTGTTGTTTGTCGTAACGGCGGAAACATCTTCGGAACGCGCGCGCATTACGATTTGTGCGGGTAACCATGGTGACACGTGCACGGAGAATTGCGCGCGCGCTCATTTCTGTTAATGGTGTTTTGATTACGTTGCTTCGTAACTTTTGAACGGATTGGAGTTTTTTGATGCGGTAAAAAGTATTCAGCTGATCTGGGTGAGCTGTGTATTAGCAGGCCCAACGGGAATTCTAGTCTTATATATAATTTCGTAAGAGCACGTGAATAATGTATGTCTGTGCTTCCGTACACAATTAAATTTGAGCTTGCCAAGAAAATATCAAGAGAAACGAAGGCTTAACCGGGCTAAGTCGCGCCGTTGCTATGGAAACCAATTTTTTCGCACGTGCAGATTATAATCAGTGCTATGCAAGAGCTTTCTATTACTGTTAAATGCTTTGCTGTAGCTTTTTGAAAATTTTTGACGTTTCCATAACTTTTTTACGTTTCCTTAAATTTAAGATCTCAAGATGGAGAAAGGACATAACTTGAATAACGGAAGATATTCCAGATGGATTGCTTTTATTGAGGCAGAGGTTGGTCGATAATCAAAGTTGAGTCGGTGAAAACAGTAGGAACTGCAGTTGTGAAATTAACCGCTATGGTTACAAGGTGTGCACAATTCAATCGAGTCGAATGTAGGTGTAGCAGATTTCGAAGACAGTTCCTGGCCTGTGAACAAAACAAAATTATCCAAATCAGTTTCAGTATGAGAATCAGTTGTCAGAATTAACATCATTTTGCAATCAAAACGGAACGCTCGGAACAAGACTCACATGGTTTTAGCGTCTAAGACTAACTGACGAATTCAGTCTATTTTCCACTCTGCTCCTTCATAATTTTATTTTGAATATTTGATTTTTTGCACATTAGTTTTGACTTCCGATCTAATTGGAATTTTTTGATGCGGTAAAAAGTATCCAATCAATTTGAATGGCAGTGTTTAAAACTTGCGAACGAAGTGCTACGTAGCAGCGCCGAGTGAGCTGTGTGTTTGCAGGCCCAACGGGCCCGCTAGTGTATATATAAGAGTAAAAATAAAAAATAATCCCTTTATTAAGACGATTAGCACATGCTTTTTAGTATTTGTAGCTTTTAGAAAATCATACTTGTGTCAATGATAGTTTTATAAGAAACCCAATCAACAGTGTACTTTGATGATGAAGCCATAACATTATATTTTTACTTGTTCCACAGCACATAAGTTTGGCATTGCCACCCAAACAACACGGTTAAGCGCTTCCTATACAGCCTTATAATACTATAATGTACATTGCGCACATTTTCAAGACAATACATTGTCAAAACAATACATCAGTAATTCCAGCCTGGAACATTCCTTTATTTCTGGAATTTTCTTTTATTTCACAAAACAAAAGGGTCATTAATACACCGGACTGTCACAACGTTGCCTTTACAGTAGGTACAGTACGCCTAGGATCAAAGATAAACAATATGTTTAGTTAGTAAGTTAGTAAACCCAGCTGAACCCAGACAAACTCACAAGTGCAGGTAGAACAAAGAAAAGTGCAAAAAGAAGAAAAACGAGAACTAATACTGTGAAACAAAAAACAGGCATTGCAAAAGACAAAAGAAATAAACAAACACACCAGCAAACGTCACACCAACAATACAGAAACACACTACTAGCACACAAACAAACACATAACAACACACAACTGAACAAGCAACACACTAACCTCTGATGTTGGGGGCATACATTACACTGACAAACACAACCACACAAACAAACATACAAACAAACACACGTGACAATAACCTCTGATGTGGGGGCAGGGCTGCACATCAGGTTGTTAACCCACTCCTGTAGTTCTGATGATATCTCAAGACTTGTACACTCCTCAATCTGGAAACCTGGAAATAATAGATACAAGACATTTGTTACAGGCTTAGACAAAACTTGGAAATAAAAACGAAATACAAGACATTTGTTACACGCTTGTTACACTCTTGTTGATAAATACAGGACGTCTGTTACACGTTTGTTACACGCTTGTTAATAAATACAAGACATTTGTTACAGGCTTGTTACACGCTTGTTAATAAATACAAGACGTTTGTTACACGCTTGTTACACGCTTGTTGATAAATACAGGACGTTTGTTACTCGCTTGTTACACGCTTGTTACACTCTTGTTACAGGCTTAGACAAAACCTGGAAATAATAACGAAATACAAGACGTTTGTTACGCGCATTTTAATAGACATCGCGAAACCACTCTTCTCGTAACCACTCTTCTCGTCCTATTTCTGATTAAATCAACGAAGGAATCCCTATTCTACACACAATGGACAGTCACTCCCTGTAACATTATCACAATGTTTGAATTTCACACTAATTGCTTATATTTTATGGTTTTATTTCAATATTTCAATGGGGCTGGCAAGTAAAGGAGCAAATTCTATACCTCTCATACCCAGGATCCTTCAAATATTGGGGTATCCCAAGGTGTTGGCTCCGTCATACTGCGCTAGGGCTATGAGTGGAGACAAACCCATGTCTAAGAGGCTACCTAGGCTCTGGCACTATAAGCATCTCAATATTGAGTTTTAAGTCCATGTATAATCCAAAACGGATACAGGGGCTCCCCTAACTTGCTACTCCCATTCTATTTTAACAGTATTATTCTACCACTTACAGCAATATCCGCAACATGATCCTTATTTCAACATTCTCATTTCAACTTTCATATTCTGATACTCTCATTGCCAGTGTTAAAAAACAAAAAAAATGATATCAAAGGATCAAGGAATAAGAATTGATGAAGATAACAATTCTAGAATTCTTTGATATCCTTATTCTTTGATATCATTCTGATATCATTTGTAACTATGTCATCATCATAGCAAGCCCATCCCTCTTTTGTTCTCAATTAACTATCGTGGAAGTTGTGATTTAGTTAGGTGAATTATTAGGTTCCACTTAGTAATCTAAAGCATCATTTAACTTTGGTTTTAAAACAAACCCTTTAAAACCCTTGTGTTGACGTCAAGAGTCACAGAATTGCTGCAATTTTATCAAATAAATAATTGAACCTTGGAGAGCGAACGAGAATGTATCATAGCCCCTCCACCCCTCCCAAGCTAGTGACGTTTTGAATGCGTCACAAGATTAAATGATCTGATGAACACTAAGAGATTGAGACGTCCATATCACATCTACCAGTTGTGAATTGATGACGTCATAGTACCGACACTTATACTTATTTCAATAATTATCATAACGCTATGTTAATTCTGGCAGATTAATTGCGTTATGCAAGGCATAAAGAGCCTGACATCAGATGCTTTTGTTATAATTATGAAAGAATTAATGCTTCATTATCAATACACAAAGCATGAACTATTCATTTACAAAGCTCTGAAATGAATATTCGCTAATTATTAAAGAATTAGTAGGTTTTTTGCAATACTCATTATCACAGAACATAATGAATGAAGGATAAATAACAAATACCATGGTTACCTTGACTTAATGATACCATGGATACCATGGTTACCATGCTGTAACGTTACTAAGGTTACCACAGTAACCCACTAACCCCAGTCTTTGGTGTATGGAAAGGTTACCAACAGATAGATTGGAAGTCGACAAGACTTTGGTTACCATGACACCAGATGTTACCACGTTACCATAGTTACCACGAAACTATGTTACCATGTTACCGTAGTTACCAAGACACTAGGTTATCACCTTACCATTGTTACCATGACACTATGTTACCATGGTTACCACGATACTAGGTTACAATGTTACCATGGTTACCATGACACGAGGTTACCACTTACCATGTTACCATGGTTACCATGACACTAGGTTACCATGTTACCATGAAACCATGTTACCATGGTTACCATGACACTACGTTACCATGTTACCATGGTTACCATGACACTAGGTTACCTTACCATGTTACCATGGTTTCCATGACACTAGGTTACCATGTTACCATGACACTAGGTTACCATGTTACCATGGTTACCATGACACTATGTTACCATGTTTCCGTGACACTAGGTTACCATGTTACCATGGTTACCATGACACTAGGTTACTACTTACCATGTTACTATGGTTACCATGACACTAGATTATTACTTACCATGTTACCATGGTAACCATGACACTAGGTTCCCATGTTACCATGATTACCATGACACAAGGTAACCATGGTTACCATGACACAAGGTTACCATGTTACCATGTTACTATGATTACCATGACACTAGGTTACTATGGTTACCATGACACTAGGTTACCACTTACCATGTTACCATGGTAACCATGACACTATGTTGCCATGGTTATCATGACACTATGTTGCCATGGTAACCATGACATTAGGTTACCATGTTACCATGGTAACTTACATCTAAGTATCACATACCAGCTGGGTGGAAGTCTGCAGGGTAGAAAGAGAAGGACCAGGGAATTGAGTTCCTGAACAACTCCTTCTCATTGACAGCAGCCCCCATTTGCTGAAAAATAGAGCGACTGAGAACTGAGTGGTGAGTTGCTGTGGAGACAAATAGTGATGGTGTGTATAATAGGTATTTCTTCGTCAATTTAATCAGAAATAGGACGGGTAGAATGGTTACGAACATCTTCAATATTAACAATTAAAACTTCGTGTTCTCGTCTTATTTCTGATTAAATTGACAAGTAGTGATACTTTGCAGTTAATTGAAGAAACACACAAAAACCACGATCCTCCGTCAACCAATCCGACCTAGAATATCAGTTTGTATGTACACACAAAGCGTGCTTTACCAGCCATGTTTTACATCGCAGTAAAGTAGCGTCCAGCCACCAACAACTCATGAAATGCTAGTTATTTTACTTACTTACTGTTGGTAACTGCTAACTAAGTGACTACACTGTGTGTACACTGTACTACGTACTATGTGTACAATATTACATATAATATACAAAGTGTACTAGCTTACTTCAGTAGTGAAGTGAGTACTAGTGAGATAGCAATTAATCAGTTCCATATGTCAGATCTTTCTAAATAAGTAAATAGTAGGTAAACAGATTTAACCATTCCCCGCATTACATACAGACAAAAATATTGTGGTTTTGGTACAGCTAAGCGTTTGGCTCATCTAGTGTCTATCGACCTATTTTAATGCATTCATCGTGTCAATTAACAATTCGGCCTTCGGCCACATTGTTAATTGCATTAATTAATGCATACACTCCGGACTAATGGCTAGATAGTTTGCTGAGACAACTTAAATCATGTACATTGGGACGTTATTACTAATTACTAATAAATTACTAATTATGTTACTAATTACATCATGTACAAATCTTCATGAACTTTTGTATTTTTAATCGTTCTCTGATCACGTAATGACCAATGTACAACAAGATATCTGGAGATGAAATTCATCATGATGTAAGTCTACTTAGACTTTCTGTACGTCTAATTACTAATCTATATAATTTTACTAGGGCTAATGAAGCCGGCCATCTTGCTAATACTACAAAATTATAACCAATTTTCTCAGTAATTATGTACATTTCGTGCTCTTTAATAACGTTACGCGATGTTCAAGAATGTACTAAGTGATGCTATTAGACAAAGATTGTACAATGTACACGCCCAATATTTCAGCATTTCAAATGATTACTATTTTCCATGAATATTAGGGTTAATTTCAAGAGAGAAAAAGAGGAAAAGAAAAATAGAAATGAAGTTGTGAAATTATTAGGGTTTAGGGTGTGTTTGTTGTACATATGGGGTGCATTTACTCATTTAGGTTACGTTATTAAGGGCTCAAAGGACAACTGACCAGTGCACATGATCATGAGAAACTGCTGCATGCCATTTGAAGTAATTCTTCACACATCAGAGCTGAAATAACCCACTTTTCATTGAACGTGACCAGCTTGACAATCAGGTATGTAGAAAGCAGAAGGCAGGCATTGTGGGGCCATCACAGAGCTTCAAAGTGAAGGATGTACACAATACATAATACTTACATAATACTTACAGGAAATTAGCCCTAATATTAAATTCATGGAAAATAGGAATCATTAAAGATGCTGAAATATTGGGTGTGTACAATCTTTGCAACACAGAACATCTACAAGACTTGTGAATGAGTGACGTCATTAACACGGTAACGAGTGGGGAATTAATAAGATCACACCTCTCAAGCACCTATAATGCCATGAATAACTTTCCAAATGAAGACTCTTATGTGTGATATGGGTCAACAAGTAAACAATAGTGAATTGTACAATGTTACGATGTATTGTTACATGTGGGCAATGGGCACATTGAATGTTATTGTAGTTTGTTAAGTTAAATGAATTATAAGCTGATAAGAGCTAGGTAGAACTGGGAGGATATATAAGTTTGATAGGAAATAGCAGTTTATAATAAAACTAGCAGGCCCATAGGGCCTGCAAATACACAGCTCACTCGGCGCTGCTACGCAGCACCTCGTTCGCAAAATTCAAATCCACCAAATACTTTTTACCGCGTCAAATCCATGCACGCTTCAAAATGTGTCTACAAAAGGACAAAAAACGTGACGGAGTACATAATACAGATGTTGCAAAATTATATTAGAGATAAACGAAGTTATATTAGAGGATTCGAACAAGAATAATCATTGGTGAGTGACATGGCTACTGATGATTAAGTATGTGCTAAGTACCCAGGTCAATCACACTTTTGCAACACAATATATGATGACATAATATGTAGAAGTTATGAAAAGTGCTGTTTATTAAATATTAAAGTTATTAATTCACTGCTTTCATCAAAAACGTGCCATCTATAATACCTATTACAGTGAAGATCTGTTAAAAATCCATCAATTTTACAGATCTCACCTTCATGAACATTAGCTTGAATGCATGTATGCACTCCTTGGTTGAGTTGAAGAAAGTATGGTGGGTAATCACACAGAAGGTCGTCAACATGAATGCCACAACAGGCTTCTCAACAGTGTCTTTTATCTTCTGTTTCGCTAAGATGGGTCTGTAGAACTGCACACATACTCCAAATCTGGCATGGAAAGTTCAGGAAATTGAAAGGATATCATATCAGAAAAACAGTATGTAGAAATAACCAGGAATTCAAGATTCAATATGCTATTATGACTAGAATCCATAGTTCATTGCTTCTTGCACTGAAGTCATTCTTTCATAGTATTTCCATGCTCAAAATAAGCTTCGGTGAAATAAATCACAAGGAACACAAACGGAATTTCAATAAGGCTTCTTAGGCAAACCTTTTTACATTGTTCTTTACATCAGTTAACATGAACACAAAGTTGACAGACTCTTTTGGTAGTGTTTCCTGAGGTCCAAGCACTGTACAGCCCTCAGGTTGAGCAAAGAACTCCACATCTGAAATGCCAATATCGTTAGGTTCTGTCCACCTAATCACATAGTGTACTTCACTTTCTATATATATCACCACCAAAACCGTTGGACGGTTGGTCTAGTAACCCCCCGCTGGTTTGGATGTGATCAGCCCATTTTGTCTCTTTTCAGGTTCCGTTGTCACATCCAAACCCGCGGGGGGTTACTAGACCAACCGTCCAACGGTTTTGGTGGTGATATCTTGACAGATGTATGTAGTTTGAACCCATGTTTCTTGCCCAAAGGCAGTTTGGACCCACGTAACTTGCCCTCACGTAGTCCGAACCCTCGTTACAAGCCCACACGCAAGTCTAACCCACATAAATCACCCTGAGGAAGTCCAAAACTAAGTTATTCTAACTTGGAATTACTAGAATTGATATATGTCTTAATTTCTACAAAACATCCGTGTGTACTCACGTGCTGAAATATAGCAACCAGATCTAATTTCACGTGCATAAGTCGTATTTGAACTCATTTCAACGTAACCAAGTCGAAAATCCCGTGTGAATATCAATTTCTTCAAATCCCCTAATTTCTACAAATCGTCCGTGTGTATTCACGTGCTGAAATATAGCAACCCGATCTAATTTCACGTGCATTAGTAGTATTTAAACTCATTTCAACGTGATCATGTCGAAAATCCCATGTAAATATCAATTTCTTCAAATCCCCTAATTTCTACAAAACGTCCGCGTGAACTCACGTGCTTTACTAGTCCATCGTATATTTCCCATCCCTATTCACTGCGAGACATGGAGAAACCATTATCAGTTCACCGGTAAAATGCGCTTCCGCTGGAGGCGCTGTGCCATACGACATGGCCCCTCATAGTCTGAGAGGCAACGGTCGCGGTTTGGCTGATAATATGTTGGCATAACTAATAATCTATATAGTAGAGGACAGATATCTATACAGAGTATTGTTCGCTTATCTATATTCTCCAATTGGGTAATAGACCCCAATGGCCCCAGCTCAAGCAGTTATCTGTCTGTTCAACTTGAGCCGAATACATACAGTTTGCTTCTTTTGAGGCGATGAAGCAACCAAATCTTCTCCTCCCATTCTTCTTTATTTCTAGGACAAGTAATGGGAAAGAATGTCCTGTGTCATGTTCCTCATTATCGGGCGAACAGAGTGAATAACCCTTTTTTGGTTTGTTTCTATTTCTTGGTATGTTTTTTGTATATTCCTGCAGGTAAAGCTCCTGTCCTTAAGATCCTTTTTGCAATCGAAAAGTGTGTTTTGTTCAGGCTCAAGAATGAGGCAGTTTACTATGTTATTACTAAAGTGTCTCTGAGCAGTGTTCTCTGGTCGACTATCATTAGCATCCACGTGCTTAGATTATTTTTGCCTACTTTTCACATAACTTTGATGGTTTAACAATTTAGTTATTTCTTGTTTCATTTTCGTTTTATCCATTGTTTACCTAATAAAGGATGGATTTTCTGTCAGTACTTCCATATTTTATGGCTGATGTTTAGTATATAATACTGTATTATGAGTTACCTTGCTTTTTCTCTGTTAATTTATGATTTGTGCAGTTCACAGATTACCTTGACGGTAGGGTGTGGTTAGTTGCATTAGATTCATGAATTCTTGTCATAGTTATCCATGGTGTTACTACTTCATGTGATGAGGTATCCACTATCAAAGTCCTTTTTCATATCTTTTTTGGCGTGTATGAAAAGCTTTTTGTGTTTCATTGATGTACTCTCAAGTAGGTTTCATCGCAACATTTATGTCTGATATCTATCAGAATGGCTTTTTGGTTGACTTTAATGCTGAGACAGCTTAAAATTGTTTGGTTTTTCTATAAGTGATGGCGTGTTATTCGTTTCTAAAAACTGCATTTTCATTATCCACTGGATACAAGGGAATAATTAGTCTAAAACTTCCCAGTTTAACGAAGTTGGTGTGCAATGATTTTTTGTTATATCAATAAAGTTTGTGGTCTTTTTCCATTGACAAAGTGGTTATAGTATTCTTGTTGATTTGGTAAATTGGTTGATTTGGTAAATTTGTAATGTTTTTTTATAATTTTTTACTACTACTAGGTTGGAAGCAAATTTTGGTGCAAGCGTGAAGTTACCACGTAAATTTCATACGGTGTAACAATGTTGCATTCAGTACATATTGTTCATGTGCTCACTGGAAACAGCTGTGTTTAAAGCAAACGGCTTCCAGGTCTTGGTTCTTGGGGCAGAGAACAACACTGTTATTCTCCACCCACCCCACTTTGAAAGGAAAGTAGAGTGTTGCCAAAAACTGTGACCTGATATAGGTAGATTATAACTGGCAGCAGTTTTGTAATAGTGAGGAGTTATTAGATTGCTTGGGAGTTGCTTTGGTTGTTGAGCTCATATGGAACTATTTGGCTCACATAGAGCTGTTGGGTTGTTAGGCTAAATGTAGATATGGAGCTATTTGGTTTGATGGAGCTATAATGTTTATGGGCTCACATGGAGCTATTGGGTTGTTGGGCTCCCATGCCATGGTTCTTGGGGAGGAGGATAACACTGTTATTCTCCACCCACCCCACCACAAAAGAGAGTGGGGTGTTGCCAATAGCCAATGACCATGGTGATTTGCTTGGGTTGATGGGCTCACATGGAGCTATTGGGTTGCTGGGCTCCCCTGGAGCTATTTGGTTGATGGGCTCACATGGAGCTTTTGGGTTGTTGGGCTCCCCTGGAGCTATTGGGTTGTTGGGCTCTCCTGGAGCTATTGGGTTGTTGGAATTCCCTGTTGCTATTGGGTTGTTGGGCTACCCTGGAGCTATTGGGTTGTTGGGCTCCCTTGGAGCTATTGGGTTGTTGGGCTCCCTTGGAGCTATTGGTTGTTAGGCTCCCTTGGAGCTATTGGGTTGTTGGGCTCCCTTGGAGCTATTGGGTTGTTGGGCTCCCCTGGAGCTATTGGGTTGTTGGGCTCCCCTGGAGCTATGGGGTTGTTGGGCTCCCCTGGAGCTATTGTGGAGCTTCTTGGGTTGTTGGGCTCCCCACCCCAGCTATTGGGTTGTTGGGCTCCCATGCCATGGTTCTTGGGGGGTTGATGGGCTCACATGGAGCTATTGGGTTGCTGGGCTCCCACCCCTATTTTGATGGGCTCCCTGGAGCTATTGGGTTGTTGGGCTCCCCTGGAGCTATTGGGTTGGTGGGCTTGGAGCTATTGGGTTGTTGGGCTCCCCTGGAGCTATTGGGTTGTTGTTGCTGGGCTCCCCCCCTGGAGCTATTGGGTTGATGGGCTCCCCTGGAGCTATTGGGTTGTTGGGCTCCCCTGGAGCTATTGGGTTGATGGGCTCTCCTGGAGCTATTGGGTTGTTGGGCTCCCCTGGAGCTATTGGGTTGTTGGGCTCCCCTATTGGGCTATTGGGTTGTTGGGGCTCCCCTGGAGCTATTGGGTTGTTGGGCTCCCCTGGAGCTATTGGTTGTTGGGCTCCCCTGGAGCTATTGGGTTGTTGGGCTCCCTGGAGCTATTGGGTTGTTGGGCTCCCCTGGAGCTATTAGGCTCACAAGGAGCTTTTGAGTTATTGGGTACATGGAGATACCTACTAAGTTGTTGAGCTCACATGCAGACACATATTGTGGTCGAATGTAGCTGTTGGGATACATTCAAGATAATGTGGTTCCTGCAATAGTGGTGGTTAGTTGGTATATAGAAAGGTAGTAATTATATTCATATTGATCCCTTACTGGTTTTGCTGCACTAGTGATGATGTAACTTAGAGAGAGGCTCTTGACACATCAAAATACTCACACAAGTTACAAAACCAATAGAACGCGTTGGGATGCGTTCCACTACTGGTGAGTTCAGTAGTGGAATTTGCTAGCATAGTGCAATGCTAGCGACTCGTCAGCTCAGACCTAACTGTCAGGGATAAAGCAGTTAAGGACAGTCTCCAGGGCAACCGACTAGGAGGTGAGCCATAGCCCCGTATCACAGAATAGGACTACGGTGCAAATTTTTGTCATAAACATAATTTCAATCAATTTGCAGTTCAATTTTTAGAAGCCTTGCACGACAACAATCATCGACTGATCGCCCTGAAACTCGTTTTATAGCTAAATCTCAAGGTCTAAAAGCAGCAGATCAAAGTCAAACATAATCCGATGAAAACTCTTTGAGTTAGAGATGTCCAAAGTAGCACAAAATAGCGTTCTATCGCAAAATACGCTATTTTAGTGGTTTTACGCGATTTTGATGACGTCATCACAGCACCCAAATAGGCTCAAACCAACTTTCCATATAGCCTATCACACAATTCTGCCTTAGTACAACATACTTTGACCGGTCTCATCTCAAGATAAGTCGCAGTTCTTGACATATCACTCATTTAAGTTTTGTCCTAAAATTTGGAAATCGATTTTTCACCGTACCTTAGAAAATCGCGTATATCTCGATGAAAAATCGAGATAGCCCAATGATCCATATGATTTTCTGAAAGCTCTTTAAATTTGCTAAAAATCATTCTGAAAAATCAGAGAGCTATCTCCTTTCCTTCTTGGTGAAAAATGCGCTCGAAAATGGCCTAATTTCGCTAAAAAAGCAATAAAATTTTGCTATGTTGATGACGTCATAGTGACGTGAAAATGACGTCACCAGAACTTCTCTTATAGCCTATAACATTTTCCCATCTTAGATCAACAAAACCTGACCTCGATCATGGCTCTACCATTTCCCGTTCTTGAGATCTCATCGTTTTAAATTTGCTCCTAATTATCATGATATATATTATATCTATCTATATTATGCTATCACCCTGTGACACTCAAATCTCTAACTTATACCCCTGGCCAGTCTTTTTTATTACCGCGGGGGGTTACCGCCCTGGCCAGGGCGGGAATAAACAAATAAAATAATGCATTTTCTACATACTTAGGTCTAACAAAATGATATTAGCTAACTATCTAAGCATGGGCCAAAAGGGACAGAATCTTTAAACACAGTTAAGTTATATCACCACCAAAACCGTTGGACGGTTGGTCTAGTAACCCCCCGCTGGTTTGGATGTGATCAGCCCATTTTGTCTCTTTTCAGGTTCCGTTGTCACATCCAAACCCGCGGGGGGTTACTAGACCAACCGTCCAACGGTTTTGGTGGTGATATCTTGACAGATGTATGTAGTTTGAACCCATGTTACTTGCCCAAAGGCAGTTTGGAACCACGTAACTTGCCCTCACGTAGTCCGAACCCACGTTACTAGCCCACACGTAAGTCTAACCCACGCAACTCACCCAGACAAAGTCCCAAACTACGTTATTCTAACTTGGAATTACTAGAATTGATATATTTCTTAATTTCTACAAATCGTCCACGTGAACTCACGTGCTAAAATATAGCAACCAGATCTAATTTCACGTGCATAAGACTTCGTATTTGAACTCATTTCAACGTAACCAAGTCGAAAATCCCGTATGAATATCAATTTTTTCAAATCCCCTAATTTCTACAAATCGTCCGTGTGTACTCACGTGCTGAAATATAGCAATTCGATCTAATTTCACGTGCATTAGTCGTATTTAAACTCATTTCAACGTGATCATGTCGAAAATCCCGTGTAAATATCAATTTCTTCAAATCCCTAATTTCTACAAAACGTCGCGTGAACTCACGTGCTTCACTTGTCCATCGTATATTTCCCATCCCTATTCACTGCGAGACATGGAGAAACCATTATCAGTTCACCATCGTATCACAGAATAGGACTACGGTTCAAATTTTTGTCATAAACATAATTTCAATCAATTTGCAGTTCAATTTTTAGAAGCCTCGCACGACAACAATCTTCGACCGATCGCCCTGAAACTCGTTTTATAGCTAAATCTCAAGGTCTTAAAGCAGCAGATCAAAGTAAAACATAATCCGATGAAAACTCTTTGAGTTGGAGATGTCCAAAGTAGCACAAAATAGCGTTCTATCGCAATATACGCTATTTTAGTGGTTTTATGCGATTTTGATGACGTCGTCACAGCACCAAAATAGGCTCAAACCAACTTCCCATATAGCCTATCACACAATTCCGCCTTAGTAGAACATACTTTGACCGGTCTCATCTCAAGATAAGTCGCAGTTCTTGACGTCTCACTCGTTTAAAGTTTTGTCCTATAATTTGGAAATCGATTTTTCACCGTACCTTAGAAAATCGCGTATATCTCGATGAAAAATCGAGATAGCCCAATGATCCATATGATTTTCTGAAAGCTCTTTAAATTTGCTAAAAATCATTCTGAAAAATCAGACAGCTATTTCCTTTCCTTCTTGGTGAAAAATGCGCTCGAAAATAGCCTATTTTCGCTAAAAAGCAATAAAATTTCGCTGAGTTGATGACGTCATAGTGACGTGATAATGACGTCACCAGAACTTCTCTTATAGCCTATAACATTTTCCTATCTTAGATCAACAAAACCTGACCTCGATCATGGCTCTACCATTTCCCGTTCTTGACATCTCGGCTTTCCAAGTTTGCTCCCAATTATCATGATATTATATATTATTATGTATATATTATATCACCCTGTGACACTCGTTCGTCTAATATATACCCTGGCCAGTCTCTTTTATTATTATTACCGCGGGGGGTTACCGCCCTGGCCAGGGCGGGAAAAAGTTAAGAATGATTGCCTAATGACCACTGACCAGTGTATGCACTAGAAATGGTATATGTTCAAATAAATTAAAATGGATTATCAATTACAACAGATTTGAATAGATTTCACTAGATCCAGTTAATAATGTCAAATGACCTTGAGGTAGCATGTAATCTTCATGATCAAAGGAAGGATATCGATGGATAACTTGTGGTCTTAAAGTTGCTCCATTACCAGTTAATGTTGGTGCATCCCCGCTTACCTGAAAAAATGAGTTAATTTATTAAGTCTTTGACTTCATTTAATGGGTCTATATTATATAAAAGCTCAGATTGCAATTGGAATAACTGACTGTTTTGTTCGATACAATTTAAAGCATTGAGCTGTTTTCATCTTAATGATAGTACTCACTATGATAAAGTAGTCAAAGAGCCGGGGAGAATGGATGGATGGTAACATGACATTGCTACAGAATAAACATCATCAACTTTCTGATAGCTATTGTTGTAATTAGGTAATTAAACACTATAACCAATAAATATAGATTATATGAATATCAAATCATAAATCTTTTTCATGGTTATTCAAATGAATTCATTCTACTATTAATACTGTACTGAGAGGGTTGCAGGAAGATAGAGAAGCATGTAGAATAGCATTTCAATTTGGGAATAAGGTAGGATTGATTAATCAAATACAGTGAAACAACACATATTATAAGCTCGTTTTGTGCAATTAAAATAGGTGGAAATGATCAAATAACTTTTAAAATGAAAATCTTTTTGACTTATTGTTATGGTCAGTGGTGTAGTGGTATTGATTTGAGCACTGGATCCAAAGATCCTGGGTTAGAATCCTAGCCAGCACCACTGAGCTGATGGTGAGAGATTCATCTTGAGCCTATATGCAGCCTGATGGTTCACTCAGCCAAGCATACAGGAAACTGTGCAGGAGGGTTAAATGAGGAGGTGCCCATTTCAGCAAAGTCTTGGGCAAAGAAAGCATGGATTACACTTCCTTAACCTTCACTGGCTTCACTACACTTGAATCCATCGATTCCTGTCATTAGCCGTACGGCTGTTGGTATAGAAGTAAAGCCTTCAGAATAAAATGTGTCTTCATAGGTACAGGTCAAAAGGTAGGTCAAGAAGTAGGTCAAAAAGAAAGGAAGAATTTTCTTGTAGCCCCAGTTTGGATGGTTTTCACTACAGAGAAAGAAATCTCTCTTGAGGACTGAAACCATGATATGAAAATTTTGCCAAACCATGAAACTTTTATTGCCAGGTGATCAAATCTTTGTTGAGCCCTTTTGACCACCTTTTAGACCTGTTGCTTTCGACCTTCTTTCAGACCTGTTGCTTTTGACCTATGAGCACACATATCAGAAATACTGTAAAAGTTATGGAATTTTTCTTAAAATAGAAAATAAAATGTAGGTAAAAGCTACAAACATTGGATAAAAATGAAATATAATTGATATAGAATGATGATTTCAAGATTACCTGCATCAAACTCCAGTACTCAAAAATTCGACCACAAATGCTCTTTTGTCAAAAATATATTTTGATTTTTGCTGATACAGTAGTGTTTCAGGTATAATCATCATCTGAATCTATTTTTTCTTCCTCAGAGGACTTGGCATCATCATCACTATCTAAATCTTTATTTACCTCTCTGTATGTTCCCATTTGCTCATTGCCAGAATATGTATCACCCATTTTAACAGGACATGCATCCAATGCTTTTTTCTGGTCATCAAAAGATAAGAATTGGATTTCCTTATGTGGCACAGCCTTTGCTATAGCATTGGCTACAAATTGTCGCTTTCCTGTCACAGGCAAATGTGAACTTTTGACTGATAATCCCTCTAATTCTTTTACAAAATCGGCCTCATTTGAAAGCCTCTTTTCAAGTTCCTCCTCAGCTCTCTTTATTGATTGTTCTAACTTCTTACCATTATCAGGAAACTTAATTCTCTTGTCACTGAGGATCTGCTTTTGTTTTGTTATTAAAAGCTTTAGATTTGCACAACCCATATCCTTGACATCTGTGACAACATCTCTACTAAACTTTTGTGTAGGTAGACCAAGTGTTTCACTGTTCAAAATTGTGCCCATGAGTCAAAATTGTGCATAACTCAAATAGTTAATATAAATAAAGGATGATTAAACATGAAATATATCCACCAGTCATAAGAGAAATAAAAAATGTAAGTAATGTAAGTATGAAAGACAGCAGTTTTATCAAATATAAATTATAGGATTAAATGAATAATTAACATGCACACTTAAACTTACAACACAACACATTAAATTAACTAACTGAGGATGATTAACATTCACACGGAGATCCTGAAGATGGAATTTTATTAAATTCCGAAACTGTCAGTAGATTTGCGTGGTTGTGTGAAATTGTTAAGATTCATTCCATTCATTATCATCATTGAGTTTCACTAGTATCTCATTCACTTGATATCATGAAGGATCACATTAAAGAATTAACATGCACATTAATGTCAATGGTACTGCTCCATCTTACCTTCAGGAACTGTTTGCCTATGTAGCACATGGAAATGGAATTCGCCTTGATGTACCTCGGACCAATACTAAACTTGGTGCACGTGCATTCAGTGTTATTGGACCCAGAATATTTAACTCTTTGCCTGCTGATATCAGGGATTCAAGTTCTGTAACCTCTTTCAAGAACAAACTTAAAACATATTTATTTTCCAAGTGTGATCTTGAACTTAATTTTGACCCCAAGAAGTCTATTGTGGTTAATAAATGAAATAACTTTGACTTAATTGCATGGTTTTTATTTAATTGTAAATATCTTACTTCATGACATAGTTTGTAATGTTTTGAATGTATATGCTGCTCTTTTTAACCTACATCTATTAAATTATTATTAATTTCCAACTTTCAGTATTTGATAATTAAAGGTATTTGATATTTATAGGTATTTGATAATTATATGTATTGAATATCATACATTTGATATTATAGGTATTCACAATTTAGGTACTTGTTATTTATAGGTATTTATAAATATCATACATAGCATTTTATTACTTTGTATTGTTTATATTATTTTTTACAGTTATCAGTTCAATTGATTCTTACAGTTGTTTTGTTATAAATTTTAAATTTAGGTTTTTAGTTATCTGACATTCTTCCAGCTAGCTATTTATACAACTGAATTTGATAGGTATCGGCTCCTTTTTTGTTTATTTCTGTCGGTAAATTACAGCTTTTGGTATTTTAATGTTTCACACTGCAGAGTATAGGCTTGAAGCTTAATAGCGGTGTTTAAATTACACTTATTATTATTATTATTATTATTATTATTATTATTATTATTATTATTATTATTATTATTATTATTATTATTATTATTATTATTATTATTATTATTATTATTATTATTATTATCATCATTGAGTTTCACTCGTATCTCATTCACTTGATATCATGAAGGATCACATTAAAGATTATTATTATTATTATTATTATTATTATTATTATTATTATTATTATTAATTTTGTTCATGAATTATAAATTATTTTTCTTTGATTTGAACACCAGTATATAATAGTATCATTAGTATCCCATCCCAAAATGACTTTAACATGGTTTTGGGCTTTCATGTGCATGATTTGGAATTTGAATATTTGATCTTGTTATGTCAGGACCAGGAAACCATTGAATAAAAGTGTAAAGAGAAAGAAATTTTTAGAGAAAGAAATTTATTTTTTATCAACATTACAATACATTTAAAATACAAAACAAAATAATTCCTTTCCTTTTCCCTATAATTTCCCAATTTAACAATTAAACTTAACTCAGTTGCCCCAGCCCGTCGGGGCGCCGCGCACTATGGCGCGCGCACCCGGGCACCATGGCGCGCGCACCCGGGCAATGATACCCTCCTGCGGCGCGCGACACTGTGCAAGGTACCTTCAGTGCGACAGTGCAACGCACCCCAGGAAAAGCACCCAGAGCCCAGGCGCTGCGCGCGGCACAGGCCGCGGCGCCACAACGGGCCAGATACAACTGGGTAACACTACTCACAAGTCAAATCGAAAATTTTAACATTATGTTACGTAAGTATTTAAGTACTATACTATAACTATCTAGTAGCCAACAACAAAATTTCATAATACAATATCTAATATCTAATTTCTTGTCTTCTAGGAAATTTCAAAAACTTTATCAATTGCAATGATACTGCGATATAGATACTGCTAAGCTTAGCTACAGCTAATTACAGCTATAGCTTTTATTAAAGACGCATGCGAAGCTCGGCGCGCATGCGATGATATTTATTATTTTTGTTTGTTGCGATAACTATTGTTATGATAATTGCAATTGATTATAAAGATTATTATAGTCTTCAAATATTCATAATAATTATTAAATTTGAGACAGCCCATATCTCTAAATCTCGAATATAAATTATAATATTATAATATTAACAGCTCGTGAAATGTAAATATATTTTAATTTTAATAACTTAACTGTGTTTTTTAGTTAAAATGATCTAGATTAGTTAAAATAGTTTAGATTATACGTCAATTAGTTATATGAGGAAGTCATCTATAATTTTAATTATAATACATGCATCAAATTATTCAAAAAAAACGCGTTGCAAACACGCATTTTTATGCATCAGTCATAATTCAAACTCAAATACGCATTACATTTTTCATTAAAGTTTCAATTATCAAGATTAATTTTTAGATACAAAGGCCTGGACTAGTGGACTGACTCGCTTTAAGATATGCAATGTCTGCAGACTTGATGCGCCCCAATGCGTTCCAAAGGAAGGACGGCCCTCAGACTACACTCTGAGAGTCTGTGCACGCGCTATCGGAAGCTCGCCCGCTCATGTACGGCAGCAAATGGCGTGCGCACTGCTATTAATACATGAGCCGATCTAGTCTGATCAATGCAAGGGGGGACGAGCAACCGAGACCGGCACACAGCCACCGTCGGGATGGAGCAGCCTGCAGCCCAACGGCCGCCCCTCAGACAGTTCCGATCGGGACGCACATGTTAGCAGCTGTACTACTGTACTAGTGCGTATTAATATTTTCGTGCAGTCGCAATTTTCTGTAATTATTGATACCTGATCAGGTACCTTACTAAATTTTGGTCGCGTCGTGCATTGTGACATTAAAAGCAAAGTATAAAAGCAAACGCAGACTACAAAGGAATCTACAAGATGAAAAAAGTAGCTAGGGTTCAATGCCAGGATATGCAAAATATTTCTAGGTTATTCACATGGTGGCAGTAAAATGAAGCCAAATTAGCTACACTTAGATATGCAAGAGACTTTTTCAGGGAATATATGAAAAGTCTGCATACCTTCTGCAGAAAAATACCAACAAGTCACATAAAAAGTAAAAAAATTGTGAGAAGTCAGAATTATCAATTTCCTAATTCCCCCTAACCAGGGGTGTCGCCTGGTTAGGGCAATCCCTGGTTAAGGGAAGGCTGCGACAACTTTGGTTTTTTGTCCTACGTTGACACGTTGTAGGACCTATTTTTAGAAGAAAAGGTTTGCGCAGCGCCGCGCGCGCGATCAAACAAGGACACATAACATGTGGCTAAGTTTGCCGTACGTTGTATGGCCCGCTGACGCCAGCCGCGAAGCGGCTGGCGTCGGCGCTGATTCTCGAGAGGGTCTGTCAACGTCAGACAAGGCTAAGTTTTTGCTTTGCCCTAACCAGGACCCTGGTTACGCTTCCTTAGCCCGCATAGGTGTGTGTACGCGCCACGCGAGCCACACAGGGATATACGTGTTTACTTTTAGCAATGGTTACGCACACGGAGTGTGCGGCAAGCGTTTCGCGACGCCCCTGGTTAGGGGAATTTTTGCTAAACACATCTATTATTATAATCGAGAGAGGTAGTTCAAGGTAGGAGCCTCCGCTCTCCCAGAAAATCTGACAAACTAGGAGTTGAAAAACCGCCATTTTTTGCAGGGTGGTAGAAAAAAGGTGTCGTCGTATTGCTACATTCTTCTTTTTTGCGTAACGGCTTTAGATTTTATGTAATTAATGCTCAAAGTTGGACAAAGGGTCGCGAAAAACAAGATCGAGTTATAGGTTTGATTCACCAGTTGCGCGCGTTGTTATGGATACAAGCGCTAGCGCGCGCAAAACTGCACGTGCATTTTAACGAAAAATCTACCATTTCGTTATTGTGTATTTTGGAAACGTTTCCACTGTTAAATTCATAATTAACGTTCCCAATGGAATTTTCGAGTTTGGTAAAAAGAGTACGACTGCAGGAGACAATCAATATTTTAGGAGAGGAGAAAAGGTAAGAGTTGAACATTTTGTTCCATAGTGAACATCAGCAATAATTCATTCATGTGAAGATATTAATTGTAGTTTCGATGGTTTGCTGCGATAAATCGACCGTCGACGGAATGAAGAATTCGTATTGACTGAAGCTAGAAGTGAGTTATAAACAGATAACTGATAAAATTGCGAACAATTTAGGACTTCAATGAGCTTGGATTCAAATTTGTTGCCCATCTATTCTCCCAATCTGAACTAAAGTTTAAAAAAGGATTGTTCTTGAGTTCTTCCTAATTACCAACTGTTTGCTCGAGGTTGATATGCAATCGTAAAATTTTTTCATTTATTTTCAAAGCCTATGTGAATATTTCGCAATTTCGTTACGTTGCGCCCCCACCCCCAGCAACAAAAAATTGCATCAATGACTTACTTAGTGTTAGATATCACATTTGACACTTCCAAACTTTAAAACCGCCATTGATCATGTTTCAATTTCATACGTTTTACAAACATTTGTTTTTGTTATTAATTTCTATAGTTCAATATTTACGAAATCTGCGTTGTGATCCATGAATTTTGAAAATACTGTGTATGTCCATATTTTAGGAAACTAGGGTCCTGGTTAGGGCAATCATATGTTACTGTTGTGGTACTCTGTAGCCAGCATTGAAATGGTCGGGTGTCCTGTGACCTAGAAGGCCCAACGGGCCTTCTAGTATAGTATATACCCCTGTTCGCATCGCGTCGCGCGTCGCGTACATGACAGACACTTATGTGGGCTTAAGAACATTGGTTTTCTGAGCCCTCATAGATGTTCCCCTAACCAGGCTTGCCGCGCCGCGCACTCCGTGCGCGTAACCAGGGTCCTGGTTAGGGCAACAATAGATGCAATTTGCGTGCTCATTGAGTATTGGAGTATTGATGACCAGGATCCATCCACTGGTCATATACTTCTCTTTAGTTTCAGGAGTTTCGATAATTTTTTTTATTCATCAGTAATTTATCAAATTTGTTTTACTCTCAGTTTATTCTATAATCAGATTTGTAATCATGTTTCTCGGTGCTCTGGGAGTCCCCAACATCAAATTACATTATATGACATTCATATACGTTGCTTTTATATATTGATATTCGTCAGACTGTTGAAAATATTTTGACTTCAGATATTATTATCGTTTCTTAATCATTGTAATTGTGATACACCTCTCATTACAAATGTTGGGTGCTTTCTCAACCTGTATTTGACTCTCTTCGGAGATTTTTCCACTTCTCTTCACTTAGTGTGTTGCTTAATTTCTTTGCATGGAGTAAAGACAAAGACCAACGAGCAATTTCAGTTTCATTCAAGCAGGTGGTCACTGCACTTGATGGTGCTATACCCTGGTACCAGGGGATGACTGCTGGGGGCCTTCCTTATAAAAAGACCTTGCAATTTAAACACCCAGAAAGCTGATGTAAGTATTGGACTGATGATGCCTGCACGTCACTCATCTTGGTGTGACTCACTTAGATCCTACTGCTCTCCATATTGTATTACCTAAAGGGATCATGTTGGTGTTCAAGTTCAGAATTGATAAAAAGTGTTGCAGATTAAAGTCTTGCCGATTGATGTCTCGAAGAAAAATTAAGTGAACAAAGTTTTAAATAAACAAAGTTTTTATTGATCTCCACAATTTACAATCAAACAACACTCAAAAGAAGGATGAAGATATAATGCTACCACATTTCAACAATCATATTAGTATCTAAGGTAGATAATTCATTTCGGATACACTAAATATTGTTAAGATTCTCGTTTTGAATTCTTCAGATACAGTAGGTACAGACAATCAAATAATTTAAGAATGGTTCATGATAGTATGATTTGTAGCCTATAATAGTTATATTTGATTATAATGAATCATAATTGTTACTTTCAATGATTTAATTAATTAATGAAAGACAGCAGTTTTATTAAATATTCATTATCAATGATAGAAAAAGCATGTCTTAACATGTATTGAGTCTATGGAAACAGGTGGTTGCATTGCTCAAGTGTTATTTTGTCTATTAGAGCATCTGGATTGTGCTTTACATATCTATTATCTAACAATCCTGTTTCTAGATGTCAGTTTTATGCAAGTGTTTCAACAGTGCATCAACATGGCAAAGATCTAAATTGTGTTGGCCTATGGCTTCAATGCATTCTAGAAGTAAACGACCTAATAGTATCACTCCTGATAAATTGAAAATTGACAGAACTTTTCTTGGTAAACCTGTATTTACTGGAAAATCATATTGGAACGACATTCTGTTCAAAAATTTAAGGAAATCCCATAGCATAATGGTTCCACAGATACTAGTAAATCTTAGTGGATTTGGTGCCCCACTAATAGACTACTATCATTACACAACTATACCAGTTTGTGCAACAATTTTCATCATTATTTATCCTGCAATGTATTGGTTTGCTTCAATGCAGATTATGAATCTTTCTGTAGAAGTATCAACAAAAACTTTGTTCATAAGAACATGCACTAATTCTGTTCACTCATTTCCAATTGACCAATGCTCTTTGAAAGGAGTGTCTCTGAAAGTAGGGCAACAAAATCTTTACTTTTATAAAATGGGTGAGTTTGATACAAGAAATCTAAATGTTTTGAAGCAACTGATGATTAGTTCAGGGGATTCTGAAAGAATAAAGCCAGACATCTATATCAATAAAGTTGATGGTATGTTTACAAAAGAGTCTTTGTTGATATTGATTGGAACATGTTTTATTTTGGCTGGTCTATACTTGTTAACTGGTTATTCTGACCTTCTTTACTTCATGTCATTAGTAGGGAAGACTCAAGAAAGTTTATTTGGTTCCAACTTTTTCCTAAACAGATTTGGGCACATATTACTCTGAGGGAGATGTTGCGAGCTCTGAGAATACCTTCTAATTTCCACACAACCACCATTTGTTTGTACATACTACTTACTGTAAATACTACTTACTGATTCAACCATATTCACAAAAGTATTTGTGGGGCCACATAACTTGGAAATTTCAGAATCATTCTTATTCCTATAGTCATGACATTCACGTAAAAGTTGTGTACAACAATTGTCATATGGCTTCATATATATAATGACTGAAATGAATTTATTGATTGATCAATCTGAATTAATCTCTGGATATTATTAAAAGATTTGAAGTATTAATTTGTCTTATGATACAGATTGACTTTCATGAAGGCACCACCAAGGTATGCCACATAAAGTCTGTGATGGTTAATAAGGCACAAGATGTATCAGAACCTATAGACTTCTTTACAGTTTTATTGGAGGTAGGAGCTACGTTCAATTCAATCCTGTACATCATAAATCTTATAACTTATTAATCATGATGCCATAGGAATACTACATGGAGTAAACTGTATGCACAGCTGACTAAATTTATGTGTCTAGTTCTGATCATAAGTCATAATGCCTTATTCTTATATATGCCAAATTAAATTAGCAAATAGTTCAAATTGGTCAGATCAAAGATTGTGTTCACATTATTTGATCCATAGCCTGTCATGGCAAGTGCTCAGTATGGAGGGAAGATACTCATATCAGAAAATGGAAGTCCCATCAGACCTGACCTTCCTGTTGAGAACAAAGAGTCACTTGATTGTGAGGATGTAGAGGAAGAAGAGGTGGAAGAAGAGGAGGAAGAAGAAGAGGAAGAAGAATTCGCATTGGAGGAAGAAGAAGAAGAAGGTAATCAAAATATTCTAATGTATCTATCATACCTAAATAATTTATAGGTGCACACTATGCAATGGTATTATATATTGTTTTAATGACTTATAATTTATGTCAACTTATTTGCATCGACAACAATCTAATTAAACTTAACCTATCAACAAAGTATCAGGTCCCTTGGTGATAATAACTGTGATTGGTAATTTAGGAGGAGCTAATTACCATTGACCTGCTTTTATTACCTTCAATTGAAAGTACAGCAGTAATATGGGATCGTTCACATAATATTACATAATCAGTTAGGGGGATTTCCAAATGATCATTTTATTGGGGTTATTGTAACAAATAAACTAATGTTTTGGCCGATATCAACCCCCCCCCCCTCTTTCGTAATCAAGTTTACCTTAAAAGGTAAACTTGATTACGAAAGAGGGGGGGGGGTTGATATCGGCCAAAAATTGAATACGTGATATGTGTGAACAATCCCTTTACAGTATTCAATGTTAAAGGATTCAAAAACCAAGCATTATCTAATTATTTATACTTTCAGAAGCATTTGTGTGCCCTATATGCCAAGGAGGGGAAGATGAAACTGATTCTTATGCAAGATTGGAAGAATGTAGACATTTATTTTGTGAGCCATGTATCACAGAATGGTCTAAAAATGCAAATACATGTCCTATCTGTAGGTGCAGGTAGGAAGACCTTTTTCCTACTTTTAAGGTCACAATTCACAACAATCACTCTGATATAGGAACCACATACATAAAATAAAATTCATATTTCATGTACCTCGAGACATATTTAAGTACCAACATTGTGTGATGGTGTGATATTGCTTTTGGGTAATGACTTGTCTGACAATACAATTGATTTACTCTTCAGTCTCAAATAGACGGGGGGGGGAGACGATTGCAGTTTTTTGGATTTTTACTACGGTGGGGGACAGTTATTTAACACCCTCCCCGTTTAGAAATTTTGAAAATTTTGAAAAAATACATACATAAATCAAAGAAAAATTCATATTTTTTGTTAGAATTGAGCAAAATCAAGCAGCAACCTGAAAGCTTTGCCAACTGTTTCTCAGAATTACGATATTGTTCTCGATCTGAGTCCATATCTTTGATCAATGTGGGTGCTTCAAACCATTCGATTGAAATTTACCTCCCCTCCCTCTTATTTGCCACCCCCCCTTTTTACGACATTTTTGAAAAACCTACACAGTTATTACAGCCCCCCGTCTATTTGAGACTGAAGAGTAAGTTGAAAGACTGTATTGTTTGGTTGTTAATAAGAGTGTCACTCCACCATAACATAAAAGTTGCACCATATCTTTATTTTATTGATCTTTATTTTATTTATTGATATATCCCCTCTCTGCAGGTTTGAACACCTATTCACTTGTTCTCACGTCAAGGGAGACTTCACCCACAAAGTGGCTATTGAGTTCAAACGTCCCAAGGAGGCTGCCGATGACCACTACACTTGCAGAATCTGTAATTCTGGAGATCAAGAAGGTAACGGAACTTAATTCGTAGCCTTTTAGTTATGCTTGTTTTAATGCTATTTTTAATGAATTCGAATGCAAAAAAGGATCAAACTCAAAGGAAGTCTTCCATTTTCCAATGCACCCCTCGGGTCTTGGGACTTGCAACCAGTGTGCACCCCTGTTCCTTTTACTCACTAATTGCATACAAAATGTCTTTTCCATCACCTTTTCACTCTTCCACAGAGTTGTTGCTGTTGTGTGATGGGTGTGACGAGGCTTATCACACTTTCTGTGTCACCCCCTCCCTGGACGCTATTCCGGACGGGGATTGGTTTTGTCGACAGTGCACCGGAGGAGAGGAAGAAGAAGATACAGGACTCGAGATAAGCCCCGGAACGGGTGAGACTTAGTTGTGCCATGGTGTAAATTGATGCGCCGCATGTATGAAAGTTTAAACCAGGCCTACTATAGATCTGATTAATAAATTGATAGAGTCTCATCGCCACTTCCCTTTGCAGCCTTAAACTTCATCCCACCCGCTCACGGCCACCATCCACTTCTTATCATATCCCAAGGTAATCATAGCATTTATGCACCCACTAAATTTTGCATTTAATGGCAAATCTTCTCATCAAGTGATTATACAGTAAAATATTAACTAAATCAGATACCGTTACTACTAATCAATTAGGCTTGGGCCATGGTCGGGATTATCAAGAATAATTTGACTTTATGCGATATGACAAAAGGTTCTGTGTCTGATGACTTTTTGTAAATTGTTACCTCTTGTATCTCAAATGATTGCTTAACTGTTCAGTCTCTAGGTAATTTGAAATACATCCATATAATATAACAGGGTATGTTCTGTATTTCATTTGTTTTGTGGATCTCAGAGCCTGTTCTAAGCTTCTTTTGAGTATAAGAGACAGCTAGAACCTGCAAATTAAATTTCTATTATCGTCTCAAAATCATGAAGCTTTTAGTTTCTATCGATGTGATTTATACGGAGCCACTGCTGTGAGCTGTACAACTGTATAATTTTCTGATTCATTACTTTGGTATTGCAGAGTGTAGTTTTCAATTTGTAAATCATCTGTATCAATCAGAATAGAAATTTTCATGTCTGCACAACTACAATGAGAATTTTCAATGAATACGCGTATTTTCTCAAATCTAGTTTTCCGATCTGTTTGGTTAATTTGCGGCGCGGCGTAACGCCATAGCGGCTCAAAAGAAAGCTTGGTCAGAAATAGGGGTGTCGTTTCGCGACACCCCTGGTTAGGGGAATCCTATGTTGACAAGTCGTAGGACCTATTTTTGGAAGAAAAGGCTTGCGCAGCACCATGCGCGCGATCAAACAGGGACACATAACATGTGGCAAAGTTTTTGCTAATTACGTATACCCCTGTTCGCATCGCGCGTCGCGTAAATGACACACATCTATGTGGGCTTAAGAACATTGGTTTTATATGCCCTCATAGATGCAATGTGCGGTACGTCTCCCATGTAAACGGGAGCCTTCATTATCTATGACAATGACGTCACTCAGAAAAATATAATTAAGCGCATCTAGCGCTTTAGAGGATAGGGTTACGGTTTTGGTTAGGGTCAGGATTTGTTAGGTTTAGGGTAAGGATCAAGGTTAGGGTTTTGGTTAGGGTCACAGTTAGGTTTAGGATACAGAAAAATTGACCTTTAGATCTGTGACGTCACTCAGCCCCGTTTACATGGGAGAGATACCCAATGTGCGTGCTCATTGAGTATTGGAGTATTGTTGCCAGATGTTGCCTGCCCCATATTTTTTTCAAGTCGGGCGCGCGCGTTCGCGCACGCGAGGGGGCCAGGCAACGACTGGCAAGAGTATTGATGACCAGGATCCATCCACTGATCATATACTTCTCTTCACTTAGTGTGTTGCTTAATTTCTTTGCATGGAGTAAAGACAAAGACCAACGAGCAATTTCAGTTTCATTCAAGCAGGTGGTCACTGCACTTGATGGTGCTATACCCTGGTACCAGGGGATGACTGCTGGTGGCCTTCCTTATAAAAAGACCTTGCAATTTAAACACCCAGAAAGCTGAGGTAAGTATTGGACTGATGATGCCTGCACACCACTCATCTTGGTGTGACTCACTTAGATCCTACTGCTCTCCATATTTATATTGTATGTTGTATTACCTAAAGGGATCGTGTTGCCCAGTCGGCAAAATCCTTTTATTTATTTATTTATATTTATGTTGGTGTTCAAGTTCAGAATTGGTAAAAAGTGTTGCAGATTGAAGTCTTGCCGATTAATGTCTTGAAGAAAAATTTCTTTGATTATTATGAATCAAATGATCAAGTGTTTTGAAGAATGATGTGCCTTGGATCGTGTTGCCCAATTGGCAAAATCCTTTTATTTATTTTATTTATTTAATTGTTACTTTCAATGAAAGACAGCAGTTTTATTAAATACTCATTATCAATGATAGAAAAAGCATGACTTAACATGTGTTGAGTCTATGGAAACAGGTGGTTGTATTGCTCAAGTGTTGATTGTCTATTAGAGCATCTGGATTGTGCTTTACATATCTATTATCTAACAATCCTGTTTCTAGATGTCAGTTTTATGCAAGTGTTTCAACAGTGCATCAACATGGCAAAGATCTAAATTGTGTTGGCCTATGGCTTCCAATGCATTCTAGAAGTAAACGACCTGATAGTATCACTCTGATAAATTGAAAATTGACAGAACTTTCTTGGTAAACCTGTATTTACTGGAAAATCATATTGGAATGACATTCTGTTCAAAAATTTAAGGAAATCCCATAGCATAATGGTTCCACAGATACTAGTAAATCTTAGTGGATTTGGTGCCCCACTAATAGACTACTATCATTACACAACTATACCAGTTTGTGCAACAATTTTCATCATTATTTATCCTGCAATGTATTGGTTTGCTTCAATGCAGATTATGAATCTTTCTTTAGAAGTATCAACGAAAACTTTGTTCATAAGAACATGCACTAATTCTGTTCACTCATTTCCAATTGACCAATGCTCTTTGAAAGGAGTGTCTCTGAAAGTAGGGCAACAAAATCTTTACTTTTATAAAATGGGCAAGTTTGATACAAGAAATCTAAATGTTTTGAAGCAACTGATGATTAGTTCAGGGGATTCTGAAAAAGAATAAACCAGACATCTATATCAATAAAGTTGATGGTATGTTTACAAAAGAGTCTTTGTTGATATTAGTTGGAACATGTTTCATTTTTGGCTGGTTTATACTTGTTAACTGGTTATTCTGACCTTCTTTACTTCATGTCATTAGTAGGGAAGACTCAAGAAAGTTTATTTGGTTCCAACTTTTTCCTAAACAGATTTGGGCACATATTACTCTGAGGGAGATGTTGTGAGTTCTAAGAATACCTCCTAATTTCCACACAACCACCATTTGTTTGTACATACTACTTACTGTAAATACTACTTACTGATTCAACCATATTCACAAAAGTATTTGTGGGGCCACATAACTCGGAAATTTCAGAATCATTCTTATTCCTATAACTCATGACATTCACGTAAAAGTTGTGTACAACAATTGTCATATGGCTTCATCTTACTATATATAATGCGTATATATAATGACTGAAATGAATTTATTGATTGATCAATCTGAATTAATCTCTGAATATTATTAAAAGATTTGAACTATTAATTTGTCTTATGATACAGATTGATTTTCATGAAGGCACCACCAAGGTTTGCCACATATAGTCTGTGATGGTTAATAAGGCAGAAGATGCATCAAAACCTATAGACTTCTTTATAGTTTTATTGGAGGTAGGAGCTACCTTCAATTCAATCCTGTGCATCATAAATCTTATAACTTATTAATCATGATGCCATAGGAATACTACATGGAGTAAACTGTATACGCCGCTGACTAAATTTATGTATCTAATCCTGATCATAAGTCATAATGCTTTATTTTTATTCATTCCAAATTAACTTAGCAAATAGTTCAAATTGGTCAGATCAAAGATTGTGTTCACATTATTTGATCCATAGCCTGTCATGGCAAGTGCTCAATATGGAGGGAAGATACTCATATCAGAAAATGGAAGTCCCGTCAGACCTGACCTTCCTGTTGAGAACAAAGAGTCACTTGATTGTGAGGATGTAGAGGAAGAAGAGGTGGAAGAAGAGGAAGAAGAAGAAGAGGAAGAAGAATTAGCATTGGAGGAAGAAGAAGAAGAAGGTAATCAAAATATTCGTATGTATATATCATACCTAAATAATTAATAGGTGCACACTATGCAATGGTATTACTTATTGTTTTAACGACTTATATTTGATGTCAATTGTTTTATTGATCAGTCATTATATTTGATGTCAACTTTATATTTCATTGACAACTATCTCATTTAATTTAACCAGAAAATATCAAAACTAGAACAAGGTCCAATAATAACTGTGATTAGAAATTTAGGAGGAGCTAATTATTATTCTGCCTTTATTACCTTCAATTGAAAGTACAGCAGTAATATATATTCAATGTTTATTAAAAATTTAGAAACCAAGAATTATATAATAATTTTTACTTTCAGAAGCATTTGTGTGCCCTATATGCCAAGGAGGGGAAGATGAAACTGATTCTTATGCAAGATTGGAAGAATGTAGACATTTATTCTGTGAGCCATGTATCACAGAATGGTCTAAAAATGCTAATACATGTCCTATCTGTAGGTGCAGGTAGGAACACCTTTTTCCTACTTTTAAGGTCACATCAATCACTCTGATATAAAAGCCACATACATAAAATAAAATTCATATTTCATATACCTTGAGACATATCTAAGTACCTACATTGTGTGATAGTGTGACATTGCTTTTGGGTAATGACTTGTCTGACAATACAATTGAATAAAGTTGAAAGACTGTATTGTTTGGTTGTTATTAAGAGTATCATTTAATGGTCACTCCACCATAACATATAAAGTTGCATCATATCTTTATTTATTGATATCCCCTCTCTGCAGGTTCGAACACCTCTTCACTTGTTCCCACGTCAAAGGAGACTTCACCCACAAAGTGGCTATTGAGTTCAAACGTCCCAAGGAGGCTGCCGATGATGTTGATCACTACACTTGCAAGATCTGTAATTCTGGAGATCAAGAAGGTAACGGAACTTAATTCGTAGCCTTTTAGTTCTTCTTTTGCGGTCACCGGTTTCTAGTCACAGCACCAGAGCTGTGTCTCTGTAGCCTTTTAGTTATGCTTGATTTAATGCTATTTTTAATGAATTCGAAGCAAAAAGGATCAAAGGAAGTCTTCCATTTTCCAATGCACCCCTTGGAACTTGCAACCAGTGTGCACCCCTGTTCTTTTGACTCACACCCCTGTTCTTTTTACTCCCACCAACTTTTCACTCTTCCACAGAGTTGTTGCTGTTGTGTGATGGGTGTGACGAGGCTTATCACACGTTCTGTGTCACCCCCTCCCTGGACGCTATTCCGGACGGGGATTGGTTTTGTCGACAGTGCACCGGAGGAGAGGAAGAAGAAGATACAGGACTCGAGATAAGCCCCGGAACGGGTGAGACTCAGTTGTGCCATGGTGTAAATTGATGCGCCGCATGTATGAAATTTTAAACCAGGCCTACTATAGATCTGATTGAGAAATTCGAGTTAATGTGAAGTTTTGATTTTTATACTTTTAAATAGCTTATTCAGAAGCTGATTTTCTACAATCTTCAAGATCAAGGATCCTTGATTTGATGAATGTTACACTCTCTACTTGTCAAGACGTCTTGCTTCACCAATATTATCATCCAGTGACACTGTATCGTATGTAAATTAAGTTCAAGTAATCAATTGATTTACTCAACATTACTTAATTGCAGGTTCCATCCAGTTCCGTCTGCCTTCCTCCACCAGGCGTCTTGCCATGGAGGACTTGGTGAGGCGCAGCCGAAGGACTACCGACAGACGAACCTCCGCTTCCTCATCCAGACGATCTGCCGCCATCTCCCAAGCTGCTCAACTCATATCCAGTATCACAGGGCGTGCTAGGACTGCTAAGGTAAGCTCAACTCATATCTAGTATTACTAACAGTGCTAGAACTGCAAAGCTTTTGCCCTGAATTTCTTCCCGGTTGGAAGTCTATTCAACATAATTGTTGTCGATGATTCTGCCTTGCCTATTACTGTAATTGTTAAGGACATTATAATCTTGACTACGCTGTTACATGATAAGATAGGGACATGATAACCAGTTGACAGTGTAAATTATATACTAAGTATTGTAAATAAGTAGTAATGAGACATCATTGAATCGCACTCAAATGATAGATCATCAAGAAGAGTAAAGAGTGACCTTGGTTGAGAATGTTTGGATGGTTCAAGTTAACGATTAGATGATGGTTTACGTCGATGATAGGATATTAATTTCATTGGAAATAGTGTATTCCCAGTACCTGTATGCTTTTTTTTGCTGCAAGCTTCCTAAAGTTTGTAAATGGAAAAGCGAGGAAGTTCTTCCAAAATAGCAAAAGATAAAATCTACAGATTCAATGACTTGTAAATCTTACTTCCTTGACAAAGGAAGTACTTGATAATTGAAAACGTTGTCGTCATGCCATTGACAACGTTGTCGTCATGCCATACTTGATGATTGACAACGTTGTCACCCTGCCATTGACAACGTTGTCACCATGCCATACTTGATAAAAGACAACACTGTCACCATGCCATTGTGCAGATCATTGAGCTGGTCGGTGCTTGGATCCCAATATTTCGTGAAAGGGGCCTCCCACCCCTTCTTAAGGCATTAGGGGGCTGTGTTGTCCCATGAGATTTTTAGCAGTTCTGTTTACAGGGCGCTAAGATGGCGCGTGTTGCTACGAGAACAGTGGGACTCCACACATTACGAGCTTTGAGACACCGACCCAGTAAGAGAAAGAAGGAGCGAGCCCCCATTACCAGGTTATTAATAGCAAATAACTTCACTTTAAGAGCTGTACGAAGTCGAGGAGGTTGCACAGATAGAAAAGTAAGAAGATTCAAGGTATGCGGAAACCATATTTTGTCTTGACATTTGAGTAATTTTTTAAAACCAAGCATTGGCATGTAATTTGCATAGGAATCATGTAGAAAATAGTGTAGTACACTTTACATGCTGGTATATCTCGTTGAACTAAATCTAATTTTTGTCACTAACCTTAATACAGACGATCACAGTATCCATTTTTCAGGGATTGGAGTCCAGTACCCACGAGTCCAGAACGTCTTGAAGCTTGGAACAACCGAAGTGAGCACATTCCAAATCTTATTTCTACATTTCTTAAGTTACCTGGCCATTTTAGAACTAATGTAGACCCTAGTGTATTGCATAGGAGTTACCATATAATATAGCCTGAGGTCGTGTGGGTTAAAAAGATAAGAATACCTTAAAATACCTTACAGTACCTTAGAATACCAGGCCTTATCAATTATAAGCGAGTTTAAGCCCTTTAAGAATTGCAGGGCAAAGCCAAGTTGTGGTTAGATAGCAATGTGATGCTTACATCCAAAGAAATAGCGCGTTATTTGGTGATTCTGTTGAAAAAAACCAGAATCTCGCCAGATAATTCCTAGTTGAACATGGGTATTTGAAGTCATTTTAAGTCGTACATAAGGCTCTGAAAATCACGTCCTTTTCCATGTTCTAAGTACCAGTATTGCAATTGCTTATTGCAGTAAGGCCGTTTGTCTGCTCATCCCATAGTGACGTCCCCATGGCGTTCTGACGCATACAAAGCGAGTTTGATATTAACAGTTAATTCTATTCACCAGCCCATACCCTGTTGCACTTCTATGCTGATCTTTCTATCCCACTAAATTGAGACAAAAGGTGGCAAGATTTCTTCGTTTGTTGTGTTTGCGTAACGCGCGATGACAGTTTAGTATGGCAAGAAAATTTTACTGCTGTACGCATTGCGCGCATTTGCGATTTTAGCGAGCAAGCTTCGCAGATCTATCGATTGTCGGCAAAAATGTATTCCTTAATTCCACCCGTTTTTTGTGCCCGATCCTCTTGTGAAAAACAATTTTTCAGTATTCGCTTCAATGTCAAAACCATCCAATTCTATTTGAAATTAAACCATTCATTAAAAGTTGGTGTATTTTGCCACCCAGCAATTGCCCTATTTCTAACAAAGTATTTGTTTCAGATAAGGTGGAAGGTGACGTTGCTGGATTCTCTAAGGCAGCTCTGAGTGCCCACAAGGCTCACAAAGCTGAGTCTGTGTTGGGAGCCCGGCGCTTCTTCCAGAACTCCCCTGGGCCCTCATCATCTGCTGGGCCTTCCTCATCTGCTGCTGGGCCCTCTGCTGGACCCTCATCATCTGCTGCTACAACCTCTGCTGGGCCCTCTTCTGCTGCTGCAACCACCCCCACACCAGTCGACCTTCTGGACATGATAACATCGGACATTATCAACTCTACCTCCAAATCAGCAAGTGTAGACAAGCAGGGCACGGTGCTGTACAAGAGCAGAGAAGAGGTTTTTAAAGAAGAACACGCCATCATTCCCCTTCCCAAGGCTAAAGATGCAGAGGAGGAAATCAAAATGTCACGGGTTAAAATCAAGACACCTTCTGAGACGGAAAAGCGACGGCGTGACTCTAAGAGTTATTCGGAAAGGAGGAGGAGTAGGAATGAAGATGATAAAAGTCCATCGTCGTCGAGCAAAGCTGGGAAGCCTGTTGGAGGTGATAAAAAAGAAAGTTCTGCGGCGAAAGCTAAGAGTCCTGTCACTAAATCGAAGGACAGATATAAGAATCATTCTAGTAGTTTGCACGATTTGAAGAAGAATGATGATAGTCCTAACACTAAGTCTAAGACTAGATCCAAGAATGATTCTAGTAGTTTAGATGTTTCGAAGGGAGATGAGAGTCCTGTGACCAAATCGAGGGCAAGATCCAAGAATCATTCCAGTAGTTCACAAGATGCGAAGAAGAAAGATGAAAGTCATGAAACTAAGTCCAAGACCAGATCCAAGAATCATCGTAGTAGTCGGAAAGATCTGCCGAAGAAAGATGGAAGTCCTGTCACGGAATCCAAGAATAGTACTATTAGCCAGCAAGATGCCCCAAAGAAAGATGATAGTCCTAACACTAAGTCTAAGACTAGAACCAAGAATCATTCCAGTAGTTCACAAGATGTTTCGAATAAGAAAGATGAGAGTCCTGTCACGAAATCCAAGACCAGATCCAAGAATGATTCTTGTAGTAGGCAAGATGTGACGAATCCCAAAGATACGAGTCCAAGAAAAAACTTAAAAGGTAACGATAAAAAGGATGTCAAGAAGAAGAAGAAGACTGAAGATAAACCTGACAGTAAAGACAATTTGAGTGAAGGAGAGCTTTCAAAGGATTCAACTTCCTCCGATAGTTCATCCGATTCTGATAGCGCTGTGCGAGTTGAGAAAGACGTTACGAAAGACAGTGCCACTCATGCGAGGAAAGAGAGCAAAAGTTCGGTGAGAGATGAGAATAAACAAAGCTCGAGAGACTCCAGCTCCTCCCCTCACAGGAATAGGCCGGAAAGAGATAAGTCAAGAGATAAGTCACGGCCCAAGAAGTCAGACCAGACTCAAAATCGTGATCCCGAGAAAGTGGAGCCATCTAAGAAGAAGGATCCTACCGGCAACAGCGTCTCTGAATCATCTGAACATGAGCCTAAATCAAGAAAAACAAAGGAAAAGCGGCAGCAAAGCAGGGAGGTGGAACCTGAGAAGCCTAAGAAGGCGTCTAAGAAGGAGAAACGAGAGAAAAGCAGCTCGGAGGCTGAACTATCTCGGAAGAAATCGAAGAGGGAGAAGAGAAGGAGGCATATTTCCCAGGAAAGTGACGATGAGAGCCAAAGAGACTCCTCCAAAGGACATGAAAAGAGTAAAAAGAAAAGGGCAAAGAGCAAGGGAGAAAGGAGAAGCCGTAAAGATCGTAAAGGAGATCGAGAAAAAGGTGAGCGGAGTAAGGGAACGAAAGTAAAAGTAGAAAAAGCTTCTGTGCCGAAAAAGAAATCAAAATCTGACTCCAGATCACCCTCGCTTGAAATTATCGAAAGTTTCAAAGACAAGAAAGAGGAAAAGAGGTCCTCGTCTTTGAAACGGAAAAGAGATTCCGATCAACATCCGAGGAGGGATGAGACTCCATCTCGAAACCGCAAATCCTCACCTAAACGTCTCGATGAATTCGGTAGAGATTTGTCGTTAAAAGTACCAGTGAAGAAACAGCCCGCAAAAGAAGAAACGCCCACAAAAGTAGATACACCAACTAGCAACCACCAGAAAACGCAGAAACTTCTCGAAGCATTGAAGTTCTCTCTCAGACCGGCTGATATCCCTAAACCGAGCCCTTCCAAACTACCGCCATCTTCCTCAAATCGCCCCCGGAAAGACTCCACATCACATTTCCCAGCTAAAGCAGATGAGAGACGATCTAGCAGTTGTGTAAGTGACACCCCTGCTGCAGAAACACTTGACGAGGTCTATTCACCGGGTGAAGAGTCCCCCATTGACGATGTGTGGCCTACCAAGCGCTCCGTTTCCGAGAGTGAAACGAAACCCGTGTTTGGTGAAATGCTACAAAACGACAATGTAACGAAGTCTGTCGCTAAAAAGAAACCGGTGCCTAGTGGGAAAGGAGGAAGTGACACGCCAGATTCAGAGGATATGGTTATTGACTGTGGGAAATCTTCAAAATCTTCTTCTCCTCTCCAAAAGCAGCGATTGCTGAGTGCCGAAGAGTCGTTAAAGTCGTCAATGTCGGAACTTAAGAGCGGACAGTCCGACCAGTCCTGTCCTGAACCACCAGCACGCGCGCTAAAAACCGAGGGCTCTCCTTCCTCCCCACTTCTTGACACTGTCGCCGACCTCGTCAACAAGATGAAGCAAGCTGAAGCTAAGACTATGACAGCTGCCGAAACTCCCTCTCCCAAAACTCCGGACTTTTTAGCCGGGTCCGACAAGTCGTCCATCCCCTCGCCCCTGGACGTGCCGTCCCCCGAGTACTGCATGACACCTACTGAGGTACAGGCTGCCAGACGCAAGGAGAGACTCAAGAAGGCGAGTGACTTGGAGAATAAATTCACTACTGGAAAATCGCAGACAGCAGCGGACCCCAAAGAAAAACGTCCGTCTATCAACAAGCAAGAGTCGAGGAGGCAAGCCAAACGCTCGGAAGAAGCTGCCAAACCCTCGCGGAGAAGTGCAGCAGAAAGAAGCAATAAAGAATCCTATCGGCGGAGATCCAAACACTCAGAATCAGAGCGCAAGTCACAGGAAGTTAGGAAGACAAGTCACAGGAAAACAGGAACAGAAAACAGGAGGGTCGCGTCCTCCAGATCGCACCATCATTCTAAAGAAAAGCATGAAAAAGCCGGGAGTCGTCAGGACAAGCCACGCCCCCGGAGCCCCAAGTCCTACCACGCTCCCTGTAGGAAGACCAGCTCCCCGCCCCCCAAGGAAGCGGCGATCCCGCTGCTGGAGTCCCCGCCGCCACCGCCCCCGCCGCCTCGTGACAGCGTGGTGATCCAGGACCTGCACGCCGCCCAGGAGGGGCACGCCGCCACACCGCCCCCTCACGCCATGCCAGCTGGAGCCGTCCCGGAGAGTGCGCCCCTAGTTTATGTAAACAATAACCATGCGAGACAGCACGCCCACTCAACCCCTGATTTTAGCAATGGCTCCATGGTAAGGAAGCGAGCCCGGCTGGAGCCGCCCTCCACCCTATCCGTCACCAACATCATGGGCTCCCACTCCGACATGTTCGGCTGCCTCAACGACTCCTACGCTATGGAGCAGTTCAACGACGCCTGGGACAAGGAGGCGGAGTCCCCCACCGCCTTCACGGAAGGTGGGTGCCGAGTGCGATTAGTGGGTGCCGAGTGCGATTAGTTGGTGCCGAGTGCGATTAGTTGGTGCCGAGTGCGATTAGTGGGTGCCGAGTGCAATTAGTTGGTGCCGAGTGCGATTAGTTGGTGCCGAGTGCGATACGAAGGTGCAGAGTGTGATAAGCTGGTGCCGAGTGCAATTAGTGGGTGCCGAGTGCGATTAGTTGGTGCCGAGTGCGATTAGTTGGTGCCGAGTGCGATTAGTGGGTGCCGAGTGTGGTTAGTGGGTGCCGAGTGCGATTAGTTGGTGCCGAGTGCGATTAGTTGGTGCCGAGTGCGATTAGTGGGTGCCGAGTGCGATTAGTTGGTGCCGAGTGCGATTAGTTAGTGCCGAGAGCGATTAGTGGGTGCCGAGTGCGATTAGTGGGTGCCGAGTGCGATTAGTGGGTGCCGAGTGCGATTAGTTGGTGCCGAGTGCGATTAGTTGGTGAAGAGTGCGATTAGGGGGTGCCGAGTGCGATTAGTTGGTGCCGAGTGCGATTAGTTGGTGCCGAGTGCGATAAGTGGGTGCCGAGTGCAATTAGTGGGTGCCGAGTGCGATTAGTGGGTGCCGAGTGCGATTAGTTGGTGCCAAGTGCGATTAGTGGGTGCCGAGTGCGATTAGTGGGTGCCGAGTGTGATTAGTTGATGCCGAGTGCGATTAGTTGGTGCCGAGTGCGATTAGTTGGTGCCGAGTGCGATTAGTTGGTGCCGAGTGCGATTAGTGGGTGCCAAGTGCGATTAGTTGGTTCCGAGTGCGATAAGTGGTGCCGAGTGCGATTAGTTGGTGAAGAGTGCGATTAGTGGGTGCCGAGTGCGATTAGTTGATGCCGAGTGCGATTAGTGAGAGCCGAGTGCGATTAGTAGGTACCGAGTGCGATTAGTAGGTACCGAGTGCGATTAGTTGGTGCAGAGTGCGATTAGTGGGTGCCGACTGCCGAGTGCGATTAGTGGGTGCCGAGTGCGATTAGTTGGTGCCGAGTGCGATTAGTTGGTGCCGAGTGCGATTAGTAGGTACCAAGTGCGATTAGTAGGTACCGAGTGCGATTAGTAGGTACCGAGTGCGATTAGTTGGTGCAGAGTGCGATTAGTGGGTGCCGAGTGCGATTAGTGGGTGCCAAGTGCGATAAGTTGGTGCCGAGTGTGGTTAGTTGGTGCCGAGTGTGGTTAGTGGGTGCCGAGTGCGATAAGTGTAGTGTTCCACGCCCGGAAAACCGACTCGAAAATCCGCGCGGAATTCCGCCTTTTGAAAACCCGGAAAAAGCTTGGGTTGTTCCATGCAACGAAATTCCGAATCAGCCAATTTGAAATTGAATGATTGTCATGCAAGAGTGTAAGTGTGTCTAACAATTAATGTCTGTGTAGTTTGTGTAATGTGTAGGTGAGTCTGGGTGCAGGACATTGCAAGTCAGAGCAACCTATTTACAGACTCACTTCTTGAGACAAGAAAAGACTGTCAGGAAGCCAGAGTTGACACAATCAATTATAGCATATCTGTAACTCTCTGACTCTCTGAAACCTTTCTGACGCTTCACTGATGACTTAAACCATTGCGACGCAGCTCTGGCCATATTTCGATGTTTTATTAAAGTATTAAGTGTATTAGAATCACTGACACCAGTCGGGCACACTGACGTTACGTATCACTGACATCAGTCGGGCACCCTGACGTTACCTATCACTGACACCAGTTTGGCCGTTGCGTATCAGATATCACTGACACCAGTCTGGCACATTGACGTTACGTATCACTGACACCAGTCGTGCACTCTGACGTTACGTATCACTGACACCAGTCTGGCCGTTGCATATCACTGACACCAGTCTGGCACATTGACGTTACGTATCACTGACACCAGTCGGGCACACTGACGTTACGTATCACTGAGAGGTGACACCAGTCTGGCCGTTGCGTATCACTGACACCAGTCTGGCACATTGTCGTTACGTATCACTGACACCAGTCTGGCACATTGACGTTACGTATCACTGACACCAGTCTGGCACCATGACCAATCGCCGACGACTATTTGGTGTATGTGTGATGTGTACTATAAATAACTACTAGCCGATAGAATTTGAAAATTATGTCGGAAAATTATCTAGAAAAAAGTATCTTGAATTTGAGACTCATAGAAGTTGAGAGATCGTATTAAAGTTCCAATAATCCAATAGCCTAGCCACATATTTCTAGCTCAAAATATCATCTAACTCACCATTTGTTTGAAAGCCGAAAGGAAACTGTTGTCTAGTTATGAATATAACAAGTGTATGGCTATCAATTAAGGTTGAAAAACTTTAATTTATCAGTACCTAGATTGTGTTTCAGGCTTCCAAAATTCACATTGACCAACCTACTATATTCTATGTTTGTTATTTGTTCTTTGAAAGTTGAAGAGTGAAGGGAGCTGTGCGCTGTGTAATGTGTGTATCTGCTATGTACATGATAATAACCAACTCTGTACACGTTGATTGCGTTAATTGAATCTCTAGCCAGGCTCAGTCCAAAGTACTTCCTGCAATCTCCGATTTTAGTCGGTTTTCCGAGCTTTTTCCTATTTCATGAAATAGGAAAAATCAACTCGGTTTTTCACCCGGAAAACCGCGGATTTTCATCCGGATTTTGCTTTCTCGGTTTTTCGCACACAGAATTCCGAGCAAAAACCGGGCATGGAACACTACACTTAGTGGGTGCCGAGTGCGATTAGTGGGTGCCGAGTGCGATTATTTTGTTCGATTACATTGAGTCGGCGCGATACTAGTTTACCCATTGGTCCCTCTGACATTGGCTCTAAACTCAATGTTCAGACGATGAGTAAAACTGGAAGTATTTTCACTCTGACACATAATCCTCTGGAATATTAGCTTACCCATAGGATCGCGAAATCGTCAAGACATTGACCAATCAACGAACGAGTTTGCAGTCAACTCGCGCACTGATTGGCCAATGTCAAATGGACCTGTGGGTAAACTAATATACGCAATAATCCTCTGGAATATATTCAGGCTCGCCAAGAGCGCCTCGTTCCGCTAGATTAGCTGCCAGTGAACTTAGTAAGTTTAGCTGTGTCCCTCTGTAATCTCCCTGTGAGAAGTGAATGCTCTCTTGCTCCCTTCAAGCTTTAGTGATGTCGGCGCGTGTTAGCTTACCCATTGCATCCCAGAATAGTTCTGCCATTGACCAATCAGCGTGCCAGTTAACGGTCGACTCGCACGCTGATTGGTCAATATGAAATGGACCTGTGGGTAAACTAATACGCGGTCGATAAAATGATCACATGATCAATACACAGTAACACACGTGACAGGGGTTACCCATCGAAAATTGCCATGAAATTTCCTCGCTGTGCGCAACGTGACTGTACGTGATTATACAGCTACGGCTGGCTGCTTGGTTGAGTGGTATCGGCTGCCATCATGATCTTGCGCTCAGGCGAGAGATCGGCAGTTCGATGCTCGGGGAAATCCTCACTCATAAAAGGGGTAAACGTGCCATTGTGCCAACATAACCTTGGGTAGCTCACTTTTCCGAATTGCAAGTCTGAGAGTATATCTATATCTGTCAGCCTGATAGCGTGTATGCTAGTGCACTGCATGAGTTCTACTGTACACCCCCTCAGCATCATCATACTGCTACGTCAGTATCACGTACGTTTGGCGTACGAGTGGAAATTTCAGAATAATTCTCAGATGCGGGATCCCTGTTACCGTGCATAATTCTCGTGTTATTCATCACTATTGATATGCATACACTCCTTTGATTCTTGAAACTTTGTGGGAATGGCTATCTTCTTTTATTTTATTGCCTGAAACACTCTGTATTTGTCCATGATATTGGTCACTTAACGGCGTGTTACGTTAGAAACACTAAACATTTACCAAATATTCAGGCGAGGAAGAGACAGAGAAGAAACCTCTTTTACCGCAACCCCTCCCAATCCAATCCTTACCCACCCAATCCAGAGGTAATTAAATCCACCCAATCCAGAGGTAATTAGATCCACCCAATCCAGAGGTAATTAGATCCAGCCAATCCAGAAGTAATTAGATCCACCCAATCCAGTGGTAATTACATCCACCCAATCCAGAGGTAATTAGATCCACCCAATCCAGAGGTAATTAGACCCACCCAATCCAGAGGTAATTAGATCCACCCAATCCAGAAGTAGTTAGATCCACCCAATCCAGAGGTAATTAGATCCACCCAATCCAGAGGTAATTAGACCCACCCAATCCAGAGGTAATTAGATCCATCCAATCCAGAGGTAATTAGATCCACCCGATCCAGAGGTAATTAGACCCACCCAATCCAGAGGTAATTAGATCCATCCAATCCAGAGGTAATTAGATCCACCCGATCCAGAGGTAATTAGATCCACCCAATCCAGAAGTAATTAGATCCACCCAATCCAGAAGTAATTAGATCCACCCAATCCAGAGGTAATTAGATCCGCCAAATCAAGAGGAAATTAGATCCACCCAATCCAGAGGTAATTAGATCCACCCAATCCAGAGGTAATTAGATCCACCCAATCCAGAGGTAATTAGATCCACCCAATCCAGAGGTAATTAGATCCACCCAATCCAGAGGTAATTAGATCCACCCAATCCAGAGGTAAATAGATCCACCCAATCCGGAGGTAATTAGATCCAGCCAATCCAGAGGTAATTAGATCCATCCAATCCAGAGGTAATTAGATCCACCCAATCCAGAGGTAATTAGATCCGCCCAATCCAGAGGTAATTAGATCCACCCAATCCAGAGGTAATTAAATCCACCCATTTCAGAGGTAATTAGATCCACCCAATCCAGAGGTAATTAGATCCATCCAATCCAGAAGTAATAAGATCAACCCAATCCAGAGGTAATTAGATCCACCCAATCCAGAAGTAATTAGATCCACCCATTCCAGAGGTAATTAGATCCATCCAATCCAGAAGTAATAAGATCAACCCAATCCAGAGGTAATTAGATCCACCCAATCCAGAAGTAATTAGATCCACCCATTCCAGAGGTAATTAGATCCACCCAATCCAGAGGTAATTAGACCCACCCAATCCAGAGATAATTAGATCCATCCAATCCAGAGGTAATTAGATTCACCCAATCCAGAAGTAATTAAATCCACCCAATCCAGAGGTAATTAGATCCATCCAATCCAGATTTAATTAGATTCACCCAATCCAGAGGTAATTAGATCCACCCAATCCAGAGGTAATAAGATCCACCCAGTCCAGAGGTAATTAGATCCACCAAATCCAGAGGTCATTAGATCCACCCAATCCAGGGGTAATTAGATCCACCCAATCCAGAGGTAATTAGATCCACCCAATCCAGAGGTAATAAGATCCACCCATTCCAGATGTAATTAGATCCACCCAATCCAGAGGTAATTAAATCCACCCAATCCAGATTTAATTAGATTCACCCAATCCAGATGTAATTAGATTCACCCAATCTAGAGATAATTAAATCCACCCAATCCAGAGGTAATTAGATCCACCGAATCCAGAGGTAATTAGATCCACCCAATCCAGAGGTAATAAGATCCACCCAATCCAGAGGTAATTAGATCCACTCAATCCAGAGGTAATTAGATCCACCCAATACAGAGGTAATTAGATCCACCCAATCCAGAGGTAATTAGAACCACCCAATCCGGAGGTAATAAGATCCACCCAATCCAGAGGTAATTATAACCACCCAATCCAGATGTAATTAGATCCATCCAATCCAGAGGTAATCCCAGTGGAATAATTTTAAAAAGTGGCTGGGAATAAGGATTTAGCAGGAGAAAAAGGCTTTTTTGTTTAGCGGCGTCTCTTCAGTCATGATATCATATCTCTATCATGTGGAATTCCATATCTTCACTACGCAACATATTTACACGATTAATTTGAAGAGTTACAGCTCCACAGATGCAAATGAAATAATGCAACGTGACTTACTTTTCACATTGTGCAACGTGCACGCATGATTAAAGTGTTTCAGGCAAAAGTAGGAAGTATTATGTTGCGACGCGCACACACTCGATGATTACACTAAATGCTTTTTACACATATTACGTGTACAAAGCAATTAGTGTAATCATCGAGTGGTGTGCGCGTCGCGCGCGCAGCACAAATTAACTTATTAAATTAAGCTTGGGACTCTGGTGCCATAACGCAAAGAGCTGAATGTTGATTACAATTTATACTATCATGGAGATTGGAGTTTTAATCAAGCAATTTATATGCCTTTTTGAGTAATGGGGGATTTCACTATCCAGACCAAAATCTCGACGTCGACCTTACTATAACATTATTTCGGTCCATATATGGTATATGGCTTCTATTGTTCACTATGAATCAGATAAACACTACTTTACGACAATAAGATGACATAATTAGTTCCTGGCTGTATCAACAAGCGATGGTAGCCTTGCACTCCCTTGCAGGAGTCTCATGGCTACTTTGGGATCCTGCAGCTTTTTTAAGAGTCTTATGGCTTTTTTTGGAGTGTGACAGCTCTTTTTAGAGTGAATGACGCGCGTTCTGTGCGCGTTAATTGGATTCTGACGCAGTTTGCAAATTACTCCTTCATCAAAACTAACAAGTTGAGACGATATAAATAAATGCGCGGCGTAAAATAGGCGAATACTAATGTCAACCTAAATTGGCTTTTTTGCTTCGATTGGGACAAGTTTTGGCTGGGATTGTCGCTCCCGCAATCCTCGTATTATTCCACTGGGGAGGTAATTAAATCCACTCAATCCAGAGGTAATTAGAACCACCCAATCCAGAAGTAATTAGATCCATCCAATCCAGAGGTAATTATATCCACCCAATCCAGAGGTAATTAGATCCACCCAATCCAGAGGTAATAAGATCAACCCAATCCAGAGTTAATTAGATCCACCCAATCCAGAGGTAATTAGATCCACCCAATCCAGAGGTAATTAGATCCAACCAGAGGTAATTAGATCACAATCCAGAGTAATTAAATCCACCCAATCCAGAAGTAATTAGATCCACCCAATCCAGAGGTAATTAGATCCACCCAATCCAGAGGTAATTAGATCCCCCCAGAATCCAGAGGTAATTAGATCCACCCAATTACATCTGGATTGGGTGGATCTAATTACTTCTGGATTGGGTGGATATAATTACCTCTGGATTGGGTGGATATAATTACCTCTGCAGTTTGGTGGATCTAATTACACTGGATTGGGTGGATCTAATTACCTCTGGATTGGGTGGATTTAATTACCTCTGGATTTGGTGGATCTAATTACCTCTGGATTGGGCGGATCTAATTACATCTGGATTGGGTTGATCTAATTACCACTGGATTGCGTGGATCTCATTACTACTGGATTGGGTGGATCTAATTACCTCTGGATTGGGTGGATATAATTACCTCTGGATTGGGTGGATCTAATTACCTCTGGATTGGGTGGAATTAATTACCTCTGGATTGGGTGGATCTAATTACCTCTGGATTGGGTGGATCTAATTGCCTCTAGATGGGTGAATCTAGTACTTCTGGATTGGGTGGATCTAACCTCTCTGGATTGGGTGGAAGTAGTACCTCTAGGTGGGTGAATTTATTGCTTCTCGATTGGATGGATCTATTACTCTGGATTGGGTGGATTTAATTACCTCTAGATAGGGTGGATCTATTACCTCTGGATTGGGTGGATCTCATTACTTCTGGATTGGGTGGATCTAATTACCTCTGGATTGGGCGGATCTTATTACCTCTGGATTGGGTGGATCTAATTACCTCTGGATTGGGTGGATCTAATTACCTCTGGATTGGGTGGATCTAATTACCTCTGGATTGGGTGGATCTAATTACCTCTGGATTGGGTGGATCTAATTACTTCTGGATTGGGTGGATCTAATTACCTCTGGATTGGGTGGATCTAATTACTTCTGGATTGGGTGGATTTAATTTCCTCTGGATTAGGTGGATCTAATTACCTCTGGAATGGGGTGGATCTAATTACCTCTTGATTGGGTGGATCTAATTACTTCTGGATTGGGTGGATCTAATTACCTCTGGATTGGGTGGATTTAATTACCTCTGGAATGGGGTGGATCTAATTACCTCTGGATTGGGTGGATCTAATTACTTCTGGATTGGGTGGATCTAATTACCTCTGGATTGGGCGGATCTTATTACCTCTGGATTGGGTGGATCTAATTACCTCTGGAATGGGGTGGATCTAATTACCTCTGGATTGGGTGGATCTAATTACCTCTGGATTGGGCGGATCTTATTACCTCTGGATTGGGTGGATCTAATTATCTCTGCATTGGGTGGATCTAATTACTTCTGGATTGGGTGGATCTAATTACCTCTGGATTGGGTGGGTCTAATTACCTCTGGATTGGGTGGATCTAATTACCTCTGGATTGGGTGGATTTAATCACCTCTGGATTGGGTGGATCTAATTATCTCTGGATTGGGTGGATCTAATTACCTCTGGATTTGGTGGATCTAATTACTTCTGGATTGGGTGGATCTAATAACCTCTCGATTGGGTGGATCTAATTACCTCTGCATTGGGTGGATCTAATTACCCCTTGAATGGGTGGATCTAATTACTTCTGGATTGGGTGGGTCTAATTACCTCTGGATTGGGTGGATCTAATTACCTCTGGTTAGGTGGATCTGAAGCCCTCTGGATTGCGGTGGATCTAACTACTTCTGGATTGGGTGGATTTAATTACCTCTGGATTGGTGGATCTAATTACCTCTGGATTGGGTGGGATTACCTCTATTGGGTATCCTCTGTTTGGTGGATCTAATTACCTCTGGATTGGGTGGATCTAATTACCTCTGGATTTGGTGGATCTAATTACCTCTGGATTGGGTGGATCTAATTACCTCTGGATTGGGTGGTCTAATTGGATCTGGAATTGGATCTAATTACCTCTGGATTGGGTATCTACCTCTGGATTGGGTGGATCTAGTACATCTGAATTGGGTGGATTTAATTACCTCTGGATTGGGTGGATCTTATTACTTCTGAATTGGGTGGATCTAATTACCTCTGGATTGAGTGGATCTAATTACCCCTTGAATGGGTGGATCTAATTACCTCTGGATTGGGTGGATCTAATTACTTCTGAATTGGGTGGATCTAATTACCTCTGGATTGGTTGGATCTAATTACCTCTGGATTGGTTGGATCTAATTACCTCTGGATTGGGTGGATTTAATTACCTCTGGATTGGGTGGATCTAATTACCTCTGGATTGGGTGGATCTTATTACATTTGGATTGGGTGGATCTAATTACCTCTGGATTGGGTGGGTCTAATTACCTCTGGATTGGGTGGATCTAATTACCTCTGGATTGGGTGGGTAAGGATTGGATTGGGAGGGGTTGCGGTAAAAGAGGTTTCTTCTCAGTCTCTTCCTCGCCTGAATATTTGGTGAATTTTTAGTGTTTATGGCATAACACGAAAAATACAGAGTGTTTCAGGCAATAAAATAAAGAAGATAGCCATTCCCACAAAGTTTCAAGAATCAAAGGAGAATATGCATATCAATAGTGATGAATAACACGAGAATTATGCACTGTAACAGGTGTCCCACATCTGAGAATGATTCTGAAATTTCCACTCGTGCACCAAACGTACGTGATACTGACCTAGCAGTTTAACCACGTACGCACACGTTGTGCACAGCGTGGAAAATTCATGGCAATTTTCATTTCTCGATGGGCAACCCCTGTCACGTGTGTTACTGTGTATTGATCATGTGATCATTTATTCGACGGCGTATTAGTTTACCCACAGGTCCATTTCATATGGACCAATCAGCGTGCGAGTCGACCGTTTACTAGCACGCTGATTGGTCAATGGCACAACTATTCTGGGATGGGTAAGCTAACACGCGCCGACATCACTAAAGCTAGAAGGGAGCAAGAGAGCATTCACTTCTCACGCAGATTACAGAGGTACACAGCTAAACTTACTAAGTTCACTGGCAGCTAATCTAGCGGAACGAGGCGCTCTTGGCGAGCCTGAATATATTCCAGAGGATTATTGCGTATTAGTTTACCCAGAGGTCCGTTTGACATTGGCCAATCAGTGCGCGAGTTGACTGCAAACCCGTTCGTTGATTGGTCAATGTCTTGACAATTTTGCGATCCTATGGGTAAGCTAATATTCCAGAGGATTATGTGTCAGAGTGAAAATACTTCCAGTTTTATTCATCGTCAGGTCATTGAGTTTAGAGTCAATGTCAGAGGGGCTTATGGGTAAACTAGTGTCGCGCCGACAATTGTAATGGTGCTCAATGTAATCGCACCCACTAATCGCACTCGGCACCCACTAACCACACTCGGCACCCACTAATCGCACTCGGCACCAACTAATCGCACTCGGCACCAACTAATCGCACTCTGCACCAACTAATCGCACTCGGCACCAACTAACCACACTCGGCACTAACTAATCGCACTCGGCACCAACTAACCGCACTCGGCACCTACTAATCGCACTCGGCACCAACTAACCACACTCGGCACCCACTAATCGCACTCGGCACCAACTAATCGCACTTGGCATCCACTTACCGCAATATCGCACTCGGCACCCACTAATCGAACTCGGCACCCACTAATCGCACTCGGCACCAACTAATCGCACTCGACACCCACTTATCGAACTAGGCACTCACTAATCGCACTCGGCACCCACTAATCGCACTCGGCACCAACTAATCGCACTTGGCATCCACTTACCGCAATATCGCACTCGGCACCCACTAATCGAACTCGGCACCCACTAATCGCACTCGGCACCAACTAATCGCACTCGGCACCAACTAATCTCACTCTGCACCTTCGTATCGCACTTAGGAAACGACCGGTTACAGTTTTTCGAAAATTCCGGTTTCGGTTTCGGTTTCGGTTTACCAATTTATGGAATGTCGGTAACGGTTACGGTTTCGGTTTGCCAAATTCATTAACGTCGGTTACGGTTTCGGTTACGGTTAGTAACAGCCAATAACCGCGGTTACGGTTTCGGTTACGGTTTGCTCAAATTAACGGTTTTTATTCGGTTCGGTTCGGTTAGTGGACATTTTAAAATCTGTGACTCAAAATTTTAAATGGTCTCTAAACTATCCTATAGTAGTGAAGTACCTTTCCCATATTTGTCGATAAACATAATATTATGCATTATGCGAACTGTACCAAACGAGTTACAATATGAACTGCTGTCTCAAGACTCACACTCGAAATATCATGTTAACTTCAATATCTTCTATAGTTGTATTCAATCATTTAATAATGTTACCTGAGCTGGTTATCAAATTTACCACATTTCATGGCATTTACTCGTCTTTCCGGCTGGTAACTGGTAAGTGGTGAGTTTGCTAGTGTTTCACATGTTCACAATGTAACACTTGTACTTAACAGTATAAATTACTGTTAACTAGCACATGACTAAATATATTCTTAACTAAAGTATATTACTACTAAATATATTAGTATATTGTATGAAACTGTCCGATTGCAATCATGGTTAGATAGCATTTAAAAGTTTAAACTGCTTATAATTCATCCGTGACATACAATTTATATGAACTAAATTACCATTTGATACACATTTGATAGTAATTCTACCGTGCGAGTTACTGAGTTAGCAGAAATATAAAAATTAATTTTGAATGATGATTCAATTTTTTCGAAAAAAGGGCGCGGCCTCCAACACCCCTCAGGGTGACCAAATAATTCGGTCAAAATTCCCGAAATTTTTATTCGTCATAAGCAACTCGATTGCGAAGGAATTTTGAAAAAATTCAAAAGTTTAAATTCTTCGAAAAAAAGGGCGTGGTCTCCCACGCCCCTCAGGGAGACCCAATAATTCAGACAAAATTCTCAAAATTTTCATTCATCAAGCAACTCGATGGTGAAGGAATTTTGAAAAAATTCGAAAATTTAATTTTTGCGCTAAAAAGGGCGTGGCCCCAACGCCCCTCAGGGTGGCCGAAAAAATTTCTCATTATTTTTCTGATTTATTATAAGGGGGCGAGGAGTAATAACCTCATGCTGGAGCGGTGTCAGGCAAGTGGTGTCAGGGACGGCCCGCTACTCCAATATGTGGGAATATCTCCAGAGTCTTTTAGACTAAGACCTGCATACGTGGATTGGAGCCACAAGCCTTCAAGAGGTGCCCCTGTCATGCTGAAAATGCAGGATCGACCCAGGACCAGGATATCAGGTCCTTCCCTTGTCTGGACTCCAACCAGCAAGGACCCTTCTTGGTTCGGCGCCACGGTCCGGACGGGCATCATCGTCATGCCTACGAGTGGCACATCTCTTTTCTCTCGGCTTATGCCTGCTGCTTTCCGTGTTTTTATGGATTTTTATTTAACATCTTTCGCGGAAACAGTTAGAAGTTGTCTCTACACTCTTTATGAGGATGAAGGCAGCGCTAACTGCGTACGCACCCTGCTTTACACCAGGACTCTGGGCAGCGCATGGCTCTACCATCGCGAGCCGGGAGACTGTGTGTCACTGTCCGGACTAGCAACGACCCTTCCACGTGTAGGACCTGATCTGACTGAACTGAACCCCACCACAGTGCGATATCCTTTCAAAGGAGAATCAAACAGGGTGGGGGGAGGGACGGAAAGAACGGGGATCCATACGGGAGGGGCACCGAGCGACGTCGGGCCCACTCCCACCAGAACGTGGAGACCTTTCAAGGTAGCTCTGCGAATGGCTGGGAAACTCCCACCAAAACATGGCCTCCCCTCAAAGGAGTGCCTAGCATGGCTGGGGAATCTCTCACCACAGCATGGCCTCCCCTCAAAGGAGTGCCTAACGTGGATGGGAAAACGGTACGTGTGCATTATTCTGATAAGAAGTTGCATAGGCGCTGGTACGTTATCTATACTTTAATGACGGAAGGCGCGATGACATTTCTATTGATGATTTTGCGCATATATCCAATTATCAGGCGGTGCGCGCGGAAAACCCGCGCGCATACTGATAACACTCTTCATCAAACGGGCGAAGTCGGTGCGTGGTCTTCTTACACCGTAAACATACGCAGCATGTGTCCCCGGATTCAGTGCTGTGTTGTAATTGCGGGCTGGAAGACCACTCGTTGGAAAGCAGGGACTTTCTGTCCCCTGCACTTGGAGGGGAGCTTCACGCCCTAACGGGGAAGTGAGGACCCTCCCAAAACGAATCGGAATCATGACTAAAAATGGTTCCGTCACCGGCCGACACCCAAGATGAAGAAACGCGAGTTCAATGACAGTCTTGGCTTTGTCCAGATCAATTTGAACAAGCAACGGCAGGCCACCAAAGATCTGGGAACCTATATCCGCGATATAGATAAACCAATGATATTGGTACAAGAGCCACATGTCAACGGAAAAGGTGTTATCTCTAAGGGGTCATACTGTCTTCGGGCCGCGGCCTGTAAGTCTCGGGAGACACCAATTAGAGCAAGCATCTTTTTCCACTCATGCATGGAACGACAAGTTTGGTTTAAAGAGTCCATTACAACCGCGGACTGTGCAGTCGTGCAGACTAAGGTGGATGGAGTCGAAACACTAATTGCGTCATGTTACATGGATGGAACTGATACACAATGCCCATCGCCAGACTTCATGAAAGTCGTTGAGTACGCGAAGAAGCATAGTATCGCACTGATCATCGGAACTGACTCCAACGCTCATAACACGGCATGGAATAGCAGGATAGGTGATCAAAAGCGCAAGAACGAGGGAACAAACTTCTCGAGTACATCCTTGCCAATGACCTGTTTATTGAGAATGCGGGGTCAACGCCCACCTTTGACAACGGCCGCTGGAGTAATTTATTGACCTCACGATCACGAACAAGGCCGGGGCACAGTCTCGCAGCCGGCTGGTTTGTGGACGTGAAGGATCGGGTAGAGCACTCCTCGGACCACCGCTTCATCGCATTCAAATCAACAGGGTCAACCCCTTCTCGCCAGACAGAACTTCAGAGATATCTCAAAAACCAATTGGGAACACTTTGAGTCTGATCCTGAACCTCCGGATGTCTTCCAAAGCCGAGATGTTCAGGAATATCGACTCTGTCGAGAAAATGGACACCGCGGCATCTGAACTCTCTTCGTCCATTCTTAGTGCCTTCAACTCGGCGACTGAACTGACATACGTGTCAGCGAAGATCAAACCACTTCCGTGGGATACGCCAGAGGTGAGGAAGCTAGAGGATATGAGGCAAAGATAAGGAGAAGAAGACAGCGGGAAAATACCTCGGGACTCGGAACTTGATACTATCAGGAAAGAGGCCCGTAAGAGGTATGAAAACTGCGGGACAATACTTGGACCGCGAAATACAGGAATTCTGTGCGAATTTGGAATCCAAATCCGAATCCCAAAAGGATATCCTGTCTCATAAAGGACAACAAGGACACTAAGTTATGTGCGGTTAAGAAAAGGATGGTCTCCTCACGGAGACGCCATCCGAAAACTTTGGACCGCATGACTGAAGTGCACTTTGATGTCCTTCTGGCCGACCCCAACCCTCCGGGCACTGCTGCGGGAGTGGACATCGAAGATCGGTGGAGTCTGGATCACATATTCTCTGAGAATAGAGTGAAACGGGCACTACAAGAATTCGATCCACTCTCAGCGGCGGGACCGGATGGGGTACGCCCAATCATGCTTCAAAAAGGATGGGGGAGCATTGGAGGTGCTTTTCACGAGCATCGCCAAGGCTAGCTACCGGATGGGGTATACTCCTGCAATATGAAGGGACTCTAATATGTTTCTCCCGAAACCTGGGAAGGATGATTATACCAATCCTAAGTCATTTAGGACAATCACACTGTCACCTGTCATCCTGAAATGGATGGAGAGGGTGATTCTGTGGCACATGGAAGCAGATCTGAAAGTGTACGAGCGCCTAAGCAAGAAACAATTTGGATTCAAGCGAGGAAGCTCAACAACAGCTGCGATCCATAAACTAGTCAGGAAACTCGAGATGGCCATCCTAAACAAGGGGATGGCGCTCGGGACTTTCCTTGACATAGAAGGAGCGTTCGATAATGTCGTTCGACTCAATCGATAAGGCCCCAACCAAGAACTGCAAATCGCCTGGCGTGAATAGATGGATCATGTCAATGATCGGTCTAGGCGCACCACGGTGGAGCTGCAGGGCAAGGAGAGAAGGTCATATCCATTTTGCGAGGATGCCCGCAGGGGGGATTCTATCCCCCATTCCTATGGAACCTTGTAATAAACGATCTACTTGAGTTCACCAGGACAAAATACCGTGCGACCTCAGGGGTTTGCTGACGATATATCCCTGGTCTCGTAGTGACAACGCCTAAACCACCAACTGGCAGCAACCGTCAAGGCTTTGACTCGGATACCCCTTCGGGAGGTAACCCAAAGAAGCCTAAACAGTATCAACCAGTGGTGTAGGGCAAAATGGTCTGAAGCTATCTCAGCTGAAGACCCACTGCGTCATGTTTACGAATAGGAGGAACTGGTCATTCAGTAAGCCCTGAAAGTAGACGGCGTCGAAATCGAAGTGAGAACTTCCACTAAGTTTCTAGAATCACCCTAGACTCCAAAGCTGACATGTGGAACAATCACATCGAAACTGTGTGCAAGAAGGCCAAATCTATCTTAATGCAGTGCAGGAAAGCGGTTGGTCCCACCTGGGGCCTGAAACCGATCACCATGCGCTGGATTTACGAGGTAATGGTTCGACCAATACACGTATGGTTCAACGATATGGATTGCTGGCACACAAAAACACACAACCAGCAGCTGCTAAAGGGAGTTCAGAGGTTGGCAAACGTACTTATTACGGGCCTTACCTTCGACCCCAACTTACAGCTGGATGTCGTCACGGGATTATCCCAATCACGCTGTGGACTAGGGAGGTCGCTGCGAAGGAAACCCATGCGTCTGAAGTGCCAAGGTCATTGGTGCTTCCCTCCGCCTGGAAAGCCTTCAGCGCGCATCACCAGCCACATCAGTGAAATGAAAGTTTATCAGGGCCCGCAGATTTAACTTCAAAGAACAAGATCCCGTGAAACCGATTCTCAGTATAAAACCAACGGTTCACTGTGCTAGTCCCGTCTCGGGAGGAGTACAAAGACCGAAGGGTGAAAGGACTTTGATGTCGTGTGCTATACGGACGGTTCTAAAATCAACGACCACACGGGAGCAGGAGTTGTGATCAAAGGTGGACCATCCTGGAACACTTGGACCCTCTGCGAATCCATCTTGGGCTACACAGTACAGTGTTCCGGGCAGAAGTCTTTGCTGTTGCTAAAACAGCAGAATACTGCAGGGAACATGCTAAATAACCAAAATCTTGATAAATTGTGATAAGCAAATCGGCTATTCAGGCGATAAATGCTACGATTATCAGAGCAAGGTGCCACTTCGGGCATCAAACTCCCTCAACTCACTTTGGAAACACCAAACAAGGTCACACTTAAAGGTTGGATTCCAGCTCACACAGTGGGTACGAGGGGAAGCTGGCGGACCAGACAGCGAAAAAGCTGGGGCGACCAACTCAAACGACAGCGCATTCAGGGTCTCCTCATACCGCGTGGGTATGTTTTGCGGCAATGAGGAGGAAAGACCAAAAGAGGACTGGATAAGCTCCTACAAAAGCTGATCCTCCCAGAATGTTCAACATGATGTGGAGGGACAAATTTGCAAAGGAGCTATCCAGTATTATGGGTAGGAAGGATCTGAGTGGCTACTCAACTCCTGACAGGCCACACAGTCCTAAACTACCACCTCAAAAACTGAATCCCCTGTCCCTGTAACCTGTCCTCTCTGCGAAAGGAAGATGAAACAGTATCGCACTTCCTGGGAAATGCCCTCCCTAGGGGTATTGGGGCCGAGTACTTCGACACCTACTACTGTGCAGGTACCGACATCGTGGACAGGTTCAAACTCAACAGGATCGTCAGCTACGCCCACAGGACTGGTCGCTTCTGGTACCTAAAAGAGAGTATGCGACGTTCTGCAACTACTTGAGGCTCTGTCCTCACCGGACTGAGCCTTCAGTCACTGGGATACACTCAAGCTGTCCCCAGAGGATGTCGCGGAGGTAGCCCTCGCTCCGGCCACAGAAGTAGAGGGGCTAAGCCCCGCCGCTGGGTCAGGAACGCCGTCCTGTTCCGACAGGATGGCAACGGGGAGAACGGACTCCCGTCCCATCCCGGCGCATGGGGCTCGGAAGCGCTTGTCTCGGCAGTTGCTTCCTCTCCTGGGCGCCTGGGCCCTGCTTGGCCCATCCCCTTCTAATGTGTATAGATTTATTATAAATTTTTGCGACATGATGAAAAAAAAAATTTCGTTGCCTACTTGAGAAATCGTGTCGTCCCCATATGGTCGTATGAAAGTATACCTGTCCTTACTGACCCCCTGTGAACCCCACTACAGAGTACTGACTCCCCTGCTGACCCCCCGGTGAACCCCTACTGACCCCTGCTGACCCCTGGAGCCCCTACTGACCCCTTATTGGCCCCCCGGTGAACCCTTTTTGACCCCCCGCGGCCCCCACATTTTTTGAACCCCTGCTGACCCCGGGGAACCCCCACTGAGTACTTGGGCCCCCCTTACCCCCATGACCCCCTTTAACCCTACTGACCCCTTTTTAACCCCTACTGAACCCCCCCGGTGAACCCCTTTTAACCCCCCTGACCCCCGGGGAACCCCTACTGACCCCCCCTTTTACCCCTGGTGAACCCCTTTACCCCCGCTGACCCCCGGGGGAACCCCTACTGACCCCCACTGACCCCCGGAGGGAACCCCCCCTTTACCCCCCCTGCGCCCTACTGAACCCCCTGGGGAACCCCCACTGACCCCTTTTGACCCCCCTTGAAACCCCCAACCCGAACCCCCGTTTTACCCCCCTAGAAATCCCCTTTCTGAACCCCCCCAGGGAAACCCCCTGGGCCCCTTTCCCCCCCCTGACCCCTTGACCCTCCGGAAACCCCCCACTGACCCCCCGGTGAACCCCTCTGACCCCCCCCTGGTGAACCCCACCGACCCCCTGACCCCCCGGGAACCCCCACTGACCCCCCTCCCATTTACCCCTTGGGCATTACCCCTGGGAAACCCCAAATTAATCCTTGTTGACCCCGGTGAACCCCCCTACCCCCTTACCCTACTGACCCCAGGGAAACCCCCACGAAGTACTTTTGACCCCCGGGGGAACCCCTACTGACCCCCCCCCTTTTGAAACCCCCACTTAACCCCCACTGACCCCAAACCCCCTTTCTGACCCCCTTTCCCCCGACCCCTACTGCCCCCCGGTTTGAACCCCTACTGGCCCCCGACCCCCCCGTGGTTTTACCCC